>CM050525.1:15103772-15648772 GCA_027563665.1 Antrozous pallidus
ATGAGCATCATATTATATTGTCTTCAATGTTGGCTTTATAAATGCCACATGCTGTCCGAGAGATACAGTATCTATGTGTGAAGCAGCAGATCCTGTTTATCGCTTAGGAACATCCGTCCCAATTAGTGAACTTACCACTATTCACCTGACTGTCTACCACTGATGGACACGTTAGCTGTTCACAGTTTGGGACTGGATAAATGAGGCTTCTCTGAACATTCCTGTATGTGCCTTTTGATGAACCCTTGTATATATCTCCTCAGAGGGACCTACCAGTTCACAGAGTGGCCATATGTTTACTTTCACAGATAAAACATGCTTCAGAAATGGTTAGAGCAATCGCACCCCCAGACAGTGCCAGGTGCTGCACACCTTGCTGACAGAGGTGCTGCTGCCTTTAAATTGTAGCCGTTCTCATGGGTGAGAGGCTTTGCCTCCTCACATTTCTCTGATGAGGACTGAAATGTGAGTTTCATCTGTTCATGGCCCATTCCGTATCCTCTCATTTCAGGTGTCTGTGCTATTTCGATTTTAAAACATTGATAGTTGGTCTTTTTCTTAGTGGTGCTTTACTCTGGATGTGGCATTTTACTGTCTCTAGCTCATCTCTCCTCTCTCTAACACAGTGTGTATGTCTTGCCTTTTCACACTCCTCGTGAACAGAGGTTCTTTATTTCAATAAAGTCCAATTTATCAATTGATTAATTAGGTTTTTTATGGTTAGCAAGTTTGTATGTTCTTTAAAGAATTAGTTTTCTTTTTTGTTGTTGTTGTTGTTTAATCCCAAATCCAAGTGTTTTCCTGGGAGATTCCTGGTCTGATCATTCACATTAGTCTAATGATGCACTTAAAATGCATTTTTGTATTAGGTGTGAGGTAGTTCATTTGTCCACATAGGTATTCAGTTACCTGGCACTACCTAGGGAAAGACCACTCGTTCTGCATCTAAATGCAGTGGTTTCTTTTGGAAAATTAGGTGATCATGCATGCGTGGGTCTGTCTGGGATCTCTATCCTGTCCCATTGATGAATTCTGTCCTTAAAGCACTATAATATTGTTTAATTACTGTTATCTTACACATAATCATTATTTTCCTAAATAAACTTATTTTAATTTTTCCTGGACCTTTGGCATTGTTCAGCAAGTAAATTCGCAGCAAAAATAAAGAAACCTGTTGGGTGTTTGAGCTTCATTGCAATGAATCTCTACCTCAGTTGGAGAGAATTACTATATCTTAAGACTATCGAGATATCCAAGCCATGGGTTTAGAACAGGTCTGTGAATTTATTTTGATGTTCTTTATTTCAGCAATGTTTGGAAGTTGTCAGTGTGTAGACCTAGCACACTCTTATCACATTTACTCCGTGGTATTTGGTCTTCCTGATCTTTTCTTATCTATTGGATCTTGGTCAGCTCCAGTTCCTTTCTGGATTCGGCTGCTGATGTTGATGTCAATAAACAGCATCTGTTCTGGCAGCGCCCTGTGCTGTATGCAGAGTGCATAGCTGCCAACAAGACAATCCTGGTTTAGTTTAGGGCAGGGGACTGACGTTAAAAGGATAAGTATTGAACTCTTTTTAAAATCCATGTAGGATAAGTAAAGGGACACAAAGGAGAGGTGACATAATCTGGGAGAGGATGAATGAATGCCCCAAGGAATATGTGCATTTTATACTGTCAGCTAGGGAATGAGGCCATGACCAATATTTCATGGCATAAGTGGAGTGTGTGTGTGTGTGTGTGTGTGTGTGTGTGTGTGTTCTAAATGTCCTTTGAGAAGGGAAAAGAGAAGCTTTAGTGGAAGTGAAGCATTCTTCTTATATAAACACTGCTGTTTGGAAATTTTAACCCTGCTATTTTGGCTTCTATAAACACTTCCTTGCTAAAAAAAAATAAGGAAAATAAGACTACTCCTATTCCAGAGAGGTCGCCAACCTTCCCTGGATGAAATTATCAGTACTGGCTCCATGTCAAGCCTTTGGTTGAGGTTTCAAAACCCCAGCACATAGGGCTCTATCAGAACTTGCAAAAGGGACCATAAAAACCTTTATTTGGGAGACAAAGAGCTAAATATATATATATAAAAAGCATATATATATATGCTTTTTCCGTGTTTCTTTGGCCAAAATTTGAAAGGTTTTTTCCCCTGGGCGAGCCCATAATAATAATAAAGTGTGACTCCATTTCTCTAAGCATTGCTTGGTTCTTCTCTGATCTCATTACAGTAGTTTTGGTTATATCTTGGGGACATTCTACAATCCAGAATGCATATTTTTCAAATACATTTATTTATTTTCAATACTAGTAAGAAACAATATTCCTTTTTTTAAAAATATATTTGAGAAAGGCCACCTAAAATGTAAAATAAGCATAAACTTATAATGTATCACTGCAAAACGTGAATAGACAGTCACCAGTCTAAATTGCTGTTACTTTATGGCAAAAGTCAGTTCTCATACAGATATGCCAGGGCCTTGTTGAGCATAAAGTAAATCCAGGACAATAAAACTTTGGGGTGTGGCTAGTTGGACAATTTAATGTGAGTGGAGATAGATAACAGTTTGGTGATGGACAAGGGAGTGGTAAGATTGGGTGAGTGGATAGGGGCAAAAGTGGTGTGTGGGGAGGTATGCTTTTAAATAAAATTATTTTTAGCCAAAACTGGTTTGGCTCAGTGGATAGAGCGTCAGCCCAGGGACTGAAAGGTCCCAGGTTCGATTCTGGTCAAAGGCATGTATGTTGGTTGTGGGCACATCCCCAGTAGTGGGTGTGCAGGAGGCAGCTGGTGGATGTTTCTCTCTCATCGATGATTCTGATTTTCTATTCCTCTACCTTCCTCTCCGTAAAAATTCAATAAAATATATATTTTTTTAAAAAGAAAATTTATTGTTAAAAAATAATAATTTTAAAAGCTAAGATATCAAGTCTTCTCTTATTTCAATATTGAAATCTCAACACACACACTCAATTTCTGGTCAAACCAGAACCAACACTTGGTTTTCTGAAGTTTCTGCTTCACGCTGCTTTGAGCACACTGGATGTAAGCAGGCATGAGTCTTTATGCAGGCCTCATTTATGGAATATAAAATGTGAATCATTGAAGAGAAAAATTGGCAGCGGAACAGAAGGACGTGAAACTATTTTTGTCCCGGGTCAGACGTAGGGGCAGCTGAGGGTGGCACCGGGAGTGTTTGTTGGCAAGCTGGGATGCAGCTGGATTTCAGGAGAAGGACGGGGACTGCTGGATTAACCTGCCCTAACCGAGCAGCCCCAGTGTGCCTGTGTTCTGTTCACTGAGCCACTGGCTGGGAGGGAGACTGTGCCATCTGGAAGGGGAAGGGCCTGAAAATATACAGCTGCAGCACCACTGGATGGCTGAGACTCCCAGAAAACTGGTTCTGAGTTGCTGCAGAAGCCGATTCCGAGAAGCCCTGTACTAGGCCACTGAAAGGTCAGATTTCACCTGTATTTAGGGGATCTTGCAAAGCAGGGAGATGCGCACCTGGGGGGGAAAAAAGAGCACGGATGTTGGAGTTGGTAAACGTGGAAGAGGGCCCTCAGAGCTGGTGACAGAGGGGATTCCTAGAAAGCACCCCATTTGGACCTGACAGAGAAGGCCAGCCTAACAATTTTGGGAGGGTACAGGCTGCCAAACCCAAAGGGGACAGGGGTTTCGTGCAGACATACGAGCGGAACTTGAGTTCAGGAGCTTGAGTTCATTCCTCTCCAAATCCAACTTTCTCAGTGCTAAACCAGGAATGTGGGATCCCCTGGTGGGGGATAACCTGGGGGACCACAGGAGTGACCTGTTTTTCTGGAGGCTGGGGATCAGAATAGGTGGTCACCATTAGAGAGGCAGCTCTGTGGCAGTCCATTCCCACAAATCAGTATTGAATAACACAGAGATAGTGAGATTTTAGTTCATGATAGAGAGGACCAATAGACCTGGAGGTCAATCCAGAAACACTGCCACCCAGGGGCTGAATCACAAATTGACTCTTGTGTAACACAAATTAAGGAATCAATTTTATTTCTACTACTCTTTAACCTTTGTTTTAAGTGCCATTTTATTTCATCTTTATTCTACTTTGGAATTAGGGTTATACAGTCTATTTTTCATCTACACTTTAATATTTAACTCTACCTCAACTTCACTCTTATGTCACCACTCTCTTGCTAACCTTTCCCTAGTAGTGTCTTGTTCCCCTTACACTTTTTCTACTTTAGATATTCATTATCCTCTGTTTTTACCCCGTTAAAATTTCACCCCACTTTTATAGCTTATCTCCAACCACCAGCTCCAAGGGCATACACACCTCTCGCTTCTCTGACTACACTATCCTAAATTGTTTTTCTTGCTCTTCTGCCGAAGTTGTTTAACTGAATGTTGATTATATCGATATTTTATGCATGTTTGTGAGATTGGTTTGCTTATTCTTTCTTTAATTTGTTTGGTGGAGGTATTTTGGCATTGTTTTTTTGTTTTGATGTTGTTTGCATTGATTTTTTGATAGATTTATGCTTCTGTTGTCCCTCACCTTCCTTGATAGTAGGTGTTGTATGTAGTTTGTATCAATCTCCAGATATTGTTGCTGGCTTTTGCTAGGGTTAGTGGCTGTCCTATAAGAGTTTTCAATCCATATTTATAGTTTATTCCCCTTTTCTTTCTTTTCACTTCATCCCCTTTTCCCATTTTCATTTTGGCATTGCGTTTTTTCTTTCTCTCTTCTTTCTTTCTTTTTGTCTTTTGTGTGTGTCTGTGTCTTTTCTCTTCCTCTCTTATTTCTCACCTATCACCTATTTGCGTCCTCTGGCAATCACCTTTAATTTGGAATTACCAATACTGTGAATACATTCCTGTTCAGTGTCTGGTGTGTTGCACTTGGTTGTGTTGTAGTTTGAGCCCTTATATTAACACAGAAGAGTGAGAACAACAGAGAGAAGAGAGACCATGGGAAGACAAAGAAACAGTCCACCAATGAAAGAAAAACAAGCCTCACCAGAAAAAGAGGTAAACGAAATGAAAGCAAGCAACCTGTCAGAGAGAGAGTTCAGAGAAATGGTCATAGGGTGGCTGAAGACAATAGAAGTCAGTATGAGTAAGAACCAAGAGGAATTGAAGAAGGACCAAGAGGAAATGAAGAAGAACCAAGAGGAAATGAAGAAGAGCCAAGAAGAAATTAAGAAGACCCAAGAAGAAATGAAGAAGACCCAAGAAGAAATAAAAAGTGACATTGCTGAGTTAAAGAATTCCATAGAAAGTATCAGGAGTAGACTAGAAGAAGCAGAGGACTGCATCAGTGAGCTGGAAGACAAGGTAGGAAAAAATACACAGGTAGAGCAGCTTCTAGAAAAAAATTAAAAAGCAGGAGGAGAGCCTATGGGAACTTTGGGACATGAAACAAAACAACATCCGCATAATAGGGCTTCCAGAGGGACAGGAAACTGAGCAAAAAATAGAAAACCTGTGGGAAGAAATAATGACAGAAAACTTGCCTGATATAGGAAAGAAAAAACCCACACAAATCCAAGAAGCTCACTGAGTCCCAAGAAAATTAAACCCCAAAAGAACTATGCAAGGCACATTATAATGAAATTGGCAAAAATAAATGACAAAGTGAGAATCTTAAAAGCCACCAGAGAGACAGAAAGTTACCTACAAAAGAACCCCCATCAAATTAGCAAGTGATTTCTTAACACAAACTTATCAGGCCAGAAGGGATTGGAATAAAATATACAAAGTCTTGCAAAGAAAGGGTCTGAATCCTAGAATACTACACCCAGCAAGGCTATCAATCAAAATTGAATGTCAAATCAGGAGCTTCATAGACAAAAAAAAGGTCTAAGGGAATACTTTACCACCAAACCAGCAATGCAAGACATGCTAAAGAGTCTGCTGTATAAAGTAATAGGAAGCAAAAAAAAATAAAATAAAATAACACCGGGGTAAAGAACAAAAATGGCCACAAATAAGTACCTATCAATAATAACTTTAAATGTAAATGGTTTAAATGCTCCAATCAAAAGAATAAGGTACCGGACTGGATAAGAAAACACAACCCATATATCTGCTGTCTACAAGAAACCCACCTCCGAAAAAAGGAGACACATAGACTGAGGGTGAAAGGATGGAAAAAGGTTCTTCTGGCAAATGGAAATGGAAAAAAGCTGGGGTAGCAACACTTATATCCGACAAATTAGATCTCAAAATAAAGGACATAACAAGAGAAAAAGAAGACCACTCCATAATACTAAAGGGAGCAATCCAACAAGAAGAAATAACTCTGGTAAACATATACACACCCAATACAGTAGCACCCAAATACATTTTAAAAACTCCTGGATGATATCAAGGGAGAGATAGACAGCAATACAATCATAGTAGGAGACTTTAATATCCCACTATCACCATTGGACAGGTCGTCTAAACAAAAAATCAGTAGAGAAAAATCAATCCTCAATGACTCACTAGACCAGATGGAATTAGTTGACATCTTCAGATTATTTCACCCCAAAGCCACAGAATATACATTCTTATCAAGTTCCCATAGGTCATTCTCAAAGGTAAACCCTATGTTGCATCATAGGCAAAGTCTCTCCAAATTTAAGAAGATAGAAATCATAACAAGCTTATTCTCAAAACGCAGTGGCATAAAGCTGGAAATCAACTACAATAAAAACAATCCAAAGAAATCAAACACATGGAGACTAAACAGCATGCTATTAAACAATGACTGGGTTACCAGGGAGACCAAGGAAGAAATAGAAAACATCATGGAAACAAATGACGATGACAGCACAACAATCCAAAATCTATGGGATACAACAAAAGCAGTTTTGAGAGGGAAGTTCATAGCTCTACTGTCCTACTGCAAAAAACATGAAACAGTGGCAATGAATTATCTAACCCAACAGTTCAAAAAGTTAGAAAGAGATCCCTAACCCTAACCCTAATCCTAACCCCTAACCCTCACCCCTAACCTTAACCCTAACCTTAATCCTAAGAAAAGCCCAGTGTAAGCAGAAAGACGGAAATAGTAAAGATCAGAGAAGAGATAAACGACATAGAGACAAAAGAAACAATACAGAAGATCAACAAAACCAAGAGCTGGTTCTTTGAAAGGATGAACAAGATTGATGAACCTCTAGCCAGGCTCACCAAGAAGCAAAGAGAGAGAACCCTAATAAATAAAATCAGAAATGAAAGAGGTGAAATAACAACAGACCCCCTTGTTAAAAAATACTATGAACAACTCTACTCAACAAACTGGACAACCTGAAGGAAATGGATATATTCCTAAAAATATATAATCTCCCAAAACTCAATAAGGAAGACTCTAAACAGCTCAATAGATCAATAAATATGGAAGAAATTGAAGCAGTCATCAAAAACTTTCCAGCAAATAAAACCCCAGGGCCAGACGGCTTCACAGAGGCATATTACCAAGCATCCAAGAAAGAACTAAAACCTATCCTCCTCAAACTATTCCAGAAAATTCAAGAGGATGGAACACTTCCAAATTCCTTCTATGAAGCCAGCATCACCATAATACCAAAACCAGACAAAGCCGATACAATGAAAGAGAATTACAGGCCAATATACCTTATCAATATAGATTCCAAGCCGAAACCGATTTGGCTCAGTGGATAGAGGGTCGCCCTGCAGACTGAAAGGTCCCAGGTTCGATTCCGGTCAAGGGCACATACCTTGGTTGCAGGCACATCCCCAGTAGGGGGTGTGCAGGAGGAAGCTGATTGATGTTTCTCTCTCATTGATGTTTCTAACTCTGTATTTCTCCCTTCTCTCTCTCAAAAAAAAAATCAATGTGATATATTTTTTAAATTATATATATATATTTCAAAATCCTCAATAAAATTCTAGCAAATCCGATCAAGCAGTATATCAGAAAGATCATACACCAGGACCAACGAGGATTTATCCCAGGAATGCAAGGATGGTACAGTATCCACAAATCAATAAATATGATACATCACATAAACAAATTGAGAGTTAAAATTACATAGTCATATCAATTGATGCAGAAAAAGCATTTGAAAAAATTCAACACCCTTTCTGGATAAAAACTCTCAACAAGGTAGGAATAGAAGGATCAGAACTCAACATAATAAAAGCAATATATGATAAACCCACAGCAAACATCATACTCAATGGGCAAAAGTACAACCATTTCCCCTAAGAACAGGAACAAGACAGGGTTGCCCACACTCACCACTCCTGTTCGACATAGTGCTGGAAGTATTAGCCATTGCAGTTAGACAAGAAGAAGAAATAAAAGGCATCCAAATTGGAAAAGAAGAAGTAAAGCTATCCTTATTTGCAGATGACATGATATTGTACATTAAAAAAAACCTGAAAGACTCCATAAAAAAGCTAATAGACTTAATGAATGAGTTCAGCAACGTAGCAGGTTACAAAATTAACACCAAGAAATCTATGGCATTTCTATACACTAATAGTGAACTTACAGAAAGAAAGACTAAAAAAGTAATCCCATTTACCATCACACCAAAAAAATCAAGGTATCTAGGAGCAAATCTAACTAAGGAGGTAAAAGACCTATTCGCAGAAAACTACAGGACACTAACAAAAGAGATACAGGAAGATGTTAACTGGTGGAAGAACACACCATGTTCATGGATTAGGAGAATCAACATCATTAAAATGTCCATACTGCCCAAAGCAATCTATAAATTTAATGCACTCCCCATTAAAATACCAATGGCATATTTCACAGACCTAGAAAGAACTCTCCAAAAATTCATCTGGAATAAAAAAAAGACTCCAAATAGCCATAGCAATCCTGAGAAAGAAGCACAGAGTCGGTGAAATTTCAATACCAGATTTCAAGCTGTATTACAAAGCTACTGTTCTCAAAACAGCCTGGTACTGGCACAAGAACACACATATAGACCAATGGAATAGAATAGAGAATGCAGATATCAACCCAAACCACTATACTCAATTAATATTTGACAAAGGTGGCATGAACATAAAGTGGAGTCAAGATAGTCTCTTCAATAAATGGTGCTGAGAAAATTGGACAGATAAAGGCAAAAAAATGAAACTAGACCACCAACTTACACCACACACAAAAATAAACTCAAAATAGATACAGGACTTAAACATAAGATGGGAAACCATAACAATATCAGAGGAATCCACATGAAGAAAAATCTCAGGCATATGCCGAAAGAACTTCTTCAGTGATACTGCTCCTAGGGCAATGGAAGCTAGAGAGGAAATATACAAATGGGACTACATCAAAATAAAAAGCTTTTGCACAGCTAAAGAAACTATCCACAAAACAATAAGAAAACCTACTGTATGGAAGATCATATTTGCAAATGTTATCAGTGATAAAGGTTTAATCTCAAGCATCTACAGGCAACTCATACAACTTAATAAAAGGAGGACAAATGATCCAATAAAAAAAATGGATAACACACCTAAATAAAATCTTTTCATAAGAAGATAAAAGGAAGTCCCAGAGACATATGAAAACCTGCTCAAAGTCACTAATTATACAAGAGATGCAAATCAAAACGACAATGCGGTACCATCTCACACCTGTCAGAATGGCTTACATCAACAAATCAACAAACGACAAGTGCTGGTGAGGATGGGGAGAAAAAGGAACTCTTCTGCAGTGCTGGTGGGATTGTAGACTGGTGCAGCCACTGTGGAGAACAGTATGGAGTTTCCTCAAAAAACTAAAAATGGAGCTCCCATTTGACCCAGTGATCCTACTTCTAGTAATATATCCCAAGAAACTAGAAACACGAATTAGAAAGGATGTATGCACCCCTATATTCACAGCAGCACAATTTACCTTAGCTAAGATTTGGAAACAGCCTAAGTGTCCATCAGCAGATGAGTGGATTAAAAACCTATGGTACATCTACACAATGGAATGCTACGCTGCGGTAAAAAAGAAGGAGCTCCTACCTTTTGCAACAACATGGATGGAGCTGGAGAGCATTATGCTAAGTGAAATTAGCCAGGCAGAGAAAGATAAATATCACATGCTCTCACACATTTGTGGAATATAATGAACGACATAGACTGATGAATAAGAAAGGATCCAGAGACTGAGAAAAGTACATCAGAATGTCAAACCTCAGGCTATGTGGCAGGGGGTGGGCAAAGGGGGAAAGTCAATATATTTGAACTCTTGAGCTAAGGTAAGTAATTTGTGTTTTTACATCCCTGACAAAGTTTATATAATGTTATAAAAAAAATTGGCAGCTAGTTTGAGAGTGAATTGACATGGCCTAGAGCTTGTCATCTCCTATGGACACCAGTCCTTAGGCTAAACCCTCCTTAACCTCCTGTGACACCATAATACCCTTACATGGAATTATTCTACAATCTCATTTTAATTTTTGATATTTGACAACAGCATATTATACAATTATCCCAAATAAACTTACAAACTAATTCTTTGAGTGTTGGGCAGCAATTTAAAAAATGATAGGAAAGGAATTAATCCCTTTCAGATGGAAATAAGGCACTGGGAAGGCACTTGAGCATTCTATATTGTCCCGTCTTGCCCTTTTTTGCCAAAAAGGACCCTCTTCTTACAATCCAAATACACACAGCTGTTTCTTGAGCTTTCCGTTCAAGCTGTGACTGAAGCCTCTGGGTGAATGGCACCATGGATCTGTCTCTAACCCAATGGTGTGAGCTGGGCCCTCGCTGGAGAAGAAACCTGGGTCCCCCGAGATATGTGATCAGTACCGGGACCCTGCTAGCAGGTGAGGGGACCCCAGGGCAGGTGCTAGAAATTGAGGCCATTGGGGCATAGACTACAAAGGCAACAGAACCTCACCTCACATCACCCTGTTTGGCCCCAGAGGATGGCTGGTTAGCCAGAGACAGGTAAGATTCCTCAGGGAAAGAACAACCTAAGACAAGCACAGTCGCAGATTGGCCAACAGGAGAGAACTAAAAGAGGTGGGGCACAGACCCTCACCCACAAACTTTGCAGGGGCCTGAACTCTCACCCCAGCTGACGGAGGTCTCCTGCCCCCACAGCTGCTTCACCTCTCACGCACAACTCAGACCGGGACCCAGGTGGCAGACAGAGATTCGGCCAGTAATAGCTGCTCTGTATCTGTATTTAGTCTATTACCAGGAATGCTCAGGACCTACTCAAGAATGCAAATAATCCTTTCCACTAATATTTACAGGGTAAACTAAGATTTCTACTTGAGTATTAAAATTGACAGCAAAATAGTAATCAAGTTTTCAGATTAATTTAAATTGGCCCAGTGAAACAAGTGAATACTCAAGAAAATTTATGTGTACTGGACAAAAAGCTTTTCCTAAAACATTAACTAAAATTTCTATTAGTAGTTCACCTCACTGTAAAATTGCAGTCATATTTGTGTGCAAAAATTAAAATTTTAAATTACCAAGACTGCAAGATAAAATTTCCAAAAGCCCCCATTAGTCAAAAAAGCAAGGGAATAGTGGAGTAATATCATGTAAGGAAAAATATCCTGTAAGTAAAACACATCTAGAAAATTTTTACTCCAGAAAAGTAGCTTCCAATTGTAAAGTCAACAGTAGGATACCCATGAAAAAACACGTATGGTGTCAAAATAAGCCAAAGGAAAATCATTTAGACAAAAATAAAAAGAATCCCAAGTCCAAATTGCAGAGAGGATCCCTTTGTCAACTTTTGGTCGAGAATGTGTTTGTGTGTTTTCAGAGAACAACTCCAAGACCATGTGGGTTCCTGAGACAGTGAGGAACTAACGCGTCTGTACAGTCACGAGGGCGGTACAGAGATGGGGGACACTGAGGACACCTTGCCATGCTAGCAGTCGGCAGCTGTGTATGGCTGCAGGCGGCCCAGGACCAAACCAGAGAGGATAGAACTTGCATTGCCATGATGTGTCCACCAGCTGGATACCATTGCTGACATGTACACATAAAGACCTATTTGACATTGAAAGTGGGACTCAGAACAGTTGAACATTGAAACTGAGATTCAAACATTTTTGTTCTTATACATTTATTTCTAGTATGCAGAGGCAAGATATTTTTGAAGAAAATAAACAGAGGAGAGTGATTGATTTAGAGGCAGGGAGGCATTGAACAGGCTGTCAAGCTACAGGGGGAAGGTTGGGGAGGGTGTGGGGCAGATGCTGGGGGAGGTCAATCGAGGGACTTGTATGCATGCATATGAGCAAAACCAATGAATGAAAGACATTGAGGCAGGGAGGGGGGCAGGTGTGGACATGTGCTGGGGGGTAGGCGAGGCTGGGGGTAAAATAATTGGGGGAAGAAGGAAAACATATGTACTACTATTAAATCTAAGTTATACTGCAAAATAAATTTTAAAAAATTAATTTAAAAATAAAATAATGAATTCAATAATATAAAATAATAAAATGTGAATCATTGATTGGCTGCCTCCTGAACATCACCTCTGGGGATGCAGACTGCAACCAATCATGACATCAAAGGTGTGCGAGTGTGCGAGTGTGCGAGTGTGTGTGTGCGTGTGTGTGTATGTGTGTGTATTTGTGTGTGTGTTTGTTCTAAATGTTCTTTGAGGAGGAAAAGGAAAGCTTTAATGGTAGTTGCGGGGCAACATTGATGATACCAATTAATTTAAATAATTTAATAAGTGCCCAATACCCCCTACAATCCAGAATCCAATTTTTCAAATATATTTATTTATTTTAGATTAGAGACCCAGTGTATGAAATTTGTGCACCAGTGCAGTCCCTCAGTTCAGCTTGCACAACTCTCCCAATCCGGGCTGCTCAGGGGATGTTGGACTTCAGGTTTTGGCCCTATCTTCACAGGCCAGGGGATCGGGCTAAAAATCATAGTCGGACATTCCCTGAAGAATGTAAAAGTGTGGGAAGCAGCAGGTAGCGGGGAGGAGTCTGAGCCAGGGCTAGGCACCCCACCACTCCATTCATTCAGGCACCCCACCACTCCATTCATTCAGGTCCCACTGAAACTGCTGCCACTGCCCTTCATAGCAGTTTCTCAGAGGCATGAGAGACTCCCACTGCTGGAGCTGGGCTCACCAGCCATAAGCCTGGCATCTGCCTGAGCAGAACTCCCACTGTGGGAGTGCACTGACCACCAGGGGGCAGTTCCTGCATTGAGCATCTGCCCCCTGGTGGTCAGTGGGTGTCATAGCAACCAGATGTTCCTGTCCTTGGGGTTGCCTGGTCATAAAGGTCACTTAGGCTTTTATATATATAAGTAGGTAACAATATTCCTTCTTAAAACATAAATTTGAGAAATGACACCTAAAATGTAAAATAAGCCTAAACTTATATTGTTGTATCACTGCAGCATGTAAACAGTCAGTCACTGGTATAACTTGCTATTACTTTATGGCAAAAGTAAGTTCTCAAACAGAAGTGCATGGGGCTTGTTGCGCATAAATTACATCCAGTACAAGAAAACTGTGGAAATGTGGCTGGTTGGACAATTTAATGTGAGTGGACGTAGATAATAGCTTGGTGAGGTGTAAGAGGGGTTGAGTGGAGATGGTCAAAGGTAGGGGAAATGGGGACCCTGACAATAAAAAAAATAATTTTATAAGCTAAAATATCAAGGCTTCACACACACACACACACACACACACACACACACACACTCACACACACACACTCACACACACACTCACACACACACACACACACACACACACACACACACACACACACACACATTAAAGTTCTAGTCAGACCAGCACCACCACTTGGTTGTCTGAAGTTCCTGCTTCAGGCTGCTTTGAGACACTGAATGTGAGCAGGCATGAGTCTTTGTGCAGGCCTGATTTATGGGCTATGAAATGTGTATCAGTTGGTACTTCCTGGTAAAAAAAAAAAAGCGTTTCAAGTTCCTCTTCACATGCAACCCAAATCCAGACCCAGTTACAAACCGCAGCTGCACTTTGATTGGTTCTTCCCTCAGCCCTGGGGCATGTGGTAAATTGCTTTACGTCAAAACGGTCATCTCTTGCCCCTCTGGATTCCGAAGTCTGATCTACCACCTCAGGCCCACACCTACCCCAGGAAACAAGGAAAGATGGGCAAGTAATGAAAGAAGATTTTCTTATTTCAAGACTGAAATCTCCAGCTTTTTAGCACTTTGAGACTGATTTTTCAGCATTGTTAGTGGATACTTTTTACGACATAAATTGATATAAAAGACTAAAATTCTCACATTCAGATTTTTTGTCATTCACACAGATGAAAAATTGTATAAATGTACTTGTGAACCCTATGTAATTTTATTAACCAATAAATGAAAAATAAATAACATGAAAACAACTTCATATGTCCTTTAATCTATGTACCTATCTTATATACTTGTACTTCCAGAAAAAAAATAGTTACCACCTTTTGGGACTCTGAAGCCCAAAAGGGAGAATTTGTGTAATCACAGGGAGGTGATTGTGGGTGTGGACTGGTCAAAGGGCTCAGAAACGTGGGTCCTATCAAATCACTGCTAACAGGGAGTTTCAGGCAAGGAACATGCTGGAGGAATAGGAGTTGAAAAACTACTATCAGCCAGTTCCTGTGGCTGTGCTGGTTCTGACTGTGGCTGTGCTGGATCTGAAAGCAATCCAACCTCAAGGGGAGAACTTACCTCCACAGGCTTTCCAGTCCTGAGTTGACACATTCACTGCCATTAACTCCTGACTCCTTCTCTTCTACTTTCTGAGAGCAAAGATGTAAACTTTCATAGCACTGCAATTATCCAAGAATTGCTGGCCTCCACCCTCACCCATGTCAACAGTTTTCAAATTTTTTAGGGAATATCTCCAAATATGGCAGCAAATGGTAGAACTCAAGTTGGTTTATGGATAACTATGGAGTGAGTCAAAGACATAGCTTGTCAGGTGAGGTCACATGAATGCTGGGGAGGAGAGGAGAGGAGAGGAGAGGAGAGGAGAGGAGAGGAGAGGAGAGGAGAGGAGAGGAGAGGAGAGGAGAGGAGAGAACAGGAGCTGTAGAGTGCCCATAGCATGCTGGTGGTCTATAGGTATCTTTTCATCTCTGTCACTTTTAATGTTTTATTTACTTATTTTTTAGAGAGAGAGTAAGGGAGAGGGGTAGAGAGATAGAAACATCAATAAGAAAGGAACATCATTGATTGGCTGCCTCTTCCAGAATCCCTACTGGAGATCGAGTCTGCAACCAAGGTACATACCCTCATCTGGAATCAAACCTGGGACCTTCAGGCCAACACTCTATCCACTGAGACAAACCAGCTGGGCCTCTGTCACTTTTAGTCCAAGGTGACAGTGCTCTGTTAATACAATCCGTTAAAAACTATGACTGCTCTGCCAAGACCGGTTTGGCTCAGTGGATACAGCGTTGAACTGGGGACTGAAGGGTCCCGGGTTCGATTCCAGCAAGGGCATGTACCTTGGCTGCGGGCACATCCCCAGTAGGAGGCGTGCAAGAGGCAGCTGATCGATGTCTCTCTCTCATCGATGTTTCTGACTTTCTACCCCTCTCCCTTCTGCTTTGTAAAAAATCAATAAAATATATTTTTAAAAAAACTATGACTGCTCTATAAATTATATGGGTGGGGCTCATCCATTAAAAACCCACACTGTATATTTCTTTGATACGCATTTACCTTCAGATTCCTAGATGCCTTTTACTTGGCAGTATCTGGGAGGCTGTCATCGAGATAGAGTGGGCACAAGGCTTTGCTGAAATACTCTGTGTGGTGGCATCACCCTGGATATTTCTGACGTCTTAAAATGAACGCAACAGCTTCCCCCTGGATTTGATCTTTGCCCAGAATCCTATATAATAAAGAGGTATTATGCAAATTAACCTTCACACCCTCACAAGATGGTTGCCTATGACCAAGTCAGCAGGAGGGTTACTGACGAATGACCAAAGGACTGAACTTGGGGGCTGTGTGGGGTAACCAGCCAGCATGGGAGGCAGTGAGGGCTGACCAGACTGGCACACAGACACAGTGAGGGGCTATCAGGCTTGTATCGGGGGAGAGGGGGGGGGAAGGGCGGTGGTTAGGGGTGACCAGGCAGACAAGCAAATGGAGACTGGGTTGAGGGGACACCCCATGCATGAATTTCATAAACCGGGTCTCTAGTCTGTTTTACAATTTGAGAATCTTGATATTTGGAGAGACAGGAACTGAGAAACAGGTGTGTGTGCGTGTGTGTGTGTGTGTGTGTGTGTGTGTGTGTGTGTGTGTTTAGAAAGTCTGATTAATTCTATATATATCCCCTAAAATTTGCTGGAAAACTGGATATTTTCTTTTGATACCTCTCATATTTCTAATGTGAGCATATGTGGCTAAAAGAAACCACTGGGTACATTTAGTATTCTCTCTAGTAATATTCTTTCTGTTGTTGTTGTGAATCCTCACCCAAGGGTATTTTTTCATTGATTTTTAGAGAGTGAAAAGGAGGGGAGAGGCACATTGATGTGAAAGAAGTAACATGTCACTAGACAGAAATGTATCAGGGACCGGGTCTGCAACCAAGGTACATGACCTTGACCAGAATAGCCCCCTTTACCCTTCAGTCTGAGGGTGGACACTCTATCCACTGAGGCACTGGGTAGGGCTAGAAATATTCCTAAATCTAGCAGCTTACTCAGTATATTTACTGTTTTAAATATCACCTCAGGTATCAGTGCTGCCAAACTTCCTGCCACTGTTTGAGTAGCTTTTTCTCAGAGGCCATAACAATTTGCCCCTGTCTTCCAAGCTTGCACCCTTCCAGCTTCCATGAACTTTCTCCAGGATCTTCCAGTGTCTGCCCATCCCTTAGCACAAGCCAACACCATGTGTTTTTTTGTGTCTGTTTTAGCAGCTCCTCAGGGCCATACGCCAATATCTGTTCCAGTGGCATGTAGCTTCCTAAGAAACCACCACAAATGGAGAGGCAAAAACCACCACTTCAGGGTTTTTATGGACTCTGTGGGTCAGGAGGTTGGGCAGGACACAGAGGATAGGAGTGTCCCTGCTCTAACATTCCTGGGCCTCAGCGGGGAGGACGTGAAGGCTGGGTGACCCCAAGGCTGGAGCTGGAATCATGGGGAGGCTCACTGTACAGATGTCTGGCACCTCGGCTAAGAAAACTCAAATGCTTCCAGCAGCTGGGACTCAGCCAGAGCACTGAGACCCGGCCTCTCCCTGAGCCTTGGGCACTTACCAAGTGGTGGTGGGAGTCTGAGTGGGAGCGTCTCAGGGGCAGCATCCAGAGGGCTGTTCCAAAGGAGAAAGAGAGAGATGATGTGATCTTGTCACCCAGCCTGGGAAGTTACACAGCACCACTTCTGCCACATTTTTGAGAAAATGAGTTATCCGGGCTGACACAAAACCAAAGGGAGGGGAGTCAGACTCCATCTGTCTGATGGGGAGTGGCAAGGTCACCATGCAATGACAATGTGGCAGGAAATACAGATGGGAATGTGGGAGGGAATCGTGTTCATATTAGAAAACACAATAAGATCACACTTCTTCCCTCACCCTGGCCTCACCCTGGGGCTCTCCCATGATGTGTCTACCATCTGCATCTTCACTCAGATCTGCCTGTGAATTTTACAGAGGTTTTTTTAAAAAAGTAAATATTTCTTGTTGGAAGTACTACATATATTCTATTTTCCCCCCATTGACCCTCTCCAACCTGGTTCTGCCCCACCCAGGCCTTCACCACCCTATTGTCTGTGTCCATGTGTTATGCACATATGCATAAAAGGTCTTTGGTTGATTACCCACCCACCCTCTCTCCCCAGGAGATTCTGCACTCTCACAGAGAATATTGATTGCCGAAGATTCCTGTTGGTGTTGCTAACCTCAATACTGCAAGTAGAGTTTGCTTAGTGGAGGGAGAAACCAAGCTCCCCATGTATTCTCTATTTCAGATCCTGGAACTGGGAACAGTCAACACCTCTAAGTAAGTATGAAATTCCAGTTCAGCAGATTGGGACCTTGAGTGACAGCTGGTGTCTGCATGCCCATCAGGAGAAATTCTTTTAATCATATGTCTGCTCTACAATCTTCTCGCAGGCTCTCATACCTCCTGCCCCACCAACCCACCAACATACCCCCACCACATTCAGCATGCACAGTTTTCACTCAGGGGCCATGTTCATCCCAGGTACAACCCTAAAGGAGGCTTGCTTCAACTTGTCCAGAGCTAGGTCCATTGGAGAGCTCCCTGTGACTGAGACCAATGTTTGGATCCCCTGGGATAGCTTCAGCTGCAGCTTAGAAGCAATAAACCTGGAAAGAGTCAGAGCGATTGGAACAAAGAGTGAGTTCCTGCAGCTCAGGGCTCTCCCAGGTCCTGCTGACTCCAGACTATAGCTCCGCAATGTTTTCCAGGGGAGGAAACCTGGGGGGACCCAGGGATGGTCAGCATCCTGGGGCAGCTATGTATCTCTCAGGAGCTTTGTGTCCTATATGGTGGCCACTGCACAGCTGCTGCTTTTAGAGAATTAAAATTAAAAAAAATGAAAAGTTCAGTGCCTCAGTTTTACAAAACACATTTTAAGTGTTTAATAGTGTCCACATAAGAAACATCCAAACATGTAGAGAACTTTATACACAGTTTATTTAGGCCAACCTGACAACATATGCTGGGGAATAAGACCTCAAAGACTCTGGAGAATAACAGTTTTGCAACTTTTTGTATGCAGCTGAAATTAAGGAGGAACTGTAAGGAAGGTCACATGGACCAGGAAGAAAGCAAGGGGGGATAATTAGGAAGATCATGTGCTTTCTTAAGGGCAGTTGTGCCTTCAAGTAGTGCTACTTCTGGCTTCTCAAAGGTGTGTTAACCAGATACAATGGACAGGGCTAAAGAACTTACATGCCTGCCCAGTTAGGAATTTGTGATTTATTACAGCACCACTTTTTGTCCACAATAGCCTCATGTGTCTGGTGGCTACCACATTGGACAGGGCAGACAAAGCGCATGCCCATCACTGCAGAAGGATCTAGTGGGCAGTCTAAGCTAGATGCCTTCAGGCGGTAATACAAAGTCTCTCCGTGATTGAGTCAATAGAGCTGACCCAATGAAGAAAGGTTCGGGTCTCCTAACTTGGTGGTTCTTCTCCCGTAGTGACATCCTCTGTGTGGGGTCACCTGGACCTCTCCCATTACCAAGTTGGAATTGTCTCCCCCGAAAGCACGTTCCTGTGGAGTCTTATTATGTCCTTTTAAATGATTTAATGTTGTCAGCAAAAAATATCATGGAATCATATACTTTAAAGTGGTAAACACACCCTGGCTGAAGGGTCATGAATTCAATTCCCAGTGGAGGGCAATACGTGTGTTGCAGGTTTAATCCCTGGCACAGATCATTCACATCAAAGTTTTTCTTTCTCTCGCTCTCTCTTTTTCTCTCTGTTTCTCTGTTTCTCTCTCCTTTTTCCCCCTCCATTCCATTTTCTCTAAAATAAAATTAAACAAAATAGCGTAAATTATATCTCAATGAAAATACTAATTATAATTTTGTAAGTAAAGCAAAATCACTTATACATAAGTTTTTCTTTCATCTGAGACAAGAAATAGCCATATGGTGCCTATCAAAGTCCTTTCAGAAACAAAGAACAAATAAAGGCAATAAATAAAGGCAACGAGTAAAGAGAAATTTCCGGAGCCAGCCAGCCGCAGTCGAACAGTACCTGAAAGGGGGATGAGGCTTAAGGAAAGATAATAGGCATAAAATGGGATCGGGAGGCCCACAAAGCCCTCTTTCAGACTGCGGCCCCGAGTTTATTTTACTCCACTCTTTTATACTGTTCTGGTTACATATTACACAATTCATTGTTCCCATAAGCCAAACTATACTCTATTGTTACTTGTTTATCTACCAAACCTCTGATCTTAACTAACTTCCTTACGGCTATACCTTCACCCAAGAGTCACCTAAATTCCCTTCCCCAGATAGCTTACCTATTTACAATGCTACTTGCTGAAGGACAATCATGCTTGCTAAACTATAATTATGTTTAAAGGTAACCATTCTCTAAGGGGCAGAACCCATGACTAATCTTAGGAGCAGGCAGGCCAACTTGTGGCAGCCCTGTCAGGGACATTGTCCACTGAGGACGCTCTCTACATCTCCCCCCGCTTTACTAATTAAGCAGATTGGGTTAATCTTAGTTCATGTAACCCAGTGCGTACTGCAAGAATGCTCTCACCTACCCTAGGCATTAAAATGGGAAATAAGCAAAACAGTATCAGTACAAAACCTCCCAAGCCTATAATTCCAAAAGCTAAATGCTGAAAATCTCCTGAAAGAAATTGATCCAGAAAATTTTGTGCAGTCTGACTAGCATCAAAGTGAAGGGGTACTGCATCTTGCAAACCTTGAATCTCTTTATGCAAAGCTAGTAAGTCTAAGGTCACATTGCACTATGCCATATTCCCTCCAAGGGGTTCCTTACTTTAGTCCAGGTATGTTCACTCTCACTATATTTCTTAGATGTGACACAGATCCGATTGTGAGCAGCATGACAATTTAGTCTAGATCTCAGCTGGAGGCTCTGTACTTCATTCCCTAGGTATAGTACCATGTCATACAAGGCATTCAATTTCTCCCCCATTTTCCTCTCAACATTTTCCTGAGTGCCTAATGCCTGGGAAACATTTTTTGACAAATCATTAACAAAGTGCGCTGTCCGCACTGACTGAGTCAATGCCACTGCTGCCACAGTAGCAGAGGCAATCAAAGTGATGAGGGCAGTGATTCCTGCTATTAGCAACCAATAAATCTCCTTGGCCTAGATAATGCCTCTGTGATCTCCGCCAAACCGGTACCCCCTTGGCGGGATACCAAGGGCCAGTAAAACTGACAGGCATCATCACAAAGGATGGTTGGCGTACCACAGCAACTTGTATTCCATTGTCCAATTCTTTAACGCAACTGGTCAAGTTGCATTAGACACACTGTAACTGGTATCTATCTCCAGAAAAGGTGATATTAACCCTTCCTATTAATAAAGCATAAGGTTTTGGCACACAGGCTGGTCTTTTTTCAGGCAAATAAGAATATGATAATGACTCTACATTAAGGCGAGAGGCATCTCTCTTATTCTTCCCGCAACCAGAAGAGTACCCATACTCACTCCTAGCTTCCATAACCCATATTGGAACTTCCCATTCCTCAACCCCCATATTCCCTCATTCATATCCAATTCCACGGAGGATGTCCTATAGGTTTGAGACCAGCCACAAGTGGAAAAATTAGTTCTTGGGTACATACACTGTACTGCCTGAGTGCCATGACATCATCTCCATGGCACAGCATACTAGGCAGCCAAGGATTCTTTTTCACATGGGGGCAAGTCCTGAGATGGAGTGATGTCGATTACCTTTCCCTTATCTCCTCTCAATCCTCTAAGAAACACTGTTCAGCCGGGATAGGCCATTTTTACAGGACCCATTGGTAAACATCCCGATACATTGCTCTCTTTTGACAAACAAATAGGTATTCCATCCCCTTGTCCAGAACAGTTAAAACCCACATGTAGTTCTGGCGGTATGTGTCCATTAGAAGGCATCCCCAAGGTGTGACTGTCATTCACATACACTGGAACCGACGGTCTGCCCCATTCAGCTGGACGGAGTAATGGAGGGTCAGGAACGTAGGCCCAGTGGGTATCTCCTCGGACGCTCGGCACTTGGCAGCTTAAGCTAGTCATCATAGCCAGGAACATGGAGACTCCTGTCTTTGGGGTAGAAGTCTACATCAGGACCTGTTCTGCTTCAACCACCAACTTCCTCATCTGTCCCCAGGTGGGCACCACCGCTGTCCTGGTCGCTTGAGCCAGGCTGTAAGGCTGCGCCTGGAGAGTCAGTCGTCAAATTCCCTTGACCACCTCACCCATCTCCTGCGAAGCGCACAAGCCTCTCCGGAAGCCACCTCGCACTTTTGGCATCCTGGGGAAAAACACAAACATGCCCTCGTCCCCATATGGGCACAGAGTCTGGTCCATGCACAGGGTCTTTGTCCAGTCAAAGGGTCCTTCCACCTGACCTAAGTATAGGTGGATGCAGTTCCTGCATTCCAGAACCACTGGGCAGCTGATCGCCCATGGACATCCAAAATTAAAAAATTAAAAATAAATAGAGTATGATGTAATAAGTTATGTGGTTTCAGGGGATACAACTCCTCCCTCTTTATTTTTTGTAATTGTAGCTTAAGGGTGCTATGAGCTCTCTCTACTATCCCCTGTCCTTAGGGATTGTATGAAATTCCTGTTTTATGAGTGATACCAAGCTTCTGGCAAAACTCTTGAAAACTTTTTCCAGTATAGCAAGTGCCATTGTCAGTTTTAATACATTTGGTTTGTCCCATAACTGCAAAACAATTTTTTTACATTTATTGTTCAGTTTATTAATTACATTTTCCCCCAATAGCTCCCCTCCACCCAGTACTCATCCCACTCTACACCCTTACCTCCCCCAACCCTCTGTCCTCTCCCATAGTTGCATGATTTTTGTCCAGTCTCTTGCTGTACTTCCCGCACCCTTTTTCTCACCAAGCATTATCAGTCCATTCCCTCTCTATGTCCATGATTTTGTTCTATTCCTCATTTTATCCTGATCATCAGGTTGTTAATTCACTTGTTTTTAGATTCATTTGTTGATAGATGTGTACTTGTTGTTCGTAATGTACATTTTTACCTTTTTCTTCTTCCTCTTCTTAAATAATACCTTTCAGCATTTCATACAGTGTTGGTTTGGCGGTGATGAACTCCTTTAGCTTTTTCTTATCTGTGAAGCACTTTATCTGACCTTCAATTCTGAGTGACAGTTTTGCTGGATAGAGCAATCTTGGTTGTAGATTCTTGCTGTTCATTACTTTGAATATTTCTTGCCACTCCCGTCTGGCCTGCATCATTTCTGTGGAGAAATCTGCTGACAATCGTATGGGTGCTCCCTTATAGGTAACTAACTGTTTTTCTCTTGCTTCTTTTAATATTCTCTCTTTATCTTTTCTCTTGGCATTTTAATTATAATGTGCCTTGGTGTGGTCCTCTTTAGATTCCTATATTTTGGGGTTCTGTGCACTTCTTGGGTTTTCAAGTCAATTTCTTTCGCCAGGTGGGGGAAGTTTTCAGTCACTGTTTCTTCTAGTAGGTTTTAATTATCTTGCTCTCTCTCTTTTTCTGGCACCCCAATAATTCTGATGTTGGTATGCTTGAGATTGTCCCAGAGGCCCCTTATACTATCTTCAATTTTTTGGACTCTTTTGGCTTCTTGCTTTTCCAGCTGAGTGCATTTTGCTTTTTTGTATTTCAAATCTTTGACTTGGTTTTTGCGGTCGTCTGGACTGCTTTTAGGTCTTTGTATAATATTTTTTGTTTCAGTCAGTGTATGCTTAATTTCTAGTTGGTCTTTTTTCATATCCTTGTATGCGTTGTTCATTTCTTTGTAGGTGTTATTTATTTTGGCATAGTTCTCATTAATTTTCTCGGCCTTTTCTAGTAGCCTCTTCATAAACCTAATTACTGTAGTTTTAAACTCTATGTCTAGTCATCTTTTTTCCTCCATTTCTTTCACAGCTGAGTTCTTTCCTTTTCTCTGCATTGTGGTTGCTATCCTGAGTTGGTTCCTTAGCGGTGTGTGATAGGTATCCTCTAAAGAACAGTGGCTCAGCTTTCTTATGCAGCGCGCGGCGACAGCCTTAGCTCCACCCTACTTGGCGCACAGCTTCAGCATCTAATGGGCACGCAGCGTCAGCCTTAGGTCCGCCCTACTTGGTGCACAGCTTGCGTCTAATGGGTACAGTGTCAGGATTAGGTCCGCCCTTCCTGGCCCACCGCTTCAGGTCTATGGGGCTCGCGGCGTCAGCTTATCTGTATGGCTCACGGGTCTCGGTGTTGGGTGGCAAGGTAAATCCACCGCTGGTGTCCCCGTTGCCAGACAACTCTGCCTCTCCCCAAATGAGTCTGCACAGCCAAAGTCTCACTCAGGGGTGTAAAACAAAGCAGTATGGTGGTCTCCGAGCAAGTGAGTCGCGCGTTCTCTGCCCGCGTTCTCTGCCCGGTTGCGCACTCCAATTTACTCGGGCACTCTCCCCAAACACACAGACCTCAGCCACGCCCGGGATCTTCCTTTCCCCGACCTGGGAGCTCGCCTGGAGCTGGGGCATTGGTGCTGGGGGAGGCCTCCGCCCTCCCCGCTGGAGAAAACCAGCCGAGCTTGATGTCTGCCGCCTGCCCTCACCGCTCTCTCGCGCTCCAAACCTCAAAGCTGTGCACCACTGCTCCCAAGTCACCGCTGCGTCCCGCCTCTACTTTTATGTGCAGAATTTTCCCTCAGCCAGCTCTCTGGTGATTCTGGACGTTGTTTGTTCCGTTGTTAAGTTGTTTCAGAATTGTTCGTGGACAGCTAGATAGGTGCTCACCTATGCCACCATCTTAGTTCTTCTCCACTGCAAAACACTTTAAACAGTGGGCTATACAGTGCTTACTTGCTTCACCTGTCCGAGCTATAGCCACAATAAAGCCAGAAAAAGCATCCTCAGTGACAGATGTGTATAACAGATGTGTACTTTACCTGCCCAATGCTGGGGATATGTCACATCCATTTGCCACAAATGATTAGCCTTTAGCCCCCTTGGGTTAACCCCATAATGAGGTACTGATTGAGTAGTGGGACAACTTGTACATTGCTTTACTATTTGTCTGGCAGCTTCTCTGGTAATCTTAAATTGCTGCCTGAGACTATTAGTATTTTGATGATGGAGCATGTGAGATTGCTCAGCCAATTGCTCCTGGGTATATAATATTATTCTAGTTGCAGTGTCTACCTATTCATTCCCTTCTGATAATGATCCACGCAGTCCAGTATGAGCTCTGAGATGACCAAAGAAACATGGCTGGGTGCGCTGCTGTAAGGCGCGCTGTATGTCTCGAAACATACTTTGCACTATAGAATTAACTGTCCCAATAAAGAGAACAGTTTCATTTACTTCCATTGCCCTTACCACATACTGACTGTCTGAGTACAGGTTAAATGGCCAATCTGGAACACATTGTAGCACTGCTAAGATGGCACACAGTTCTACTACCTGTGCAGATGTATAAGTAGTTTTAAATGTTGTCACCTCACCTTGAATACTATAGGCGGCATTACCATTAGATGAACCATCAGTGAAAATTAACAGTCTCTTTAATCGGTTTTTTGGTACTGTTTTAGGAAATACAAAAGCATACTGGCTTGCAAACTGCAGAAGTTTATTGTGAGGATAATGATTGTCTGTTTGACCAGGGTAATTAGCCATAGCCGCTCCCCAGTCATTCCTAATGTTGCAACAACCAATCTACTTGCTGTTTGGAATAAGGAAGACAGATATAAGGTGACTCACGTCCAATTAACTTGCAAGCTTCAGTCCTCACCATGTGAATCAGAGCAACTATTTGGTCATAATAAGGTGTAAGCACCTTTGCAGGCGATACGGGCAGGTGAATCCATAGTAGAGGATCTTCTTGCCATAATACTGCCGTGGGTGTATGTAGAGTAGCAAAAATATAAGCTTCCCATGGCTGAGAATAGTCTAAGTATGACACCTGCTATTGACCAATAGCTGTTTCCACTACCTGTAAAACCTGTCTTTCTTCCTTTGACAGCTCTCTGGGAGAGTTGGGGTTAGAATCTCCTTTGAGTACCTCAAACAGAGGCTTGAGCTGTCCTGTGGTGATTTTAAGATAAGGTCTTAATCAGTTAATGTCTCTTAGCAGTTTCTGGAAATCATTAAGTGTTTTTAACCCATCCTTTCTTAATTGTATTTTCTGAGGGGTAATACGATTCTGATGTAAAGTATATCCCAAATAAGAGAAAGGAGACTGTCTCTGTACTTTCTCAGGGGCGATGATTAACCCCTTTTTTTCAAGCCCTTTTTGCAGCTGAGCATATGCAGCTGGCAATATTTCTTCATTCTGAAAAGCTAACAGAATATCATCCATATAATGTATAATGTAGACCTGAGGAAATTTCTTCCTAGTACTAACAAGAGCTTGTGCAACAAACTTTTGACATATCGTGTGACTATTAGCCATCCCTTGGGGGAGAACCAACCAATGATATCTCTTCATAGATTCCTGAAAATTAGTGGATGGTATACTAAAAGCAAACCTTTTACAATCTTGAGGTGCCAGGGGAATAGTATAAAAACAGTCTTTAAGATCAAGAATTATTTTATACATACCTGCTGGAATGGCAGAAGGAGAGGGAAGTCCCAGTTGCAAGGCTTCCATAAGTTCCTTTGTCTCATTAACCTTTCTTAAATCTTGCAGTAACCTCCACTTTCCTGACTTTTTCTTGATAATAAATATAGGAGAATTCCACGGGGAGTTAGAAGGTGCCAAATGCCCTTTGTCTAGCTGTTCCTGCACCAGCTTTTAGGCGGCCTGTATTTTTTTAAGTTGTTAGGGGCCATTGATCAATCCACACTGGATCATCTGACTTCCACTGAATCGGATCTGCATGGGTTGCAGGATAATCAAAGGCCCCTCCTAGAAATACCCTAACCCCACTCTATGAGGTCTGGGCTCTGGCATGATTGGTTCCATTCTTCCTTGACCCTCTGACCTGGCAGTAGCCCTTAATTAAATATTTGCCTTGTTCCTGGAGCTCTGGGACTATAAATGTAAACTCCCATCTCCTGCATGATATCCCTATCCCATAAGTTCACAGGAAGTCTAGGAATAATGTATGGTTGAAATATTCCTTTATGTCCTTCACTATCCTGCCAATGCAATTGATTACTACTTTGTTCTGGACTACTAGCTTGACCAATGCCTTGGAGCTGTGTTAGAGCAGGCTGCTTTGGCCAGGATGAAGGCCATTGTTCTTGGGTAATAACTGATACATCTGCTCCATTATCCAGCACCCCTGTTAAGTTTCTTCCATTTACTGTGTTAGCTCCGGGCGTTGAGCCTTAATAGCTTGAACCCAGTATAGGTCAGAGAATCCGAAACCCCCAGGATAGGTCAGAGCATCTGAGTGCGAGTTGCTGTATGACCTGCCTTGGCATATGGCAATAAAATAAATTGAGCAATCCTTTGTCCAGATTGTATCACAGAGATAGTGGGTGGTGAATGAGTCATAATTTTTATTTCTCCTGTATAATCTTCATCTATAAGCCCAGGTGCTATGAACAAACCCTTTATAGGAGAGCTACTGTGTCCCAGAATTAGTCCCATGGTACTTGGAGGAAAAGGCCCATGAACCCTTGGTGCCAGAGCCTGCACTTCATTTCAGGTGTTAGTACTGTGTAGGAGGCCTTACAGAGGTCCAGTCCTGCGCTCCCTGAGGTTTCTCTTTATGAATCCTGAACGGATGTCCCTGTTACTGGTTGGGTCCATTCTACAGTGCCCTAAAGCATTTCCCTGCTGGGGAGGCAGTACATTCCCTTGATTATCTCTCTGAGATCTGCATTCATTGGCCCAATGTTTTCCGTTTTTACATATAGGGCACAGTCCAGGTTGTTTAAGACGTCTGCTATTTCTTTTATTAATCCTTTTATTGGAGGGACACTGCTTTGCCATGTGTCCTGCTCCTCTACAAGTGATTTTTTAATTTTTTCCTTTTTTATTAAGCTAGAATATTATTTTTAAGAGTATCCCCTTAGGCTTATTTGTACCCAGAGGGACTATGGGAGGTCTTAGTAACTTAGAATACTTAATCAAATTGTTCATAAAGACGTTGGCTTTTTATTTAGCTTAAAACCATAATTTTAATTTTAAAAAACTAACTTATTTAAGTAATTAAAGTAAGCATCTTTATTTAAAAAGGAAAGCGAATTTAGTAAATATAGATGTCTGATTTATAAGCTGTAAATGTTGCCCTGCCTTTAGCATTAGTTTAATAATGCAGCTGGATACAAGGTCAGGCAGTAAATGATGGCTTCTCATTTGTTTTTTAGATTTTTACTTAAATTCAATTACTTTTTAAAACATTCGCTTCTCAATGTGACTCAATTTATATGAGACCTTAATTATATTTTCAAAGGCTAATTTATAAAGTAACTTAAATCGGTATCTTTAATTAAAAAAGCAAAGAAACTTATTCAGTAAACTTAGCTTAGAGGTCTGATATACAAAGGACACTGTCCCACAAACACCCTACTTAAAGGTGTAGGCGGCTTGGGGCTTTTTCTCTTTCTTAAAATTCTACTGTTGTTGAAAAATTTGGCTATAATTAAGAAATATATTGTTACTCTACTTTGTCCCTTCCAGAGGCAAAACTTCTACAACTCTTAATACATGTACACAAGTAAAATATATATTGGTTAATTTTATTTGATAAAACTTTCCATGCAATCTCAAGTATAATTTAAAAATATTTCTTTTAAGAGAGAACAGACTTTTGAAAATATTTTGGGGCCCTTGAAATGTCCAAAAGTTACTCTCACAGTCTCTTGAAATATACTTGGAACGATGAAATATACTTATTTATATATATACTAGTGGCCCAGTGCATGAAATTCATGCACGGGGGGAGGGGGTTCGAGGATTCCCTCAGCCCAGCCTGCACGTTCTTCATTCAGGACCCCTCAGGAGATGGCCTGATCCCTAAACTGGCAGTCAGACATCCCTCTCATAATCTGGGACTGCTGGCTCCTAACTGCTCACCTAGCTGCCTTCCTGGTTGCACCTAACTGCCCTCCCCTACCAGCCTGGTTGCCACTAACTGCCCTCCCCAGCTGGTCTGGTCGCCCCTAACCACCTCTGCCTTGGCCCCCAGCACTGTGGCTTTTTCCACGTGGGTGTTTGCATGAGCATGGACCTGAGCGAAACACACTCACACACCCACACCCACACAGAGTCCTTGGATGTTCAGAAGGATGTCCAGAAGATGTCTGGTCTAATTAGCATATTACCCTTTTATTAGTATAGATAAATATTTGTCATATTATTCTCCACTTTTCTGTATGTACCTAAAATACTCCAGAATATTTTAAGAGAATTAAAAATGGTCAAGTTGCAGAAAAATAAAAGTTTTGAAATACAACCTGGTAGATTTGAAAGCAACAACATTTGCATAAAAGGGCATAAGTTGTAGTCGGCAACAAAACTTGTTAGGATTGCTTGGTTAATATTCTTTTGTTGGAAAGGCATGGTTTGGGCAAAGGAGAAAAGGAAACCAGCCCAATAAAAGGGAATGTCTGACTGGGTCATTGCCACACCAGAGAGGGGCAGGTGAGGCAAAGGTTCAGGCTGTCCCACAGGCAAGGATGTCTGTGTCTATGGGACACCAGGGGACACCTGTCACACCTGAAACAGAATGTGCTAACACAATTGCAGAGCTCAGGAAGAATCACTGGTTTTAAAACCATTTCACTGACATACAAAATATACATACATATAAGTATACATGCCCTCTTCTGATGTTCCCCTGCCCTCCACTTAATATTTGGCTATGGCCTTCTATTCATGTCAACGAATTGGATGTACAGACATAATTTTTAATGGCTACAGTGTTATCCCTGACTGTTTAACATTACTATGGTTTGCTTCACTAACCCTTTATTGTGGGGCAGGTTGCTTCTGGTTTCCCCCAGCATCAACAATGACAGTAAACATAATTACTTACTTGACTGTTTACTTAGGACACATTCACAGACATGGAACTCCTGGCCCAAAGCTAATTCACTTGAATTTTCATCCACATTTCCAAATTGACTTTCTAGTTTAGTCCATTGGTTTTAACTTAGATTACACTCCCACAAATGGGTTAGGAGAAAACTGTCCAACGTGCCTTGGGCAAATTGCTGAATTTGAGCGACCCCAGGGCTTGGGACCTGGAGAATCCGGGCTGGAGGGTGAAGTCCAGGGAGGCACGGGTGGCATGGCCGAGGGCCCTGTGTGGTTGCAGGCATGTGAGTATGTGTCGCTGGGGTCCACGCTCATGCACACACCCACACGCCCTCACTCCCTCTCTGCACCCTCCGCCACCAGGAACCTCCGTGGAGTCTGTGAGCTGGGATGCATCCAGTCCCAGCACCAAGCAAGTCTGAGAAAGTTTCCCCAGACTGACTCCCGCCTGCAATGATGGGAGGTGAGACCAGGAAGATCCTGGCTGAAGCGTCATGTTCAGGGAGGCATGGGTGGCACGCCAAGGACTCTGTGTGGGTGCTGGTGTGTGAGTGTGTGTCGCTCGGGTCCACGCTCATACACACACCCACATGCCCACACTCCTGCTCTGCACCCTCGGCCTCGCCCTCCACAGCCCTGGCTGCCTCCTCGGTGCCCACCTAGACCCTGGCCGCCTCGGCCACACCCCCCAGGACTCTATCCGCCACTTCTGCTTGCTCACAGCGCCTGGGGGCCTGGCGCTCCCTGCAGCCACCACCACCGCGGTTGCTGCAGCTGCTTCCCTGCACAGCTCCCTGGGCTGGGCGCCGCTGCCGGGGCTGGGCGCTCTCGGGGCTGGGCGTCGCTCCCGGGGCTGGGCGCCGCTCCCGGGGCTGGGCGCTCTCTGGGCTGGGCGCCGCTCCCGGGGCTGGACGCTCTCGGGACTGGGCGCCGCTCCCAGGGCTGGGCGCCGCTTCCAGGGCTGGGCGCTCTCGCCACCGCTACCACCACCACCATTTCATCCCCACCCCGGGGAGGGCGATCGTGCTTTTTAAAAATTAAGACTTATCCAGTGTCGCTCGGTGGTTAGAACATTGGTCAGTGAGCAAAAGGATCTCGGCTGGTTTCCAGGTAAAGCACACACACCTTCTACCTCTGTTTTAAGTTCACTGCCGCCCTCTGTCGGGGGGGGGGGGGGGGGGGCGCGGGCAGGAGGCAGCCAGCCTACATGTCTCTCCCATCAATGTTTCTCCCTCCCTCCCTCCCTCCATTGCACTCTCTCTAAAAAAGCAATGGAGAAAAAATCCTCCGGTGAGGATTAACAACAAATTTAAAAGAGGAAATACTGAGAATACAAGAGAAAACCTTCTCCGGGAAATGCCAGCCTTATTTTCTACCAAAGAGAAAGTCTTTTGTAATGCAAAAATGAATTATTGATATATATTTAAAGAAATCCAATATATATGTGTGTCTGTATAGATATACACACATATATTGATTTCAGAGAGGAAGGGAGAGGAATAGATAGAAACATCAATAATGACAGAGAGTCATTCTTCAGCTGCCTCCTGAACCCCGGGAATCCAACTGAGACCTCCTGGTTCAGAGGTCAATGCTCAACCACTGAGCAACACCAGCTGGGCTGAAAATTAATTGTTCTTGTTTCCTAATTTTTCTGAGATGCACAAATAGTAAATGTGCTGCTTGAAGAATTGATGTGTATAAGCACCAATCACATCAAATATAGACCATGAACATCTTTTAAAAATGCTTTCTCATTCCTTTTGTTAGTCAGCAACTTCATCCAGATTTAATAATATTCTTTTTACATAGCTTTCCAGATTGATTTCTGTGCAAATGCATAGGCACAAATATTTTTAAAATGTATGATCATTCTATGAATATCATCTATAATGGTATCTTGGTGACACTTCATGAGTGCACCTTGTTAGGTTGTGTGTATAGGAAAGTCTGTATCATGAAAACTGCTTAACCTCACACTGGACGGATGCACCAAAATTTATGTAATTCCCTGTGACTGAACCTTTTCCTGTTAATTCTCACCTGAGGAGCTTTTTCCATTGATTTTTTTTACAGATAGTGGAAGGGAGGGAGGGAAGGAGAGGGGGGAGAGAGAGAGAGAGAGAGAGAGAGAGAGAGAGAGAGAGAGAGAGAGAGAGAGAGAGAGAAATGGTGAAAGAGAATCAAGGGTTGGGTGCCTCCCACATGTGCTGAACTGGGCCCGTGACTGAACCTGCAACCCATGCCCTTGACTGAAACCAAACCTTTGCCCTTTCAATGAATGGACCTCTGGCCATGTTTGTCTCTCTCATATTTAGACATTCTAAAACATCATTTTTGTACCTCTTTCCAGTATAATTATTTCCTTAGGATAAAGTTGTAAAAATTAAATATGATTTCACTGATATGTGGAATCCAAAGGAAAAAAAAGACTAACAAACGAAATAGAAACAAACTCATAAGATACAGGGAACACACTGACATCTTTTCAGAGAGGAAGGGACCTTAGGGAGGCTGGGGGGAAAAAGTGAAGGGGTTAAACAACAAAAACCGCACCACAAAGAACAGCTCATAGACACAGACAACAGTGTATGATTTCCAGAGGGAAAAAGAGGTGGGGAAAGATAGAATAGGGTAAAGAGGGGTAAATGGAGATGAAAGGAAACTTGACATGGGGTGGTGAACACACATACAATAGGCACATGATGTGTTACACACTCATACACCTGTAACCTATACAATTTTATTAACTAAAGCCACCCCAATAAATTCAATTTTAAAAAGTCCTAAATGTGAAATTTCATGGTCCAAGAGCTTATGAGCATTTGGAAGGCTTTAAGGCATTGTCTTCAAGGTGCATATGTTCAATCTTTCTTCCTGAAAAATTCTTCTTTGTAGCCAGTTCTGGGTCTGCAGCTCTCAGCACAGGAGACCGAAACTCATGAACACAAAGAGCAGTGTGGTGACTGTCAGAGGGCAGGGGGTGTGGGAGGAAGCGGGTCCTAACATATGGTGACAGGAGAAGATGTGATTTTGGGAGGTGGGCATATGGTGCAAGATACAGATCTGGTAACATAGAAACCCACATCTGAAACCTATATGTTCATGTTGACCCAATCAATTTAATAAATAATTTAAAAACCCAACCCAAACCAAACCAAACAGAAAACTAAGCCTGCCCTGTCTGCAGGCCTTCGGGTGGGTGACAGCTGAGGCAGGAACTGGAATCGGTATATTCTCTTGGCACCTCAGGGGCGATCTGGAATCTTTTCTTGAAGGATATTTTCACCAGAGACCCAGATGGGGGCACGCCCTCTGCTGTATTTGAGAATCTCTTCCAGTTCCAGGGCTATTTTAGGTTTCAACATCTGGAAAATTTTTATCTTGCCTGGATCCATTTATCTCTGGAATCCAATTCTTTCTCAACTGCCTCACCCATGCTCCCTGTAATGTCAAATTTGTCTCTGGTTTCTGAAACTTCAGGTGTAATATCATGTGCTTTTTTTATGACAATTTCAAATTCTAGAAAAAGGAAGTTGTGGTCTGCAATTGTATTGTCCAAACTATGTGACTGTCTGTAATCTGCTCGTGGCTGAATCTGCAGTTCACAGTCCCGGGTTCCTAATGCAACAACACACCTTGTGACTGTCAGAACATTTGAGGCCTAAACAGCAGCAAACACCATAGAGATAAGCCCGTCTTCACCTGGAAGATCTCGGAACCTCCAATTTCCAGGGAAGGATGCTCAAAAGGTGGCTCATATGAGTAAAAGTCATTTTTCCTGGGTGGCTAATTTCTGAAAACATGTGGGCCACTCAACACTGAGGCCATCCATGGTCCGACAGAGGAGCAGGCTGTTAGGAAAGGGTTAAAGGGAGCAGAGAGGGGTTTGTTACAGCTGCAACTGGCTACCCCATGCATCCCCAGTTCCACTGTTCCAGTGCACACGCCCAGATATTCTGAATTACATCATCATGGATTAGTTTTATCTGTTTTGAATTATCAACATGAGCTTCATATTATATTGTCTTCAATGTTGGCTTTATAAATGCCACATGCTGTCTGAGAGATACAGTATCTATGTGTGAAGCAGCAGATCCTGTTTATCGCTTAGGAACATCCATCCCACTTAGTGAACTTACCACTATTCACCTGACTGTCTACCACTGATGGACACGTTAGCTGTTCACAGTTTGGGACTGGATAAATGAGGCTTCTCTGAACATTCCTGTATGCGCCTTTTGATGAACCCATGTATATATCTCCTCAGAGGGACCTACCAGTTCACAGAGTGGCCATATGTTTACTTTCACAGATAAAACATGCTTCAGAAATGGTTAGAGCAATCACACCCCCAGACAGTGCCAGGTGCTGCACACCTTGCTGACAGAGGTGCTGCTGCCTTTAAATTGTAGCCGTTCTCATGGGTGAGAGGCTGTGCCTCCTCACATTTCTCTGATGAGGACTGAAATGTGAGTTTCATCTGTTCATGGCCCATTCCGTATCCTCTCATTTGAGGTGTCTGTGCTATTTCGATTTTAAAACATTGATAGTTGGTCTTTTTCTTAGTGGTGCTTTACTCTGGAGGTGGTATTTCCTTGTCTCTAGCTCATCTCTCCTCCTCTCTCTAACACAGTGTGTATGTCTTCCCTTTTCACACTCTTCATGAACAGAGGTTCTTTATTTCAATAAAGTCCAATTTATCAATTGATTAATTAGGTTTTTTATGGTTAGCAAGTTTGTATGTTCTTTAAAGAATTAGTTTTCTCTTTTGTTGTTGTTGTTTAATCCCAAATCCAAGTGTTTTCCTGGGAGATTCCTGGTCTGATCATTCACATTAGTCTAATGATGCACTTAAAATGCATTTTTGTATTAGGTGTGAGGTAGTTCATTTGTCCACATAGGTATTCAGTTACCTGGCACTACCTAGGGAAAGACCACTCGTTCTGCACCTAAATGCAGTGGTTTCTTTTGGAAAATTAGGTGATCATGCATGCGTGGGTCTGTCTGGGCTCACTATCCTGTCCCATTGATGAATTTTGTCCTTAAAGCACTATAATATTGTTTAATTACTGTTCTCTTACACATAATCATTATTTTCCTAAATAAACTTATTTTAATTTTTCCTGGACCTTTGGCATTGTTCAGCAAGTAAATTCGCAGCAAAAATAAAGAAACCTGTTGGGTGTTTGAGCTTCATTGCAATGAATCTCTACCTCAGTTGGAGAGAATTATTATATCTTAAGACTATCGAGACATCCAAGCCAATGGCGTGGAACAGGTCTGTGAATTTATTTTGATGTTCTTTATTTCAGCAATGTTTACAAGTTGTCAGTGTGTAGACCTTGCACACTCTTATCACATTTACTCCTTGATATTTGGTCTTCCTGATCTTTTCTTATCTATTGGATCTTGGTCAGCTCCAGTTCCTTTTTGGATTCTGCTGCTGATGTTGATGTCAATAAACAGCATCTGTTCTGGCAGCGCCCTGTGCTGTACCCAGAGTGCATAGCTGCCAACAAGGCAACCCTGGTTTAGTTTAGGGCACGGGACTGACATTAAAGGGATAAGTTTAAGAGAATCAAGGTGGCGGCATAGGTGGAACACCTATCTTGCCGTCGTACTCAACAATTTTAATACTACAACTTAACGAAAGAACAAACACCTTCCAGAATCACCAAAAAGCTGGCTGAGTGAAAATTCCACAAATAAAAGCGAAGATAAGACACTGTGACTTGGAGGACCGGCGGCCAACAGTGTTGAAAGATTCGCGCAGAGAGAGGTTTGGAGCGCGTGCCACAGAGAGGGCGGGCGGCTGAAAACCGGCCAGTTTTCTCGAACGGGGAGACAAAAACGTCCCGCTGGACTGAATCTCCAGCTCTGGGAGAAGTCCAGGAAACTCACTATCATACGGGGTGAAAACTGGACAGTGGAAGGGCACGCCGAAGCTCAGGCGCTGCAGGGGCATCCCGGCTTGTGGAGAAGGCAGCTTGCATGAACAGCTCGGCTGCGTGACGGCGCAGAGAGCGCTCTGGGACTTGCTTTCTTATTTGGAAAACCGTCAGTCTGCTTTGTTTTACGAGCCTGGGTGAGACATTGGGAGTGTAGATTCATTTTGGGAGTCTGAATTCCCTGGCAGACGGTGGAGCTCCACAGCGTTTCTCTCTCAGAGGTGCTGGCAGCCATTGCCCCCGGCACAAAGTCCCTGGGGCCGCATAGGGCGGAGCTAACGCTGTCTGCTTGGCCCTGAGACTCCGCCCACCCATCCTGAGCACAGCTGAGCTTCACAGACAATTGGCCTGAGGTCAACCCCTCCAAGTGCTAACAATAATTAACTGAGCTTAACTTCAGCAAGACTGTGCAACCCATATCAACCACAGGTAACCAGGGAGGCTGAGCCACTGTCCCTAGTAGTGGGACACACAAAGCTACCACACAAAGCTAATTGACCAACTCAGGGAAGGAGCCACCATGCAGAGACATGGAAAGAAATCAGATGTGAAAGAAATGGAGGAAAAAAAACAACTGGATGTGGAATTCAAAACCACGGTTATAGGGTTCTTCAAGAGGCTCCAACAAAAGGTCGAGGCCTATAAGGAAATAAGCAAGACCTACAAGGAAATGAACGAGACCTGCAAGGAAATGATCAAGACCAACGTGGAAATCAATGAGTCCTACAAGGAAATGAACAAGACCCTCAAGGATATGAACGAGACCTGCAAGGAAATGATCAAGACCAATGTGGAAATGAAGGAGACTCTCAAGGATATAAAGGAGACTCTCAAGGATATGAAAAAGGACCAACCAGAAATTAAGCATACACTGACTGAAATAAAAAATATTATACAAAGACCTAAAAGTGCTCTGGAGCACCCCAAGAACCAAGTTAAAGATTTGAAATACAAAGAGGGAAAATCCACTCAGCTGAAAAAGCAAGTAACCAAAAGAATCCAAAAAATTGAAGATAGTGTAAGGGGTCTCTGGGACAACCTCAAGTATACCAACATCCGAATTATAGGGGTGCCAGAAAAAGAGAGAGACCAAGACAATGAAAACCTATTTGAAGAAATAGTGACCAAAAACTTCCCACACCTGGTGAAAGAAATTGACTTAGGAGTCCAAGAAGCGCACCAAACCCCAATATATAGGAACCCTAAGAGGACCACACCAAGGCACATCATGGTTAAAATGCCAAGAGCAAAAGACAAAGAGAGAATATTAAAAGCAGCAAGAGAGAAACAGTTGGTTACCTACAGCGGAGCACCCATACGATTGTCAGCAGATTTCTCAACAGAAACGATGCAGGCCAGACGGGAGTGGCAAGAAATATTCAAAGTGATGAACAGCAAGAATCTACAACCAAGATTACTCTATCCAGCAAAGCTATCATTCAGAATTGAAGGCCAGATAAAGTTCTTCGCAGATAAGAAAAAGCTAAAGGAGTTCATCACCACCAAACCAATATTATATGAAATGCTGAAAGATATTCTTTAAGAAGAGGAAGAAGAAAAAGATAAAAGTGTAAACTAGGAACAACAAATACACATCTATCAACAAATGAATCTAAAAATGAAGTGAATTAATAAGCTGATGAACGGGATAAACTGGTGAATGTAACAGAATCACGGACATAGAGAGGGAATGGACTGACAACTCTTGGGGAGAAAGGGTGTGTGTGAAGTGCAGCAAGAGACTGGACAAAAATCATGCAACTATGGGAGAGGACAGTGGAGAGGGTGAGGGCGGAGGGTGGGATGGGTACCAGGTGGAGGGGAACTCTAGGGGGAAAAAAAGGGAACAGTGTAATTAATAAACTGAACAATAAAGATAAAAATATAAAGGGATAAGTACTGAACTCTTTTTAAAATCCATGTAGGATAAGTAAAGGGACACAGAGGAGAGGTGACATAATCTGGGACAGAATGAATGAATGCCCCAAGGAATAAGTGCTTTTTATCCTGTCAGCTAGGTAATGAGGCCATGACCAATATTTCATTGCATAAGTGGTGTGTGTGTGTGTGTGTGTGTGTGTGTGTGTGTGCGTGTGTGTGTTCTAAATGTCCTTTGAGAAAGGAAAAGAGAAGCTTTAGTGGAAGTGAAGCATTCATCTTATATAAACACTGCTGTTTGGAAATTTTACCCCTGCTATTTTGGCTTCTATAAACACTTCCTTGCTAAAAAAAAAAAATAAGGAAAATAAGACTGCTCCTACTCCAGAGAGGCCATCAACCTTCCCTGGATGAAATTATCATTGCTGGCTCCATGTCAAGCCTTTGCTTGAGGTTTCAATACCCCAACACATAGAGCTCTTTCAGAACTTGCAAAAGGACAATAAAAAACTTTATGTGGGAGACAAAGAACTAAATTTTTTATATATATGCTTTTTCCGTGTTTCTTTGGCCAAAATTTGAAAGGTTTTTTCCCCTGGGCGAGCCCATAATAATAATGTGTGACTCCATTTCTCTAAGCATTGCTTGGTTCTTCTCTGATCTTGTTACAGTAGTTTTGGGGATATCTTGGGGACATTCTACAATCCAGAACGCATATTTTTCAAATACATTTATTTATTTTCAATACTAGTAAGAAACAATATTCCTTTTAAAAAATATATACTTGAGAAATGGCACCTAAAATGTAAAATAAGCATAAACTTATAATGTATCACTGCAAAAGGTGAATAGTCAGTCACCGGTCTAAGTTGCTGTTACTTTATGGCAAAAGTAAGTTCTCATACAGATATGCCAGGGCCTTGTTGAGCATAAAGTAAATCCAGGACAATAAAACTTTGGGGTGTGGCTAGTTGGACAATTTAATGTGAGTGGAGATAGATAACAGTTTGGTGATGGACAAGGGAGTGGTAAGATTGGGTGAGTGGATAGAGGCAAAAGTGGGGGCTGGGGAGGTGGATAGAGGCAAAAGTGGGGGCTAGGGAGGTATGCTTTTAAATAAAATTATTTTTAGCCAAAACTGGTTTGGCTCAGTGGATAGAGCGGCAGCCCAGGGACTGAAAGGTCCCAGGTTCGATTCCGGTCAAAGGCATGTATATTGGTTGTGGGCACATCCCCAGTAGTGGGTGTGCAGGAGGCAGCTGGTGGATGTTTCTCTCTCATCGATGATTCGGGCTTTCTATTCCTCTCCCTTCCTCTCCGTAAAAATTCAATAAAATATATATTTTTAAAAGAAAGAAAATTTATTGTTAAAAAATAATAATTTTAAAAGCTAAGATATCAAGTCTTCTCTTATTTCAATATTGAAATCTCAACACACACACTCAATTTCTGGTCAAACCAGAACCAACACTTGGTTTTCTGAAGTTTCTGCTTCAGGCTGCTTTGAACACACTGGATGTAAGCAGGCATGAGTCTTTATGCAGGCCTCATTTATGGAATATAAAATGTGAATCATTGGAGAGAAAAATTGGCAGCGGAACGGAAGGACGCGAGATTATTTTTGTCCCGGGGCAGACAGGGGGAGCAGCTGAGGGTGGCACCGGGAGTGTTTGTTGTCGTGTTGGGAGACAGCTGGGTTCGGGAGAAGGACGGGGACTGCTGGATTAACCTGCCCTAACCGAGCAGCCCCAGTGCGCCTGGGTTCTTTCACTGAGCCACCGGCTGGGAGGCAGACTGCACCATCTGGAAGGGGAAGGGCCTGAAAATATACAGCTGCAGCACAACTGGATGGCTGAGACTCCCAGAAAACCGGTTCCAAGTTGGCACAAAAGCGGATTCCGAGAAACCATGTACTAGGCCACTGAAAGATCAGATTTCACCTGTGTTTAGGGGATCTTGCAAAGCAGGGAGATGCACACCTGGGGGAAAAAAAAGTCCATGGATGGTGGAGTTGGTAAACGTGGAAGAAGGCCCTCAGAGCTGGTGACAGAGGGGATTCCTAGAAAGCACCCCATTTGGACCTGACAGAGAAGGCCAGCCTAACAATTTTGGGAGTGTGCTGGCTGCCAAACCCAAAGGGGAAAGGGATTTCGTGCAGACATATGAGCAGAACTTGAGTTCAGGAGCTTGAGTTCCTTCCTCTCCAAATCCAAGTTTCTCAGTGCTAAACCAGGAACGTGGGATCCCCTGGTGGGGGATAACCTGGGAGACCGCAGGAGTGACCTGTTTTTCTGGAGGCTGGGGATCAGAATAGGTGGTCACCATTAGAGAGGCAGCTCTGCGGCAGCCCATTCCCACAAATCAGTATTGAATACCACAGAGATAGCAGGATTTTAGTTCACGCTAGAGAGGACCAATAGACCTGGAGGTCAATCCAGAAACACTGCCACCCAGGGGCTGAATCACAAATTGACTCTTGTGTAACACAAATTAAGGAATCAGGGAGGAACTAAGATGGCGGCAAAGGTAAAACACCCATCTTGCCGTCATAATCAGCAATTTTAATACTACACCTAAACGAAAGAACAAACACCTTCCAGAATCACCAGAAAGCTCGCCGAGTGAAAATTCCACAAATAAAAGTGAAGATAAGACACTGTGACTCGGGGGAGCGGCGGCGAAAGCGTTGAAAGATTCGCATGGAGAGAGGTTTGGAGTGCGTGCTGCAGAGAGGGCGGGCGGCTGAAAACCGGCCAGTTTTCTCGAACAGGGAGAAAGGCATCCCACTGGACTGATTCTCCAGCTCTGGGCAAAGTCCAGAGAACCCACTATCACACGGGGTGAAAACTGGACAGTGGGAGGGCACGCCGAAGCTTGGGTGCTGCCGGGTCTCCCGGCTTGTGGAGGAGGCAGCTTTCCCACAAACAGCTCAGCTGCGTGACGGCGACTTGCCTCTCATTCGGAAAACCATCAGACTGCTTTGTTTTACGACCCTGGGTGAGACATTGCGCATTCAGACTCATTTTGGGAAACTCTGAATTTCCCGGCAACCGGCAGCCGGTGGAGCTCCGAAGCGGCTCTCTCTCAGAGGTGCTGGAAGCCATTGCCCCCGGCACAGAGTCCCTGGGGCCACATAGGGCGGAGCTAACACTGTCTGCTTGGCCTGGAGACTCCACCCACCCATCCTGAGCACAGCTGAGCTTTACAGACAATTGGCCTGGAGGTCAACCCTCCAAGTGCTAACAACGATTAACTGAGCTTAACTTCAGCAAGACTGTGCAGCCCATATCCACCTCAGGTAACCCGGGAGGCTGCGCCACTATCCCTAGTAGGAAGTCTACCACACAAAGCTAATTGACCAACTCAGGGAAGCAGCCACCATGCAGCAACATGGAAAGAAATCAGATGTGAAAGAAATGGAGGACAAAAAACGACTGGACATGGAATTCAGAACCACGGTTATAGGGTTTTTTAAGAGGCTCCAACAAAAGAACGAGGCCTATAAGGAAATAAGCAAGACCACAAAGGAAATGAATGAGTCCTACAAGAAAATGAACAACACCCTCAAGGATATAAACGAGAGCTGCAAAGAAATGATCAAGACCAATGTGGAAATGATCAAGACCAGGGTGGAAATGAATGAGTCCTACAAGGAAATGAAAGAAACCCTCAAGGATAAAAAGCAGACTCTCAAGGATATGAAAAAGGACCAACCAGAAATTAAGCATACACTGACTGAAACAAAAAATATTATACAAAGACCTAAAAGTGCCCGGGAGAACCCCAAGAACCAAGTTAAAGATTTGAAATACAAAGAGGGAAAATCCACTCAGCTGAAAAAGCAAGAAAACAAAAGAATCCAAAAAATTGAAGATAGTGTAAGGGGCCTCTGGGACAACCTCAAGCATACCAACATCCGAATTATAGGGGTGCCAGAAAAAGCGAGAGGCCAAGACAATGAAAACCTATTTGAAGAAATAGTGACTGAAAACTTCCCACACCTGGTGAAAGAAATTGACTTAGGAGTCCAAGAAGTGCACCGAACCCCAATATATAGGAACCCTGAGAGGACCACACCGAGGCACATCATAATTAAAATGCCAAGAGCAAAAGACAAAGAGAGAATATTAAAAGCAGCAAGAGAGAAACAGTTGGTTACCTATAAGGGAGCACCCATACGACTGTCAGCGGATTTCTCAACAGAAACGATGCAGGCCAGACGGGAGTGGCAAGAAATATTCAAAGTGATGAACAGCAAGAATCTACAACCAAGATTACTCTATCCAGCAAAGATATCATTCAGAATTGAAGATCAGATGAAGTGCTTCGCAGATAAGAAAAAGCTAAAGGAGTTCATCACCACCAAACCAACATTATATGAAATGCTGAAAGATATTCTTTAAGAAGAGGAAGAAGAAAAAGGTAAAGATGAAAATTATGAACAACAAATACACATCTATCAACAAATGAACATAAAAATCAAGTGAATTGATAGGCTGTTGAACAGGATAGACTGGTGAATATAACAGAGACATGGACATAGACAGGGAATGGACTGACAATTCTTGGGGAGAAAAGGGTTGTGGGAAGTGCAGCAAGAGACTGGACAAAAATCTAGCAACAATGGGAGAGTACAGTGGGGAGGGGGAGGTGAGGGTGGAGGGTGGAATAGGTACAGGGTGGAGGGGAGCTATAGGGGGATAAAAAGGGGAAACAATGTAATTAATAAACTGAACAATAAAGATTTAAAAAAAGAAAAAAAAACAAATTAAGGAATCAATTTTATTTCTACTTCTCTTTAACCTTTGTTTTAAGTGCCATTTTATTTCATCTTTATTCTACTTTGGAATTAGTGTTATACAGTCTATTTTCATCTACCCTTTAGGATCTTTTTACTCTACCTCAACTTCACCCTTATGCCACCACTCTCTTGCTAACCTTTCCCTAGTTAGTGTCTTGTTCCCCTTACACTTTTTCTACTTTAGATATTCATTATTCTCTGTTTTTACCCCGTTAAAATTTCACCCCACTTTTATAGCTTATCTCCAACCACCAGCTCCAAGTGCATACACACCTCTCGCTTCTCTGACTACACTATCCTAAATTGTTTTTCTTGCTGTTCTGCTGATGTTGTTTACCTGAATGTTGATTATATCGATATATTATGCATGTTTGTGAGATTGGTTTGCTTATTCTTTCTTTTAATTTGTTTGGTGCGGGGGTTGGCATTGTTTTTTGTTTTGATGTTGTTTGCATTGATTTTTTGATAGATTTATGCTTCTGTGGTCCCTCACCTCCCTTGATAGGAGTTGTGGTATGTAGTTTGTATCAATCTCCAGATATTGTTGCTGGCTTTTGCTGGGATTAGTGGCTGTCCTATAGGAGTTTTCAACCCATATTTATAGTTTATTCCCCTTTTCTTTCTTTTCACTTCACCCCCTTTTCCCAATTTCATTTTGGCATTCCGTTTTTTCTTTCTTCCTTCTTTCTTTCTTTTTTTCTTTTGTGTGTGTCTGTGTCTTTTCTCTTGCTCTCTTATTTCTCACCTATCACCTATTTGCCTTCCTCTAGCAATCACCTTTAATTTGGAATTACCAATTCTGTGAATACATTCCTGTTCAGTGTCTGGTGTGTTGCAATTGGTTGTCTTGTAGTTTGAGCCTTTAAATCAACACAGGAGAGTGAAAACTACAGAGAGAAGAGAGACCATGGTGGGACAAAGAAACAGTCCACCAATGAAAAAAAAACAAGCCTCACCAGAAAAAGAGGTAAACAAAATGGAAGCAAGCAACCTGTCAGAGAGAGAGATCAGAGAAATAGTCATAGGGTGGCTGAAGACAATAGAAGTCAGTATGAGTAAGAACGAAGAGGAATTGAAGAAGAACCAAGAGGAAATGAAAAAGACCCAAGAGGAAATGAAGAAGAGCCATGAAGAAATGAAGAAGACCTAGGAAGAAATGAAGAGCCAAGAAGAAATGAAAAGTGACATTGCTGAGGTAAAGAATTCCATAGAAAGCATCAGGAGTAGACTAGAAGAAGCAGAAGACTGCATCAGTGAGCTGGAAAACAAGGTAGGAAAAATACCCAAGTAGAGCATCTTCTAGGAAAAAAATTAAAAAGCAGGAGGAGAGCCTAAGGGAAATTTGGGAAAACATGAAACAAAACAACATCCACATAATAGGGCTTGTCGAGGGACAGGAAACTGAGAAAAAAATAGAAAACTTGTTGGAAGAAATAATGACAGAAAACTTCCCTGATATAGGAAAGAAAAAACCCACACAAATCCAAGAAGCTCAGAGTCCCAAGCAAACTAAACCCCAAAAGACCTACGCCAAGGCACATTATAATTAATTGGCAAACACCAATGACAAAGTGAGAATGTAAAAAGCCGCCAGAGAGAGACATAAAGTCACCTACAAAGGAACCCCCATCAGATTAGCAAGTGATTTCTCAAGAGAAATTTATAAGGCCAGAAGGGATTGGAATGAATTATACAAACTCATGCAAAGAAAGGGTCTGAATCCTAGAATACTGTACCCAGCAAGGCTATCAATCAGAATTGAAGGTCAAATCAGGAGCTTCACAGACAAGGGAATACATTACCACCAAACAAGCAATGCAAGAAATGCAAAAGAGTCTGCTGTAAAAAGTAATAGGAAGCAAAGAAAGAACACAGGGGCAAAGAACAAAAATGGCCACAAATAAGTACCTATCAATACTAACTTTAAATGTAAATGGTTTAAATGCTACAATCAAAAGACATAGGGTAAGGGACTGGATAATAAAATACAACCCATATATCTGCTGTCTATAAGGAACCCACCTCCGAAAAAAAGACACACACAGACTGAGGGTGAATGGATGGAAAAAGGTTCTTCATGCAAATGGAAATGGAAAAAAAGCTGGGGTAACAATACTATATCCGACAAATTAGATCTCAAAGTGAAAGACATAACAAGAGATAAAGAAGGCCACTTCAGGAGGAACCAAGATGGCGGCATAGGTAAACACCTATTTTGCTGCCCCACACAACAATTCCAAAACTACTGCTTAACAACATAACTAACATCATCCAGAATCACCGGAATACTGGCTGAGTGAAAATTCCACAGATAAAAGTAAAGACAGGACACTGTGACTCAGAGGACCAGCGGTGTGCAGCCTTGAAGATACGCGCGAAGAGAGGTTCGGAGCCTTGCGAACGCAAGTAGTGAGGGACAGGCAGCAGCAAACCCGGCTGCTTTTTTCCAACAGGGAGGGCAGAGTTATCCCACTGCACTGATTCCCCATTAAAATTTTAAATTACCAAGACTGCAAGATAAAATTTCCAAAAGCCCCCATTAATCAAAAAAGGGGGTGATAGTGGGCTAATATCATGTAAGGAACAATATCCTGTAAGTAAAATACATCTAGAAAATTCTTACTCCAGAAAAGTAACTTCCATTTGTAAAGCCAACAGCAGGACACCCATGAAAAAACACACATGGTGTCAAAATAAGCCAATGGAAAATCATTTAGGCAAAAATAAAAAGAATCCCAAGTCTAAATTGCAGAGAGGATCTCTTTGTTAACTTTTGGTCGAGCATGTGTTTGTGTGTTTTCGGAGAACAACTCCCAGACCATGTGGGTTCCTGCGACAGTGAGGAACTGACGGGTCTGTTCCAGTCACAAGGATGGTCCAGAGATGGGGGACATTGATGACACCTTGCCATGCTAGCAGTCGGCAGCTGTGTATGGCTGCAGGCGGACCAGGACCAAACCAGAGAGGATGGAACTTGCATTGCCACGATGTGTCCACCATCTGGATACCATTGCTGACATGTACACATAAAGAACTATTTGACATTGAAACTGGGACTCAGAATAGTTGAACATTTTAACTGAGACTCAAACACTTTTTGTTCTTATACATTTATTTCTAGTATGCAGAGGCAAGATATTTTTGAAGAAAATAAACAGGGAAGAGTGATTGATATAGAGGCAGGGAAGCATTGAACAGGCTGTCAAGCTACAGGGGGAAGGCTGGGGAGGGTGGGGGGTCGGATGCTGGGGGAGATCTACAGAAGGTCATGTATGCATGCATATGAGCATGACCAATGAATGAATGGCATTGGGGTGGTGGTGGGAGGGCAACTGTGGACATGTGCTGGGGGGTAAGGGAGGCTGGGGGGAGGATAATGGGGGGAGAAAAACATATGTACTACTATGAAATCTAAGTTACACTGAAAAAATTAATAAAATAATGAATAAAAAGTAAAAAATAAAATAAAATGTGAATCATTGATTGGCTGCCTCCTGGAAACCCCCTCTGGGGATCAAGCCTGCAACCAATCATCACATAAATGGTGTGTGTGTGTCTGTGTGTGTGTGTGTGTGTGTGTGTGTGTATTTGTGTGTGTATTTGTTCAAAATGGTCTTTGAGGAGGAAAAGGGAAGCTTTAATGGTAGTTTTGCAGGGCAACTTTGATAATACCAATTAATTTAAATAATTTAATAAGTCCACAACACCCCCTACAATCCAGAATCCATATTTTTAAAATATATTTATGTATTTTAGATTAGAGACCCAGTGTATGAAATTTGTGCACCAGTGCAGTCCCTCAGTTCAGCTTGCACAACTCTCCCAATCCAGACCCCTGAGGGATGTTGGACTTCAGGTATTGGCCCTATCCCCTCAGGCTAGGGGATCGGTCTGAAAATCATAGTCAGACATTCCCTGAAGGATGTAAAAGTGTGGGAAGCAGCAGGCAGTGGGGAGGAGTCTGAGCCAGGGCTAGGCACCCCACCACTCCATTCATTCAGGCACCCCACCACTCCATTCATTCAGGTCCCACTGAAACTGCTGTCATTGCCCTCCATAGCACTTCCTCAGAAGCAGGAGAGACTCCCACCGCTGGAGCTGGGCTCACCAGCCATAAGCCTGGCATCTGGCTGAGCAGAACTCCCACTGTGGGAGTGCACTGACCAACAGGGGGCAGTTCCTGCATTGAGCAGCTGCCCCCTGGTGGTCAGTGGGTGTCATAGCAACCAGATGTTCCTGTCCTTGGGGTTGATTGGTCATAAAAGTCCCTTAAGTTTTTATATATATAGGTAGGTAACAATATTGCTTCTTGAAATATAAATTTGAGAAATGGCACCTAAAATGTAAAATAAGCCTAAACTTATCATGTTGCATCACTGCAGCATGTAAACAGTCAGTCACTGGTCTAACTTACTATTACTTTATGGCAAAAGTAAGTTCTCACACAGATGTGCATGGGGCTTGTTGCGCATAAATTACATCCAGTATAAGAAAACTGTGGAAATGTGGCTGGTTGGACAATTTAATGTTAGTGGACACAGATAATAGCTTGTGAGGCGTAAGAGAGATTGAGTGGAGATGGTCAAAGGTCGGGGGAAAGGGGACCCTGATAATAAAAAAAGAAAAATAATTTTAAAAGCTAAAATATCAAGGCTTCACACATACACACACACACACACACACACACACACACAAACACACACACACACACACATTAAAGTTCTAGTCAGAACAGAACCCACACTTGGTTGTCTGAAGTTCCTGCTTCAGGCTGCTTTGAGACACTGAATGTAAGCAGGCATGAGTCTTTGTGCATGCCTGATTTATGGGCTATGAAATGTGTATCAGTTGGTACTTCCTGGTCAAAAGGTGTTTCAAGTTCCTCTTCACATGCACCCAAATCCAGACCCAGTTACAAACCCCAGCTGCACTTTGATTGGTTCTTCCCTCAGCCCTGGGGCATGTGGTAAATTGCTTTACGTCAAAACGGTCATCTATTGCCCCTCGGGATTCCGAAGTCGGATCTACTACCTCAGGCCCACACCTATCCCAGGAAACAAGGAAAGATGGGCAAGTAATGGAAGAAGATTATCTTCTTATTTCAAGACTGAAATCTCAAGCTTTTTAGCATTTTGAGACTGATTTTTCAGAATTGTTAATGGATACTTCTTACTACATAAATTGATATAAAAGACTAAAGTTCTCACATTCAGATTTTTTGTCATTCACACAGATGAAAAATTGTATAATTGTACTCATGAAACCTATGAAATTTTATTAACCAATAAATTAAAAATAAATAACATGTAAACATCTTTTATGTCCTTTAATCTATGTACCTATATTATATACTTGTACTTCCAGAAAAAATAGTTACCACCTTTTAGGACTCTGAAGCCCTAAAGGAAGCATTTGTATGATAACAGGAAGGTGATTGTGAGTGTGGACAGGTAAAAGGGCTCAGAAACTTGGGTCCTATCAAATCACTGCTAACAGGGAGTTTGAGGCAAGGAATATGCTGAAGCTATAGGAGTTCAAAAATTACTATAAGCCAGTTCCTGTGGCTGTGCTGGTTCTGACTGTGGCTGTGCTGGATCTGAAAGCAATCCAACCTCAAGGGGAGAACTTACCTCCACAGGCTTTCTGGTCCTGATTTGACACCTTCACTGCTATTAAGTCCTGACTATTTCTCTTCTACTTTCTGATAGCAACGATGTAAACTTTCACAGCACTGCAATTATCCAAGAATTGCTGGCCTCCACCCTCACCCATGTCAATAGATTTCAAATTCATATTTGCAGATATCTACAAATATGGCAGCAAATGCTAGAAAACAAGTTAACCTCTGGAGTGAGTTAGGTCAGGTCACATGAATGTTGAGGGGAGGGAGAGAGATAGAGAGAGAGAGAGAGAGAGAGAGAGAGAGAGAGAGAGAGAGAGAGAGAGAGAACAGGAGCTGATAGAGTGCCCATAGTATGTTGGTGGTCTATATTACCTTTTCATCTCTTTCAGTTTTAATGTTTTATTTACTTATTTTTTAGAGAGAGTAAGGGATAGGGATAGAGAGATAGAAACATCAATGAGAGAGGAATATAATTGTTTGGCTACCTCCTGCATGGTCCATACTGGGGAAGGGTTTGCAACAGAGGTACATACCATTGACTGGAATCAAACCTGGGACCCTTCAGGCTGATGTTCTATCCACTGAGCCAAATCAGCTAGGGCTCTGTCACTTTTAATCCTGTTAATACAGGATTTGTGTAATGTTAATACAATCCGTTTAAAACTGTGACTGCTCAATAAATTATATGGGTGGGGCTCATCCATTAAAAACCCACACTGTATATTTCTTTGATATGCATTTACCTTCAGATTCCTAGATGCCCTTTACTTGGCAGTATCTGGGAGACACTCATCGAGATAGAGTGTGCACAGGGCTTTGCTAAAATACTCTGTGTGGTGGCAACACCCTGGATATTTCTGAGGTCTTAAAGGGAACCTAACAGCTTCCCTCTGGATTTGATCTTTGCCCAGAATCCTATATAATAAAGAGGTAATATGCAAATTAACCTTCACACCCTCACAAGATGGTTGCCTATGACCAAGCCAGCAGGAGGGTTAGTGAGGGATGACCAAACGACTGAACCTGCAGGCTGTGTGGGGCAACCAGCCAGCAGGGGAAGCAGTGAGGGGTACCAGACTGGCACACAGAGACAGGGAAGGATAATCAGGCTTGTGGGGGTGGAGGGGCGTTTAGGGGTGACCAGGCAGACAAACAGGTGAGCAATTAGGAGCCAAGGGTCCAGAATTGTGAATGGGCTCCTTGATTGGAGAAAGTGCAGGCTGGGTTGAGGAGATCGCCCCCATGCATGAATTTCATGCACCAGGCCTCTAGTCTGTTTTACAATTTGAGAATCTTGTTATTCGGAGAGACAGGAACTGAGAAACAGGGGTGTGTGTGTGTGTGTGTGTGTGTGTGTATACTCAGCAAGTCCTCTTAATTCTATATATATCCCCTAAAACTTGCTGAAAAACTGGATATTTTTTGTTTTGATACCTCTCATATTCCTAGTCTGATCATATGAGGCTAAAAGAAACAACTGGGTACATTTAGTATTCTATTCTTTCTGTTATTGTGAATCCTCACCCAAGGGTATTTTTTTCATTGATTTTTAGAGAGTGAAAAGAAGGGGAGAGACACATTGGTGTGAAAGAAGTAACATGTCACTAGACAGAAATGTATCAGGGACCGAGCCTGCAAGCCAGGTATATGACCTTGACCAGAATAGCAGCCGCTACCCTTCAGTCTGAGGGTGGACACTCTATCCACTGAGCCACTGGGCAGGGCTAGAAACATTCCTAAATCTAGCAGCTCCTCAGGGCCACATGCCAATGTCTGTTCTAGTGGAATGTTATTGCATAAGAAACCAACAAAAATGTGGTGGCATGAACCCCTACTTCAGGGTTTTCATGGACTCTGTGGGTCAGGAGGTTGGGCAGGACACAGAGGATAGGGGTGTCCCTGGACCAACATTCCTGGGCCTCATCTGGGAGGACGTGAAGGCTGGGTGACCCCAAGGCCGGGGCTGGATCATGGGGAGGCTCACTGTGCAGATGTCTGGAACCTGGGCTAAGAAAATTCAAATGCTTCCAGCAGCTGGGACACAGCCAGAGCACTGAGACCTGGCCTCTCCCTGAGCCTTGGGCACTTACCAATTGGTGGTGGGAGTCTGAGTGGGAGCATCTAATGGGCAGCATCCAGAGGGCTGTTTCAAGGGAGAAAGAGAAGATGATGTGATCTTGTCACCCAGCCTGGGGAGTTACACAGCACCACTTCTTCCATTAACTCCTGACTCTTGGGAAATTGAGTCATCTGGGCAGACCCAGAACCAAAGAGAGGGGACTCAGACTCCCCCTGTCTGATGGGGAGTGGCAAGGTCACCATGAAATTACAATGTAGCTGGAATACAGATGGGAATGTGGGAGGGAATAGTGTTCATATTAGAAAACACAATAAGATCACACTTCTTCACTCACCCTGGTCTCACCCTGGGGCTCTACCATGATGTGTCTACCATCTGCATCTTCACTCAGATCTGCCTGTGAATTTCACAGAGGTTCTTTTTACAAAATAAATATTTATTGTTGGAAGTATTACATATATCCAATTTTCCCCCAATGACCCTCTCCAACCTGCTTCTGCCCCACCCAGGCCTTCACCACCCTATTGTCTGTGTCCAGGGGTATGCATAAAAGGTCTTTAGTTGATTACCGACCTACCCTACCTCCCCTGGCTTCTATCGGAGATTCTGCACTCTCACAGAAATTATTGATCCCCAGAGATTCTTGTTGGTGATGCTAACCCCAATATTGCAAGTAGAGTTAGTTTAATGCAGGGAGAAACCAAGCTCCCATGTATTGCAGTTTCAGATCCTGGAACTGGGAACAGTCACCTCCTCGAAGTAAATATGAAATTCCAGGTCAGTAGATGGGACCTTGAGTGACAGCTGGTGTCTGCATGGCCATGAGGATAAATTGGTTAAATCACACGTTGTGCTGTACAAACTTCTCACAGTGTCTCATACCCCCAAACACACTCACCCCCTCACCACATTCACCATACATAGTTTTCACTAATAGGCCATGTCCATCCCAGGTATAACCCAAAAGGAGGCTTGCTTCAGCTTGTCCAGAGCTCAGGTCCATTGGAGAAGCTCCCTGTGACTATGACCAATGCTTGGATCCCCAGAGACATGTTCAGCTGTACCTTGGAAGCAATAAACCTGGAAAAGGTCAGAGTGAGTTCCTGGAACCCAGGGCTCTCCCAGGTCCTGCTGACTCTAGGCCGTAGCTCCACAATGTTCTCCAGGGGAGGAGCCCTGGAGGGACACGGGGATGGTCAGCATCCTGAGGCAGCTGTGTATCTCTCAGGAGCTTTGTGTCCAATATGGTGGCCACTGCGCATGTGCTGCTTTTAAGAGAATTAAAATTAAACAAAGTGAAAAGTTCAGTGCCTCAGTTTTACAAACAACATTTTAAGTGTTTAATAGTGCCCACATAAGAAACATCCAAACATGTAGAGAATTTTATACACAGTTTATTTAGGCCAACCTGACAACATATGCTGGGGAACAAGACCTCAAAGACTCTGGAGAATAACAGTTTTGCAACTTCTTGTCTGCAGCTGAAATTAAGGAGGAATTGTAAGGAAGGTCACATGGACCGGGCAGTAAAAAAGGGGGATAATTAGGAAGATCATGTGCTTTCTTAAGGGCAGTTGTGCCTTCAAGTAGTGCTACTTCTGGCTTCTCAAAGGTGTGTTAACCAGATACAATGGACAGGGCTAAAGAAGGTACAGGCCTGGAAGTAGGGCAGACCTAGGGCTGACGGTGCGCGCTGCAAAGGAAGCTGAGCCACTGGTTCCTTAGAGGATACCTATCACACATCGCTAAGGAACCAACTCAGGAAAGCAACAGCAATGCAGAGAAAAGGAAAGAACTCAGCTGTGAAAGAAATGGAGGAAAAAAGAAGATTAGACATAGAGTTTAAAACCACAGTAATTAGGTTTATGAAGAGACTACTAGATAAGGCTGAGAAAATTAATGAGAACTATGCCAAAATAAATAACACATACAAAGAAATGAACAATGCCTACAAGGATATGAAAAAAGACCAACTAGAAATTAGGCATATACTGACTGAAACAAAAAATATTATACAAAGACCTAAAAGCAGTCCAGACGACCGTAAAAACCAAGTCAAAGATTTGAAATACAAAAAAGCAAAATCCACTCAGTTGGAAAAGCAGAAAGCCAAAAGAGTCCAAAAAATTGAAGATACTATAAGGGGCCTCTGGGACAACCTCAAGCATACCAACATCAGAATTATAGGGGTGCCAAAAAAAGAGAGAGAGCAAGATAATGAAAACCTACTAGAAGAAATAGTGACTGAAAACTTCCCCCACCTGGTGAAAGAAATTGACTTGAAAACCCAAGAAGTGCACAGAACCCCAAAATATAGGAATCTAAAGAGGACCACACCAAGGCACATCATAATTAAGATGCCAAGAGCAAAAGATAAAGAGAGAATATTAAAAGCAGCAAGAGAGAAACAGTTGGTTACCTATAAGGGAGCACCCATACGACTGTCAGCGGATTTCTCAACAGAAACAATGCAGGCCAGACGGGAGTGGCAAGAAATATTCAAAGTGATGAACAGCAAGAATCTACAACCAAGATTGCTCTATCCACCAAAGCTGTCATTTAGAATTGAAGGTCAGATAAAGTGCTTCACAGATAAGAAAAAGCTAAAGGAGTTCATCACCGCCAAACCAACACTATATGAAATCCTGAAAGGTATTATTTGAGAAGAGGAAGAAGAAACAGGTAAAAATGTACATTACGAACAACAGATACACATCTATCAACAAATGAATCAACAAATGAATCAAGTGTATTAACAACCAGATGATCAGGATAAAATGAGGAATAGAACTGAATCATGGACATGGAGAGGGAATGGACTGATAATGCTTGGTGAGAAAAAGGGTGCGGGAAGTACAGCAAGAGACTGGACAAAGGTCATGCAACTATGGGAGAGGACAGAGGGTGGGGGGAGGTGAGGGCGTAGAGTGGGATGGGTACTGGGTGGAGGGGAGCTATTGGGGAAAAATGTAAGTAATAAACTGAACAATAAAGCTATTTAAAAAAAAAAAGGAAGGTACAGGCCTGCCCAGTTAGGAATTTCTGATTTATTACAGCACCACGTTTTTGTCCACAATAGCCTCATGTGTCTGGTGGCTACCACATTGGACAGGGCAGATAAAGCACATGCCCATCACTAAAGAAGGATCTAGTGGGCAGTCTAGGCTAGATGCCTTCATGCAAGAATACAAAGTCTCTCCGTGATTGAGCCAATAAAGTTGACCCAATGAAGAAAGGTTCGGGTCTCCTAACTTGGTGGTTCTTCTCCTGTAATGAACCCTCTCTGTGGGTACACCTGGACCTCTTCCATCACCAGGTGGCAATCGTCTTCACCGAAACCACATTCCTTAGGAGTCTTATTATGTCCTTTAAAATTATTTAATGTTGTCAGCATAAAATATCATGGAATCATATACTTTAAAGTGGTAAACATACCCTGGCTGAACGGTCATGAATTCAATTCCCAGTGAAGGGCAATACCTGTGTTGCAGGTTCAATCTCTGGCACACGGGCACTTCCTCTGCTGTATTTGAGAATCTCTTCCAGTTACAGGGCTATTTTAGTTGTAAACTTCTGGATTCATTTTTCCATGGATTCCAGTTCTTTCTCAGCTACTTCACCTGTGCTCCCTGTAATCTCCTATTCATTTCTGGTGTCTGAAACTTCAGGTGTAACATCTGCTGTTTCTATGACAATTTCAAATTCTGGAAAAGGGAAGTTGTGGTCTGCAACTGTATTGTCCAAACTATGTGACTGTCTCTAACCTGCTCGTGTCTGAATCTGCAGCCACAGTCTGGTGTTCCTAATGCAACAACACACCTTGTGACTGTCAGAACATTTGAGGCCTAAACAACAGCAAACCTCGTAGAGATAAGCCCAGTCTTCACCTGGAAGATCGCGGAACCTCCGATTTCCAAGGAAGGATGATCAGAAGGTGGCTCATATGAATAAAAGTCATTTTTCCTAGCGGGCTGATTGCTAAAAACGTTTCGGCCACTCAACACTGAGGCCTTGCATGACACCACAAGAGGAGCAGGCTGTTAAGAAAGGGTTAAAGGGAGCAGACAGGAGCTTGTTACAGCTGCAACTGGCCTCACCCAGCCACCCCATGAATCCCAGTTCCACTGCTCCACTGCACACGCCCAGATTAATGATATTCTGAGTCACATCATCATGGATTAGTTTTATCTGTTTTGAATTAGCAACATGAGCTACATATTATATTGTCTTCAATGTTGGCTTTATAAATGCCACATGCTGTCTGAGAGATCCAGTATTTATGTGAGAAGCAGCAGGTCATGTTTATCACTGAGGAACATCCGTCCCAATTAGTGAACTTACCACTATTCACCTGTCTGTCTACCACTGATGGATACCTGAGCTGTTCGCACTTTGGGACTGGATAAATGAGGCTTCTCTGAACATTCCTGTATGCGCCTTTTGATGAACCCATGTATATATTTCCTCAGAGGGACTTACCACTTCACAGAGTGGCCATGTGCTTGCTTTCACAGATAAAACATGCTTCAGAAATGGTTAGAGCAATCGCACCCCCAGACAGTGCCAGGTGCTGCACACCTTGCTGACAGAGGTGCTGCTGCCTTTAAATTGTAGCCAATCTATTGGGTGAGTGGCTGTGCCTTCTCACATTTCTCTGATGAGGACTGAAATGTGAGTTTCATCTGTACATGGGCCATTCCGTATCCTCTCATTAATGGTGTCTGTGCTATTTCTATTTAACACATTGATGGTTGGTCTTTTTCTTATTGGCGCTATACTCGCTGTGGTATTTTCCTGTCTCTAACTCATCTCTCCTTCCCTGCTAACACAGTTTGTGTCTTGCCTTTTCACACTCTTCATGAACAGAAGTTCTTAATTCTAATAAAGTCCAATTTATCAATTGATTAATTAGGTTTTTTATGTTTAGCAAGTTTGTTTGTCCTTTAAGTAATTAGTTTTCGAGGAACGCCAAGATGGCAGCATAGGTAAACACCTATTGTTCTGCCCCACGCAACGATTTAAGAACTACAACATAACAGCAGAACAGACATCACCCAGAATCGCCAGAAAGCTGGCTGAGTGAAAACTCCACAAATAAGAGTAAAGGTGGGACACTGAGACTCAGAGGAGCAACAGGAGTGCAGTCTTGAAGACAGAAACAGGTTAGGAGCCATCCTGGTCGCTCACGCATGGGCTGTAGTGCTGGAGCAGCAACCCTGGCTGGATTTTGCCAATGGGGAGGGTGGAGACGTCCCACTACATGGATTCCCCAGCGCCAGGCAAAGTCCGAGATCCGGGGTAGGTGGAGACGTCCCACTGCACAGATTCCCCATTGCCAGGTGAGGTCCGAGGTCCGGGGCATGCACCCTGGAAGCAGGGCGCGGCAGAGGTCTCCTAGTCTGAGGAGAAACCTGGAGGCGGGGAAAAGAAGTTTGCACGCAAGGGTCGCACAAACCCGCGACTTGCCCCCTGGAAACTTGTCTCCTGGTCCCAGAAACCATCTATTTTACAACCCTGGGCTAGACTTTGGGTGTGCAGACACATTTGGGGAGAGGCAGAGTTGTCTGGCAAGGGGAAGAGACTAGCAGCTTTCTCTTGGAGGTGTCTGCAGCCATCCCCATCCAACAGAGACCCACGGGCGAGAGCACCGCATAGGATGTAGCTGACACTGAGGCTGCCTGCGCAGCTCAGAGACACCGCCCATCCAACCTGAACAGCCAATTGGCCTGGAGGTCAAACCCTCCTAGGGCTAACAACAACAAGCTGGGTTTAAATTCAAAAACACTGAATACAACCCATAAAGGATTGCAGTAAGAGTACCCACCTCAGGTAACTGGGGAGGCTGAGCCACTGTCCCTTTGAGGATATCTACCACATAAAGCAGCCACCATGCAGAGATACGGAAAGAAATCAGGTGTGAAAGAAATGGAGGAGAAAAGACGACAAGACATAGAGTTCAAAACCACGGTTATAAGGCTTTTCAAGAGGCTCCTACAAAAGGCCGATGAACTTAATGAGAACTACGAGGAAATAAACAATACCAACCAGGAAATGAATGAGACTTACAAGGAAATGAATGAGATTTACAAGGAAATGAATGAGACCCTCAAGGAAATGAACAAGACCCTCATGGATATGAAAAAGGACCAACTAGAAATCAAGCATACACTGACTGAAATAAAAAATATTACACAAAGTCCTAAAAGCAGTTCAGAGGGCCACAAGAACCAAGTCAAAGATTTGAAATACAAAGAACCAAAATCCACTCGGCTGGGAAAGCAAGAAACAAAAAGAATTCAGATAATTGAAGATAGTGTAAGGGGCCTCTGGGACAACCTCAAGCATGCCAACATTGGGGTGCCAGAAAAAGAGAGAGAGCAAGTTAATGAAAACCTACTTGAAGAAATAGTGACTGAAAACTTCCCCCACCTGGTGAAAGAAACTGACTTAAAAGCCCAAGAAGTACACAGAACCCCAAAATATAGGAATCTAAAGAGGACCACACCAAGACATATCATAATTAAAATGCCAAGAGCAAAAGATAAAGAGAGAATATTAAAAGCAGCAAGAGAAAAACAGTTGGTTACCTACAGCGGAGCACCCATATGATTGTCAGAGGATTTCTCAACAGAAACAATGCAGGCCAGACCCGAGTGGCAAGAAATATTTAAAAAAATGAATAGCAAGAATCTACAACCAAGATTACTCTATCCAGCAAAGCTATCATTCAGGATTGAAGATCAAATAAAGTGCTTCACAGATAAGAAAAAGCTAAAGGAGTTCATCAAAACCAAACCAATATTATATGAAATGCTGAAAGATATTCTTTAAAAAGAGGAAGAAGAAAAAAGTAAAAATATAAATTATGAACAACAAATACACATCTATCAACAAATGAACATAAAAATCAAGTGAATTGATAGGCTGATGAACAGGATACACTGGTGAATATAAGAGAAACATGGACATAGAGAGGGAATGGACTGACAATTCTTGGAAAGAAAAGGGTTGTGGGAAGTACAGCAAGAGACTGGACAAAAATCTTGCAACAATGGGAGAGGACATTGCGGAGGGGGAGGTGAGGGTGGAGGGTGGAATAGGTACAGGGTGGAGGGGAGATATAGGGGGATAAAAGGGGGAAACAATGTAATTAATAAACTGAACAATAAAAATAAAAAAATAAAATTAAAAAGAATAATAAAATATAATAAAGAAAGAATTAGTTTTCTTTTTTGTTGTTATTTAATCCCAAATCCAAGTGTTCTGCTGGGAGATTACTAGTCTGATCATTCACATTAGTCTTATAATACACTGAAAATTCACTTTTGTAGTAAGTGTGAGGTAGTTCATTTTTCCTAATGGGTATTCAGTTATCTGGCATAATCTAGGGAAAAACCACTCTTTCTCCACCTAATTGCAGGGGTATCTTTTGGAAAATTAGGTGATCATGCATGTGTGGGTATCTCTGGGCTCTCTAACCTGTCCCATTGATGAATTCTGTCCTTAAAGCAGTATAATATTGTTTAATTACTGTTATCTTACACATAATCATTATTCTCCTGTATAAAATTATTTTTACTTTTTCCTGTATCTTGGCATTGTTCAGCAAGTAAATTTGCAGCAAAAAATAAAGAAACCTGTTGGGTGTTTGAGCTTCATTGCGATGAATATCTACCTCAGTTGGAGATAATTATTATATCTTAAGACTATCGAGATATCCAAGCCATGGGTTTGGAAGTGGTCTGTGAATTTATTTTGATGTTCTTTATTTCAGCAATGTTTGGAAGTTGTCAGTGTGAAGACCTTGCACACTCTTATCACATTTACTCCTTGGTATTTGGTCTTCCTGATCTTTTCTTATCTATTGGATCTTGGTCAGCTCCAGTTCCTTTCTGGATTCGGCTGCTGATGTTGATGTCAATAAACAGCATCTGTTCTGGCAGTGCCCTGTGCTGGACACAGAGTGCATAGCTGCCAACAAGACAATCCTGGTTTAGTTTAGGGCAGGGGACTGACATTAAAGGGATAAGTATTGAGCTCTTTTTAAAATCCATGTAGGATAAGTAAAAGGACACAAAGGAGAGAAGACATAATCTGGCAGAGAATGAATGAATGCCTCAAGGAATATGTGCATTTTATACTGACACCTAGGGAATGAGGCCATGCCTAATACTTCCTGGCATAAATGGTGTGTGTGTGTGTGTGTGTGTGTGTGTGTGTGTGTGTGTGTGTGTGTGTTCTAAATGTCATTTGAGAAAGGAAAACAGGGAGGAACACCAAGATGGCGGCATAAGCAAACACCTATTGTTCTGCCCCTCGCAACGATTTAAGAACTACAACATAACAGCAGAACAGACAAGCACCCAGAATCGCCAGAAAGCTGGCTGCATGAAAAATCCACTAATAGGAGCGGAGGTGGGACACTGAGACTCAGGACCGGCGGGAGCGCAGACTTTCAGACGGAAACAGGTTAGGAGCCGCCCTGGTCGCTCGTGCGGGCTGGGGCTGGAGCAGGGACCGGCTGGATTTCTCCGATGGGGAAGGGCGGAGGCGTCCCACTGCCCAGATTTCCCGAGCCAGGCGAGGTCCGAGATCCAGGGTATGAGGAGAAGCCCCCCTGCACAGATTCCCCAGAACCGGGAGAGGTCCGAGGTCCGGGGGACGCACCCTGGAAGCGGGACGCGGCAGAGGCTCCTGAACTGGGAGTTTCCGAGAAAGGGTAGCGCAATCCCGCGACTTGCCCCCTGGAAACTTATCTCCTGGTTCCGGAAACCATCTATTTTACAGCCCTGGGCTAGACTTTTGGTGTGCAGGCACATTTGGGGAAAGGCAGAGTTGTCTGGCAAGGGGAAGAGACTAGCGGTTTCTCTTGGAGGTGTCTGCAGCCATCCCCATCCAACAGAGACCCGCGCGGGCGCTGCAAAGGACCCAGCTGCCGCTGCCGCTGCCGCGCAGCTCGGAGACTCCGCCCATCCAACCTGAACACAGTCTCCCTTCACAGCCAATTGGCCTGGAGGTCAAACCCTCCTAGGGCTAACAACAACAAACTGGGTTTAAATTCAAAAACACTGAATACAACCCATAAAGGATTGCAGTAAGAGCACCCACCTCAGGTAACTGGGGAAGCTGAGCCACTGTCCCTTTGAGGATATCTACCACATAAAGCAGCCACCATGCTGAGACACGGAGAGAAATCAGGTGTGAAAGAAATGGAGGAGAAAAGACGACAAGACATAGAGTTCAAAACCACGGTTATAAGGCTATTCAAGAGGCTCCTACAAAAGGCCGATCAACTTAATGAGAATTACCAGGAAATAAACAAGACCAACCAGCAAATGAATGAGACTTACAAGGAAATGAATGATACTTACAAGGAAATGAATGAGACCCTCAGGGAAATGAACAAGGCCTCTGAGGATACGAACCAGACCCTCACAGATAAAAAAAAATGACCAACTAGAAATCAAGCATACACAGACTGAAATAAAAAATATTACACAAAGTCCTAAAAGCAGTCCAGAGGGCCACAAGAACCAAGTCAAAGATTTGAAGTACAAAGAAACAAAATCCACTCAGCTGGAAAAGCAAGAAACAAAAAGAATTCAGATAATTGAAGATAGCGTAAGGGGTCTCTGGGACAACCTCAAGCAAGCCAACATCCGAATTATTGGGGTGCCAGAAAAAGAGAGGGAGCAAGTTAATGAAAACCTACTTGAAGAAATAGTGACTGAAAACTTTCCCCACCTGGTGAAAGAAACTGACTTAAAAGCCCAAGAAGTACACAGAACCCCAAAATATAGGAATCTAAAGAGGACCACGCCAAGACATATCATAATTAAAATGCCAAGAGCAAAAGATAAAGAGAGAATATTAAAAGCAGCAAGAGAAAAACAGTTGGTTACCTACAGGGAAGCACCCATACGATTGTCAGCGGATTTCTCAACAGAAACGATGCAGGCCAGACGGGAGTGGCAAGAAATATTCAAAATAATGAAGAGCAAGAATCTACAACCAAGATTACTCTATCCAGCAAAGCTATTATTCAGAATTGAGGATCAGATAAAGTGCTTTGCAGATAAGAAAAAGCTAAAGGAGTTCATCACCACCAAACCAGTATTATTTGAAATGCTGAAAGATATTCTTTAAGAAGAGGAAGAAGAAAAAGGTAAAAATATAAATTATGAACAACAAATACACATCTATCAACAAATGAACATAAAATATCAAGTGAACTGATAGGCTGATGAACAAGATAAACTGTTGACTATAACAGAAACATGGACATAGAGAGGGAATGGACTGACAATTCTTGGGGAGAAAAGTGTTGTTGGAAGTACAGCAAGAGACTGGACAAAAATCTTGGAACAATGGGAGAGGACATTGGGGAGGAGGAGGTGAGGGCGGAGGGTGGGATAGGTACAGGGTGGAGGGAAGATATAGGGGGATAAAAAAGGGGAAACAATGTAATTAATAAACTGAACAATAAAAAAATAATTTTAAAAAATTAAAAAATTAAAAAAGAAAGGAAAACAGAAGCTTTAGTGGTAGTGATGCATCCACCTTATATAAAAACTTGTTTTTGAAATTTTAACCCTGTTATTTTGGCTTCTATAAACACTTCCTTGCTTAAATAATAAGGAAAATAAGACTACTCCTATTTCAGAGAGATCATAAACATTCCCTGGATAAAATTATCAGTGCTGTCTCCAGGTTTGGATGAAGTTTTAAAACCCCAACACATACTGCTCTTTCAGAACTTGCAGAGGGGAAAAGAAAAACCCTTATTTGGGAGACAAAGAGCTGGAAACAATATATGCATATAAATAGGGAAGTTTTCTCCATGTTTCTTTGGCCAGGATTTGAAAGGTGATTTTCTCTGGGCCAGCGCACAAAAATAATAAAGTGTGACTCCATTTCTCTAAGCATTGCTTGGTTCTTCTCTCGTCTTCTGTAACAGTCGTTTTGGGGATATCTTGGGGACATTCTGCAATCCAGAACGCACATTTTTCAAATATATTTATTTATTTTCAATACTAGTAAGAAACAATATTCCTTCTTAAAAAAATAAATTTGAAAATGGCACCTAAAATGTAAAATAAGCCTAAACTTATAATGTTGTATCACTGCAACATGTAAACAGTCAGTCACCGGTCTAACTTACTATTACTTTATGGCAAAAGGAAGTTCTCACACAGATGTGCATGGGGCTTGTTGTGCATAAATTACATCCAGTACAAGAAAACTGTGGAAATATGGCTGGTTGGACAATTTAATGTGAGTGGACACAGATAATAGCTTGGTGTGCTATAAGAGGGGTTGAGTGGAAATGATCAAAGGTGGGGGGAAAGGGTACCCTGACAATAAAAAAAAATAATTTTAAAAGCTAAAATATCAAGTCTTCACACACATACATACACGCGCGCGCACACACACACACACACACACACATACACTCAGTTTCTACTCAGACCAAAACCCACACTTAGTTGTCTGAAGTTCCTGCTTCAGGCTGCTTTGAGACACTGAATGTAAGCAGGCATGAGTCTTTGTGCATGACGGATTTATGGGCTATGAAATGTGTATCAGTTGGTACTTCCTGGTAAAAAAGTGTTTCAAGTTCCTCTTCACATGCAACCCAAATCCAGACCCAGTTACAAACCGCAGCTTCACTTTGATGGGTTCTTGCCTCAGCCCTGGGGCATGTGGTAAATTGCTTTACGTCAAAACGGTCATCTCTTGCCCCTCTGGATTCCGAAGTCTGATCTACTTCCTCAGGCCCACACCTACCCCAGAAAACAAGAAAAGATGGGCAAGTAATGAAAGTAGAATTTCTTCTTATTTCAAGACTGAAATCTCCAGCTTTTTAGCATTTTGAGACTGATTTTTCAGCATGGTTAATGGATACTTCTTACTACATCAATTGATATAAAAGACTAATGTTCTCACATTCAAAATTTTTTGTCATTCACACAGATGAAAAATTGCATAATTGTACTTGTGAAATGTATGTAATTTTATTAACCAATAAATTAAATAATAAATAACCTGAAAACGACTTCATATGTCTTTGAATCTATGTATTTTTGTTATGTACTTGTTCTTCCAGAAAAAAAATATTTACAACCTTTTGGACTCTGAAGCCCTAAAGGAAGAATTTGTGTGACCACAGGAAGGTGATTGTGGGTGTGGACAGGTCAAAGGGCTCAGAAACGTGGGTCCTACCACATCACTGCTCAACAGGGAGGTTCAGGCAAGGAACATGCTCGAGGAATAGCGAGTTGAAAAATTACTATCAGCCAGTTCCTGTGGCTGTGCTGGTTCTGACTGTGGCTGTGCTGGATCTGAAAGCAATCCAACCTCAAGGGGAGAACTTACCTCCACAGGCTTTCCGGTCCTGACTTGCCACATTCACTGCCGTTAACTCCTGACTCCTTCTCTTCTACTTTCTGATAGCAAAGATGTAAACTTTCACAACACTGCAATTATCCAAGAATTGCTGGCCTCCACCCTCACCCATGTCAATAGTTTTCAAATTCATATATGGAGACATCTCCAAATATAGCAGCAAATGGGAGAACTCACGTTGATCTCTGGAGTGAGTCAGCTCAGATCACATGAATGTTGTGGGGGAGGGGGAAGAGAGAGAGAGAAAGAGAGAGAGAGAGAGAGAGAGAGAGAGAGAGAGAGAGAGAGAGAGAACAGGAGCTGATAGAGTACCCATCGCATGTTGGTAGTCTATATTATCTTTTCATCTCTATTAATTTCAATGTTTTATTTACTTAATTTTTTTAGAGAGAAAGGAGGGGAGAGGGATAGAGAGATAAAAGCATCAATGAGAAAGGAACATCATCAATTGGCTGCCTTCTGCATAGTCTCTACTGGGGATGAGTCTGCAACAAAGGTACATACCCTCATCTGGAATCAAACCTGGGACCCTTCAGGCCAACACTCTATCCACTGAACCAAACCAGCTAGGGCTCTGTCACTTTTAGTCCAAGCTGAGAGTGCTCTGTTAATACGATCCTTTAAAAATGGTGACTGCTCTATAAATTTTATGGGTGGGGATCATCCAGTAAAAAAACCCACTGTATATTTCTTTGATATGCATTTACTTTCAGATTCTGAGTTGACCTTTACTTGGCAGTATCTGGGAGATGGACATTGAGATATACTGGGCAAAGGGCTTGGCTTAAATATTCTGTGTGGTGGCAGCACCCTGGATATGTCTGAGATCTTAAAGGGAAACTAAGAGCTTCCCCCTGGATTTGATCTTTGCCAAGAATCCTATATAATAAAGAGGTAATATGCGAATTAACTTTCACACCCTCACAAGATGGTTGCCTATGACCAAGCCAGCAGGAGCATTAGTGAGGATGACCAAACGACTGAACCTGCAGGCTGTGTGGGGCAACCAGCCAGCAGGGGAGGCAGTGAGGGGTACCAGACTGGCACACAGGGAAAGTGAGAGGTTATCAGGCTTGTGGGGGGTGGAGGGGCGTTTAGTGGTGACCAGGCAGACAAACAGGTGAGCAATTAGGCGCCAGCGGTCAAGGATTGTGAAAGGGCTCCCTGATTGGAGAAACTGAAGGCTGGGTTGAGGGGACCGTACCCATGCTTGAATTTCATGCACCAAGCCTCTAGTCTGGTTTACAATTTGAGAATCTTGTTTTTCGGTGAGAAAGGAACTGAGAAATAGGTGTGTGTGTGTGTGTGTGTGTGTGTGTACTCCACAAGTCCTCTTAATTCTATATCTATCCCTTAAATTGGCTGGAAAACTGGATATTTTCTCTTTTGAAACTTCTCATATTCCTAGTCTGATCACATGTGGCTAAAAGAAACCACTGGGTACATTTAGTATTCTCTCTAGTAATATTCTTTCTAATTATCAGCCAAAGATATTTTTTCATTGATTTTTAGAGAGTGAAAATGAGGGGAGAGACACATTGATGTGAAAGAAGTAACATGTCACTAGACAGAAATGTATCAGGGACCGAGCTTGCAAGCCAGGTATATGACCTTGACCAGAATAGCAGCCTCTACCCTTGAGTCTGAGGGTGGACATTCTATCTAGGCCACTAGGTAGGTCTAGAAACATTCCTAAGTCTAGCTGCTCCTCAGGACCGTATGCCAATATCTGTTCTAGTGGCATGTAGCTTCCTAAGAAACCACCACAAATGGAGTGGCAAAAACCACCACTTCAGGGTTTTCATGGACCCTGTGGATCAGGAGGTTGGGCAGGACACAGAGGATAGGAGTGTCCCTGCTCCAACATTCCTGATCCTCAGCGGGGAGGACGTGAAGGCTGAGTGACCCCAAGGCTGGAGCTGGAATCATGGGGAGGCTCACTGTGTAGGTGTCTGGCACCTCGGCTAAGAAAATTCAAATGCTTTCAGCAGCTGGGACTCAGCCAGAGCACTGAGACCTGGCTTCTCCCTGAGCCTTGGGCACTTACCAATTGGTGGTGGGAGTCTGAGTGGGAGCGTCTCAAGGGCAGCATCCAGAGGGCTGTTTCAAGGGAGAAAGAGAGACAAGATGTGATCTTTTCACCCACGCTGGGAGGGCACACAGCACCACTTCTGCCACATTTATTGGGAAAATGAGTCACCTGGGCCCACACTGATCAAAAGGGAAAGGAGTCAGACTCCCTGTCTGATGGGGAGTGGCAAGGTAATCCGGCAATGACTATGTGGCTGGAAATGCAGATGAGAATGTGAGAGGGAATAGTATTCACATTAGAAACCACAATAAGATCACACTTCTTCCCTCACCCTGGCCTCACCCTGGGGCTCTACCATGATGTGTCTACCATCTACATCTTCACTCAGATCTGCCTGTGAATTTCACAGTGGTTCTTTTTAAAAATAAATATTTATTGTTGGAAGTATTACATATGTCCTATTTTCTCCACATTGGCCCTCTCCAAACTGCTTCTACCCCCCCCCCCAGGCCTTCACCACCCTATTGTCTGTGTCCATGGTTTATGCACATATGCATAAAAGGGCTTTGGTTGATTACCCACCTACCCTCCCTCCCCTGGCTTTCATCGGAGATTCTCCACTCTCACAGAGATTATTGATCGCCAAAGATTCGTGTTGGTGTTGGTAAGCCCAATGTTGCAGGTAGAGTTAGTTTAATGCAGGGAGAAACCAAGCTCCCCATGTATTTTCCATTTCAGATCCTGGAACTGGGACAATCACTCCCCCGAAGTAAGTATGAAATTCAAGTTCAGCAGATTGGGAACTTGAGTGACAGCTGGTCTGCATGCCTATCAGGATAAATTGGTTTATTTATTTTTTATCTTTATTGTTCAGTTTATTAATTACATCGTTTCCCTTTTTTTATCCCCCTATATCTCCCCTCCACCCTGTACCTATCCCACCCTCCACCCTCACCTCCCCCTCCCCAATGTCCTCTCCCATTGTTGCATGATTTTTGTCCAATCTCTTGCTGTACTTCCCACAACCCTTTTCTCCCCAAGAATTGTCAGTCCTTTCACTCTCTATGTCCATGTTTCTGTTATATTCACCAGTTTATCTTGTTCACCAGCCTATCAATTCACTTGATTTTGATGTTCATTTGTTGATAGATGTGTATTTGTTGTTCATAATTTATATTTTTAACTTTTTCTTCTTCCGCTTCTTAAAGAATATCTTTCAGCATTTCATATAATATTGGTTTGGTGGTGATGAACTCCTTTAGCTTTTTCTTATCTGCGAAGCACTTTATCTGATCCTCAATTCTGAATGATAGCTTTGCTGGATAGAGTAATCTTGGTTGTAGATTCTTGCTATTCATTTTTTTTTAATATTTCTTGCCACTCGCGTCTGGCCTGCATCGTTTCTGTTGAGAAATCCGCTGACAATCGTATGGGTGCTCCCCTGTAGGTAACCAACTGTTTTTCTCTTGCTGCTTTTAATATTCTCTCTTTATCTTTTGCTCTTGGCATTTTAATTATGATATGTTTTAGTGTGGTCCTCCTTATATTCTTATATTTTGGGGTTCTGTGTACTTCTTGGACTTTTAAGTCAGTTTCTTTCTCTCTTTTTCTGGCACCCCAATAATTCAGATGTTGGCATGCTTGAGGTTGTTCCAGAGGCCCATTACACTATCTTCAATTATCTGAATTCTTTTTGTTTCTTGCTTTTCCAGCCAAGTGGATTTTGCTTCTTTGTATTTCAAATCTTTGTTCTTGTGGCCCTCTGGACTGCTTTTAGGACTTTGTGTAATATTTTTTATTTCAGTCTGTGTATGCTTGATTTCTAGTTGGTCCTTTTTCATATCCGTGAGGGTCTGGTTCATATCCTCAGAGGTCTTGTTCATTTCCTTGAGGGTCTCATTCATTTCCTTGTAAGTCCCATTCATTTCCTGGTTGGTCTTGTTTATTTTCTCGTAATTCTCATTAAGTTCATCGGCCTTTTCTAGGAGCCTCTTGAGAAACCCTATAACTGTGGTTTTGAATTCCACGTCCAGTCATTTTTTTCCCTCCATTTCTTTCACATCTGATTACTTTCCATGTCTCTGCATGGTGGCTGCTTCCCTGAGTTGGTCAATTAGCTTTGTGTGGTAGACTTCCTACAAGGGACAGTGGGTCAGCCTCCCCAGTTACCTGAGGTGGATATGGGTTGCACAGTCTTGCTGAAGTTAAGCTCAGGTTAATCGTTGTTAGCACTTGGAGGTGTTGACCTTCAGGCCAATTGTCTGTGAAGTTCAACTGTGCTCAGGTTGGATGGGCGGAGTCTCTGGGCCAAGCAGACAGTGTTAGCTCCACCCTATGCGGCCCCAGGGACTCTGTGCCGGGGGCAATGGCTGCCAGCACGTCTGAGAGAGAGCCACTGCCAAGCTCCTCCAGCTGCCAGGGAATTCAGACTCTCCCCAAATGCATCTGCACACCCAACGTCTCACCCAGGGTCATGAAACAAAGCAGTCTGATGGTTTCTCGAATGAGAGAGCAAGTCGGGAGAGCTCTCTACGCAGTTACGCAGCTGCAGTGTTCCCAAGGTCACGCACAAGCTCAGCTGTCCACAAGCCGGCAGATGCTTGCAGTGCCCGAGCTTCAGCATGCCCTCCCACTGTCCACTTTTTACCCCATATGATAGTGGGTTCCCTGAACTTCGCCCAGAACTGGAGAATCAGTCCAGTGGGACGTCTTTGTCTCCCCGTTGGAGAAAACTGGGCGGTTTTCAGCCACCCACCCTATCCACGGCACTTGCGCTCCAAACCTCTCTTCGCGCTAATCTTCAACGCTGTCCTCAGCCCCTCCTCTGAGTCACAGTGTCTTATCTTCACTTTTATTTGTGGAATTTTCACTTGGCCAGCTTTCTGGTGATTCTGGAAGGTGTTTGTTCTTTCATTGACTTTTAGTTTTAAAATTGCTGTGTATGATGGTAAGATAGGTGTTTTGCCTATGGCGCCATCTTGGTTCCTCCGCAATCCGCACAAATATTTTTAAATGTATGATCATTCTATGAACATCATCTATAATGGTATCTTGGTGACACTTAAGTCTGCACCTTGTTTGGTTGTGTATAGGAAGGTCTGTATCATTAAAACTGCTTAACCTCACACTGGACAGATGCACCAAAATTTATATAATTCTCTGTGACTGAACCTTTTCCTCTTAATTCTCACCAGAGTATCTTTTTCCATTGAATTGTTTACAGATAGTGGAAGGGAGGGAGGGAAGGAGATGGAAGAGAGAGAGGGAGAGAGAAAGAGAGAAATGGTGAGAGAGACTGAAGGGTTGGCTGCCTGCCACATGTGTTGAACTGGGCCCAAGAATGAACCTGCCCTTGACTGAAATCAAACAATTATCCTTTCAATGAATGGACCTCTGGACATTTTTGTCTCTCTCATATTTACACATTCTAAAACATCATTTTTGTATCTCTCTCCAGTATAATTATTTCCTTAAGATAAAGTTGTAAAAATTAAATATGATTTCACTGATACATGGAATCTAATGAAAAAAATAAATTAACATACAAAATAGAAACCAACTCATAGATACAGAGAACACACTGACATCTTTTCAGAGAGGAGGGGACCTTGGAGAGGCTAGGTGAAAAAGGTGAAGGGGTTAAACAACAAAAACCGCACCACAAAGCAGAACAGCTCATAGACACAGACAACAGTGTATGATTTCCAGAGGGAAAAAGAGATGGGGAAACATAGAATAGGGTAAAGAGGGGTAAATGGTGATGAAAGGAGACTTCACTTGGGATGGTGAACACACATACAATAGGCAGATAATGTGTTAGATTTGTACACCTGTAACCTTTATAATTATATTAACCAATGTCAGCAGAATAAATTCTATTTTAAAAAGTCCTAAATGTGAAATTTCAAGGTCTAAGAGCTTATGAGGATTGCGAAGGCTTTAAGGCATTGTCTTCAAGGTGCATATGTTCAATCTTTCTTCCTGACAAATTCTTCTTTGTAGCCAGTGCTGGGTCTGCAGCTCTCAGCACAGGAGACCGAAACTCATGAACACAAAGAGCAGTGTGGTGACTGTCAGAGGGCAGGGGGTCGGGGAGGAAGGGGGTCCTAATATATGGTGACAGGAGAAGATGTGATTTTGGGAGGTAGGCATATGGTGCAAGATACAGACCTGCTCACATAGAAACTCACATCTCAAACCTATATGTTCATGTTGCCCAATCAATTTAATAAATAATTTAAAAACCCAACCCAATCCAAACCAAACAGAAAACCACGCCTGCCCTGTCTGCAGGACTTCGGGTAGGTGACAGCTTAGGCAGGAACTGGAATTGATATATTCTCTTAGCACCACAGGGGCGATCTGGAATCTTTTCTTGAAGGATATTTTCACCAGAGACGCCAACTGCTGTGTTTGAGAATCTCTTCCAGTTCCAGGGCTATTTTATGTTTAAACATCTGGAAATTTTTACCTTGCCTGGATCCATTTTTCCATGGAATCCAATTCTTTCTCAGCTGGTTCAATCATGCTCCCTGTAAGCTCAGATTCATCTCTGGTTTCTACAACTTCAGGTGTAATATCATGTGCTGTTTCTATGACAATTTCAAATTCTGGAAAAAGGAAGTTGTGGTCTGCAACTATATTGTCCAAACTATGTGACTGTCTGTAACCTGCTTGTGTCTGAACCTGCAGCCACAGTCCGGTGGTCCTAATGCAACAACACACCTTGTGACTGGCAGAACATTTGAGGCCTAAACAGCAGCAAACACGGTAGAGATAAGCCCAGTATGGAGCTGGAGGCACACGGATCATTCCATTTCCAGGGAAGGATGCTCAGAAGGTGGCTCCTATGAGTAAAAGTCATTTTTCCATGGTGGCTGATTTCTGAAAACATGTGGGCCACTCAACACTGAGGCCCTGCATGGTCCCACAAGAGGAGCAGGCTGTTAGGAAAGGGTTAAAGGGAGCAGACAGGGGCCTTGTTACAGCTGCAACTGGCCTCACCCAGCCACCCCATGAACCCCCAGTTCCACTATTCCAGTGCACACGCCCAGTTTAATGATATTCTGTGTCACAGCCTCATGGATTTGTTTTATCTATTTTGAATTATCAACATGAGCTTCATATTATATTGTCTTCAATGTTGGCTTTATGAATGCCACATGCTGTCTGAGAGATACAGTATCTATGTGTGAAGCAGCAGATCGTGTTTATTGCTGAGAAACATCCCTTCCACTTAGTGAACTTACCACTATTTACCTGACTGTCTACCACTGATGGACACGTTAGCTGTTCGCAGTTTGGGACTGGATAAATGAGGCTTCTCTGAACATTCCTGTATGTGCCTTTTGATGAACCCTTGTATATATCTCCTCAGAGGGACCTACCAGTTCACAGAGTGGCCATATGTTTGCTCTCACAGATAAAACATGCTTCAGAAATGGTTAGAGCAATTGCACCCCCAGACAGTGCCAGGTGCTGCACACCTTGCTGACAGAGGTGCTGCTGCCTTTAAATTGTAGCCGTTCTCATGGGTGAGAGGCTGTGCCTCCTCACATTTCTCTGATGAGGACTGAAATGTGAGTTTCATCTGTTCATGGCCCATTCTGTATCCTCTCATTTGCGGTGTCTGTACTATTTCTATTTAACACATTGATGGTTGGTCTTTTTCCTATTGGTGCTATACTCTGGGTGTGGCATTTTCCTGTCTCTCGCTCATCTCTCCTCCTCTCTCTAACACACTTCATGTCTTGCCTTTTCACACTCTTCATGAACAAAAGTTCTTTATTTCAATAAAGTCCAATTTATCAATTGATTAATTAGGTTTTTATGGTTAACAACTTTGTATTTCATTTAAAAAATTAGTTTGTTGTTGTTGTTGTTTAATCCAAAATCCAAGTGTTCTGCTGAGAGATTCCTGGTCTAATTATTCACATTAGTCTTATAATACACTTAAAATTCATTTTTGTATTAAGTGTGAGGTAGTTCATTTTTCCACATGGGTATTCAATTACCTGTCACTACCTAGGTAAAGACCCCTCCTTCTCTGCCTAATTGCAGTGGTTTCTTTTGAAAATTAGGTGATCATGCATGCGTGGGTCTGTCTGGGCTCTCTATCCTGTCCCATTGATGAATTCTGTCATTAAAGCAGTTTAGTATTGTTTTATTACTGTTATCTTACACATAATCATTATTCTCCTAAATAAAATTCTTTTACTTTTTCTAGGACCTTTGGCATTGTTCAGCAAGTAAATTCGCAGCAAAAATAAAGAAACCTGTTGGGTGTTTGAGCTTGATTGCAATGACTCCCTACCTCAGGTGAAGAGAATTATTATATCTTAAGACTATCAAGACATCCAAGTCGGGGGTGTGGAAGAGGTCTGTGAATTTATTGCCGTATTCTTTATTTCAGCAATGTTTGGAAGTTGTCAGTGTGAAGACCTTGCACACTCTTATCACATTTACTCCTTGGTATTTGGTCTTCCTAATCTTTTCCTATCAAATTGGATCTCTGTCAGCTTCACTTCCTTTCTGGATACGGCTGCTGATGTTGATGTCAATAAACAGCATCTGTTCTGGCAGGACCTGTGCTGTATGCAGAGTGCATAGCTGCCAACAAGGCAATCCTGGTTTAGTTTAGGGCAGGGGACAGAAATTAAAGGGATAAGTATTGAACTCTTTTTAAAATCCATGTAGGATAAGTGAAAGGACACAAAGGAGAGAAGACATAATCTGGGAGAGAATGAATGAATGCCCCAAGGAATAAGTGCCTTTTATACTGACAGCTAGGGAATGAGGCCATGACCACTTGTTCATGGCATAAATGGTGAGTGTTGTGTGTGCTGATGTGTGTGTGTGTGTGTGTGTGTGTGTGTGTGTGTGTGTGTGTGTTCTAAATGTCCTTTTAGAAAGGAAAAGAGAAGCTTTAGTGGTAGTGAAACATCCACCTTATATAAAAACTTCTGTTTGAAATTTTAACCCTGCTATTTTGGCTTCTATAAACACTTTTTCGCTTAAATAATAAGGCAAATAAGACTACTCCTATTCCAGAGAGGCCATTAAACCTTCCCTGGATGAAATTATCAGTGCTGGCTCCAGGTCAAGCCTATGGTTGAGGTTTCAAAACCCCAGAGCATAGGGCTCTTTCAGAACTTGCAAAGGGGACCAGAAAAACCCTTATTTGGGAGACAAAAAGCTGAAATATATATGCTTTCTCCATGTTTCTTTGGTCAGAATTTGAAAGTTGTTTTTCTCTGGGCCTGTGCATAATAATCATAAAGTGTGACTCTATTTCTCTAAGCATTGCTTGGTTCTTCTCTGGTGTTCTGTAACAGTAGTTTTTGGGGACATTCTACAATCCAGAACCCATATTTTTCAAAAATATTTATTTATTTTCAATACTAGTAAGAAACAATATTCCTTCTTTAAAAAATAAATTTGAGAAATGGCACCTAAAATGTAAAATATGCATAAACTTATAATGTATCACTGCAATATGTGAACAGTCAGTCACTGGTATAAATTGCTGTTACTTTATGGCAAAAGTAACAGCATGTGCCAGGGCCTGGTAGAGCAGAAAGTAAATCCAGTACAAGAAAACTTTGGAGTGTGGCTGGTTGGAAAATTTAATGTGAGTGGAGATAGATAACAGTTTGGTGAAGGACAAGGGAGTGGTAAGATGGGAGAGTGGATATGGGCAAAAGTGGGGTGAGGAGGTATGCTTTTAAATAAAATTATTTTTAGCCAAAACTGTTTTGGCTCAGTGGATAGAACATCAGCCTTGGGATTGAAAGGTCCCAGGTTCGATTCCAGTCAAAGGCATGTATGTTGGTTGTGGACACATCCCCAGTAGAGGGTGTGCAGTAGGCAGCTGGTGGATATTTCTCTCTCATCGATGTTTCTGACTTTCTATCCCTCTCCCTTCCTCTCTGTAAAAAATCAATAAAATGTACTTTTTTTAAAAAAAGAAAGAAAATTTATTTTTAAAAATAATAATTTTTCAGATTAATTTAAATTGGACAAGTGAAATAAGTGAATACTCAAGAAAATTATAGTGTACTGGACAAAAAGCTTTTCCTAAAACATTAACTAAAAAATCTATTAGTAGTTCATCTCACTGTAAAATTGCCTAACATCCAAAGAACCTAAAGCAGTCATATTTGAGTGCAAAAATTAAAATTTAAAATTACCAAGACTGTAATATAAAATTTCCAAAAGTCCCTATTAATCAAAAAAGGGGAGGGGACAGTGGGATAATATCATGTAAGGAAAAAAATATCGAGTAAGTAAAATACATCTAGAAAATTCTTACTCCAGTAAAGTAAATTCCAATTGTAAAACCAATTGAAGGACACCCATGAAAAAACACACATGGTGTCAAAATAAGCCAAAGGAAAATCATTTAGGCAAAAATTAAAAAGAATCTTAAGTCTATTTTGCATAGAGGATCCCTTTGTTAACTTTTGGTCGAGAATGTGTTTGTGTGTTTTCAGAGAACAACTCCAAGACCATGTGGGTTCCTTCGACTGTGAGGAACTGATGGATCTGTTGCAGTCACGAGGATGGTCCAGAGATGGGGGACACTGACGACACCTTGCCATGCTAGCAGTCGGCAGCTGTGCATGTCTGCAGGCAGCCCAGGAGCAAACCAGAGAGGATGGATCTTGCATTGCCACGATGTGTCCACCATCTGGACACCATTGCTGACATGTATACATAAAGAACTATTTGACATTGAAACTGGGACTCAGACAGTTGGACATTGAAACTGAGACTGAAACAATTTTTGTTCTTATACATTTATTTCTAGTATGCAGAGGCAAGATATTTTTGAAGAAAAGAAACAGGGGAGAGTGATTGATATAGAGGCAGGATGGCCTTGAACAGGCTGTCAAGCTACAGGGGAAAGGTTGGGTGGATGGGAGGCGGATGCGGGGGGGAGATCAACTTAAGGACTTGTATGCATGCATATGAGCATAACCAATGAATGAAAGACACTGGGGCGGGGTGGGGGGAAGGTGGGGATATGTGCTGGGGGGTACGGGAGGCTGGGGGGAGGATAAGGGGGAGGGGGGAAAGAAAACATGTACTACTATTAATTATAAGTTATACTGCAAAAAATCAATAAAATATATTAAAAAATAAAAAAATAATAATTTTAAAAGCTAAAATATCAAGTCTTTTCTTATTTCAATATTGAAATCTCAACACACACACACACACACACACACACACACACACACGCACTCAATTTCTAGTCAGACCAGAACCCACACTTGGTTTTCTGAAGTTTCTGCTTCTGGCTGCTTTGAGCACACTGGATGTTAGCAGGCATGAGTCTTTATGCAGGCTTGATTTATGGGATCTAAAATGTGAGTCATTGATTGGCTGCCTCCAGGACAGCCCCTCTGCAGATCAAGACTGCAACCAATCATGGCATAAATGGTGTGTGTGTATGTGTGTGTCTCTGTGTGTGTTTTTGTGTGTGGGTGTGTTTGTTTGTTTGTGTGTTTGTTCTAAATGGTCTTTGAGGAGGAAAAGGGAAGCTTTAGTGGCAGTTTTGCGGGGCAACTTTGATGATACCAATTAATTTAAATAATTTTATAAGTGCCCAACATCCCCTACAATCCAGAATCCATAGTTTTTAAATATATTTATTTATTTTAGACTAGAGGCCCAGTGTATGAAATTTGTGCACCAGTGGAGACCCTCAACTCAGCGTGCCCAACTCTGACAAACCCATACCCTGAGAGGATGTTGGACTTCAGGTTTTGGCCCTATCCCCACAGGTCACTGGATTGGGCTGAAAATCATAGTCCGACATTCCCTGAAGGATGTAAAACTGTGGGAAGCAGCAGGAAGCAGGGAGGAGTCTGATCAAGGGCGAGGCATCCCACTACTCCATTCATTCAGGTCCCACTGAAACTGCTGCTGCTGCTCTCCACAGCACTTCCTCAGAGGCAGAAGCGTCTCCCACCACTGGAACTGCACTCACCAGCCATGAGCGAGGCTTCTGGTTGAGCAGAACTCCCACTATGGGAGTGCACTGACCACCAGGGGGCAGTTCCTGCATTGAGCATCTGCCCCCTGTTGGTCAGTGTGTGTCATAGCAACCAGATGTTCCTGTCCTTGGGGTTGACTGGTCATAAAGGTTGCTTAGGTTTTTATATATATAGGTAGGTAACAATATTCCTTCTTAAAAAGTAAATTTGAGAAATGACACCTAAAATGTAAAATAAGCATGAACTTATAATGTTGTATCACAGCAACATGTAAACAGTCAGTCACAGGTCTAACTTACTATTACTTTATGGCAAAAGGAAGTTCTCAAACAGATGTGCATGGGGCTTGTTGCGCGTAAATTACATCCAGTACAAGGAAACTGTGGAAATGTGGCTGGTTGGACAATTTAATGTGAGTGGACATAGATAATAGCTTGGTGAGGTGTAAGAGGGGTTGAGTGGAGATGGTCAAACGTGGGGGAAATGGGGACCCTGACAATAAAAAAATAATTTTATAAGCTAAAATATCAAGGCTTCACACACACACACACACACACACACTCACACACACACACACACACACTCACACACACACTCACACACACACACTCACACACACACACACACACACTCACACACATACACTCACACACACACACACACACACAAACTCACACACACACACTCACACACACACACACACACACACACACACACACACATACACATTAAAGTTCTAGTCAGAACAGAACCCACACTTGGTTGTCTGAAGTTCCTGCTTCAGGCTTCTTTGAGACACTGAATGTAAGCAAGCATGAGTCTTTGTGCATGCCTGATTTATGGGATATGAAATGTGCACCAGTTGGAACTTCCTGGTAAAAAGGTGTTTCAAGTTCCTCTTCACATGCAACCCAAATCCAGACCCAGTTACAAACCGCAGCTGCACTTTGATGGGTTCTTCCCTCAGCCCTGGGGCATGTGTTAAATTGCTTTACCTCAAAACGGTCATCTATTGCCCCTCTGGATTCCGAAGTCTGATCTACCACCTCAGGCCCACACCTACCCCAGGAAACAAGGAAAGATGGGCAAGTAATGAAAGAAGATTTTCTTATTTCAAGACTGAAATGTCAAGCTTTTTAGCATTTTGAGACTGATTTTTCAGCATTGTTAGTGGATACTTCTTACTACATAAATTGATATAAAAGACTAAAGTTCTCACATTCAGATTTTTTTGTCATTCACACAGATGAAAAATTGTATAATTGTACTCGTGAAACCTATGTAATTTTATTAACCAATAAATTAAAAATAAATAACATGAAAACATCTTCATATGTCCTTTAATCTATGTACCTATATTATATACTTGTACTTCCAGAAAAAATAGTTACCACCTTTTAGGACTCTGAAGCCCAAAAGGAAGAATTTGTGTGATAACAGGAAGGTGATTGTGGGTGTGGACAGGTAAAAGGGCTCAGAAACTTGGGTCCTACACATCACTGCTCAACAGGGAGTTTGAGGCAAGGAATATGCTGAAGCTATAGGAGTTGAAAAATTACTATCAGCCAGTTCCTGTGGCTGTGCTGGTTCTGACTATGGCTGTGCTGGATCTGAAAGCAATCCAAACTCAAGGGAAGAAATTGTCTCCACAGGCTTTCTGGTCCTGAGTTGACACCTTCACTGCCATTAACTCCTGACTATTTCTCTTCTACTTTCTGAGCAAAGATGTAAACTTTCACAGCACTGCAATTATCAAAGAATTGCTGGCCTCCACCCTCACCCATGTCAATAGTTTTCAAATTCATATTTGCAGATATCTACAAATATGGCAGCAAATGCTAGAAATCAAGTTAATCCCTGGAGTGAGTTAGGTCAGATCACATGAATGTTGAGGGGAGAGAGAGAGAGAGAGAGAGAGAGAGAGAGAGAGAGAGAGAGAGAGAGAAAGAGAGAGAGAGAGAGAGAGAGAGAAGGAACAGGAGCTGATAGAGTGACCATAGTATGTTGGTGGTCTATATTATCTTTTCATCTCTATCAGTTTTAATGTTTTATTTACTTATTTTTTTAGAGAGAGTAAGGGACAGGGATAGAGAGATAGAAACATCAATGAGAGAGGAATATAATTGTTTGGCTACCTCCTGCATGATCCATACTGGGGAAGGGTCTGCAACCGAGGTACATACCATTGACTAGAATCAAACCTGGGACCCTTCAGGCTGATGTTCTATCCACTGAGCCAAACCAGCTAGGGCTCTGTCACTTTTAATCCTGTTAATACAGGATTTGTGTTCTGTCAATATAATCCGTTTAAAACTGTGACTGCTCAATAAATTATATGGGTGGGGCTCATCCATTAAAAATCCACACTGTATATTTCTTTGATATGCATTTACCTTCAGATTCCTAGATGCCCTTTACTTGGCAGTATCTGGGAGACACTCATCGAGATAGAGTGGGCACAGGGCTTTGCTGAAATACTCTGTGTGGTGGCATCACCCTGGATATTTCTGAGGTCTTAAAGGGAACCTAACAGCTTCCCCCTGGATTTGATCTTTGCCCAGAATCCTATATAATAAAGAGGTAATATGCAAATTAACCTTCACACCCTCACAAGATGGTTGCCTATGACCAAGCCAGCAGGAGGGTTAGTGAGGGATGACCAAATGATCAAACTTGCAGGCTGTGTGGGGCAACCAGCCAACAGGGGAAGCAGTGAGGGGTACCAGACTGGCACACAGAGACAGGGAGGGATAATCAAACTTGTGGGGGTTGGAGGGGCATTAGGGGTGACCAGGCAGACAAACAGGTGAGCAATTAGGAGCCAAGGGTCCAGGATTGTGAAAGGGCTCCTTGATTGGAGAAAGTGCAGGCTGGGTTGAGGAGATCGCCCCCATGCATGAATTTCATGCACCAGGCCTCTAGTCTGTTTTACAATTTGAGAATCTTGTTATTTGGAGAGACAGGAACTGAGAAACAGGGGTGTGTGTGTGTGTGTATACTCAGCAAGTCCTGTTAATTCTATATATATCCCCTAAAACTTGCTGAAAAACTGGATATTTTTTGTTTTGATACCTCTCATATTCCTAGTCTGATCATATGAGGCTAAAAGAAACAACTGGGTACATTTAGTATTCTATTCTTTCTGTTATTGTGAATCCTCACCCAAGGATATTTTTTCATTGATTTTTAGAGAGTGAAAAGGAGGGGAGAGGCACATTGATGTGAAAGAAGTAATATGTCACTAGACAGAAATGTATCAGGGACCGAGCCTGCAACCAAGGTACATGACCTTGCCCAGAATAGCAGCCTCTACCCTTCAGTCTGAGGGTGGACACTCTAGCCACTGAGCCACTGGGCAGGGCTAGAAACATTCCTAAATCTAGTAGCTCCTCAGGGCCATATGCCAATGTCTGTTCTAGTGGAATGTTATTGCATAAGAAACCAACAAAAATGTGGTGGCAAGAACCCCCACTTCAGGATTTTCATGGGCTCTGTGGGTCAGTAGTTTGGACAGGACACAGAGGATAGGAGTGTCCCTGGACCAACATTCCTGGGCCTCAGCGGGGAAGCCATGAAGGCTGGGTGACCCCAAGGCCGGGGCTGGAATCATGGGGAGGCTCACTGTGCAGATGTCTGGAACCTGGGCTAAGAAAACTCAAATGCTCCCAGCAGCTGGGACTCAGCCAGAGCACTGAGACCCGGCCTCTCCCTGAGTCTTGGGCACTTACCAAATGGTGGTGGGAGTCTGAGTGGGAGCGTCTAATGGGCAGCATCCAGAGGGCTGTTTCAAGGGAGAAAGAGAGAGATGATGTGATCTTGTCACCCAGCCTGGGAAGTTACACAGTACCACTTCTTCCATTAACTCCTGACTCTTGGGAAATTGAGTCATCTGGGCAGACTCGGAACCAAAGAGAGGGGACTCAGATTCCATCTGTCTGATGGGGAGTGGCAAGGTCACCATGCAATTACAATGTAGCTGGAATACAGATGGGAATGTGGGAGGGAATCATGTTCATATTAGAAAAGACAATAAGGTCACACTTCTTCACTCACCCTGGTCTCACCCTGGGGCTCTCCCATGATGTGTCTACCATCTGCATCTTCACTCAGATCTGCCTGTGAATTTCACAGAGGTTCTTTTTACAAAATAAATATTTATTGTTGGAAGTATTACATATATCCTATTTTCCCCCAATGACCCTCTCCAACCTGCTTCTGCCCCACCAAGGCCTTCACCACCCTTTTGTCTGTGTCCAGGGGTTATGCATATATGCATAAAAGGTCTTTAGTTGATTACCGACCTACCCTCCCTCCTCTGGCTGCCATCGGAGATTCTGCACTCTCACAGAGATTATTGATCCCCAAAGATTCCTGTTGGTGATGCTAACCCCAATATTGCAAGTAGTTAGTTTAATGCAGGGAGAAACCAAGCTCCCCATGTATTTTCAATTTCAGATCCTGGAACTGGGAACAGTCACCCCCTCGAAGTAAATATGAAATTCCAGGTCAGCAGATGGGACCTTGAGTGACAGCTGGTGTCTGCATGGCCATCAGGATAAATTGGTTAAATCACACGTTGTGCTGTACAAACTTCTCACAGTGTCTCATACCCCCACACACACTCACCCCCTCACCACATTCACCATACATAGTTTTCACTCATGGGCCATGTCCATCCCAGGTATGACCGAAAGGAGGCTTGCTTCAGCTTGTCCAGAACTCACGTCCATTGTAGAAGCTCCCTGTGACTAAGACCAATGCTTGGTTCCCCGGGGACATGTTCAGCTGCACCCTGGAAGCAATAAACCTGGAAAGGGTCAGAGTGAGTTCCTGGAACCCAGGGCTCTCCCAGGTCCTGCTGACTCTAGGCCGTAGCTCCACAATGTTCTCCAGGGGAGGAGCCCTGGAGGGACACGGGGATGGTCAGCATCCTGGGACAGCTGTATATCTCTCAGGAGCTTTGTGTCCAATATGGTGGCCGCTGCGCATATGCTGCTTTTAAGAGAATTAAAATTAAACAAAATGAAAAGTTCAGTGCCTCAGTTTTACAAAACACATTTTAAGTGTTTAATAGTGCCCACATAAGAAACATCCAAACATGTAGAGAACTTTATACACAGTTTATTTAGGCCAACCTGACAACATATGCTGGGGAACAAGACCTCAAAGACTCTGGAGAATAACAGTTTTGCAACTTCTTGTCTGCAGCTGAAATTAAGGAGGAATTGTAAGGAAGGTCACATGGACCGGGCAGTAAAAAAGGGGGGATAATTAGGAAGATCATGTGCTTTCTTAAGGGCAGTTGTGCCTTCAAGTAGTGCTACTTCTGGCTTCTCAAAGGTGTGTTAACCAGATACAATGGACAGGGCTAAAGAAGGTACAGGCCTGCCCAGTTAAGAATTTGTGGTTTATTACAGCACCACGTTTTTGTCCACAATAACTTCATGTGTCTGGTGGCTACCAAATTGGACAGGGCAGACAAAGCACATGCCCATCACTGCAGAAGGATCTAGTGGGCAGTCTAGGCTAGATGCCTTCAGGCGAGAATACGAAGTCTCTCCGTGATTGAGTCAATAGAGCTGACCCAACGAAAAAAGGTTCAGGTCTCCTAACTTGGTGGTTCTTCTCCTGTAGTGACACCCTCTCTGTGGGGTCACCTGGACCTCTTCCATCACCAGGTGGGAATCGTCTCCACCGAAACCACTTCCTGGGGAGTGGTATTATGGCCTTTAAAATTATTTAATGTTGTCAGCAAAAAATATCATGGAATCATATACTTTAAAGTGGTAAACATACCCTGGCTGAACGGTCATGAATTCAATTCCCAATGAAGGGCAATACCTGGGTTGCAGGTTCAATCCCTGGCACACGGGCACTTCCTCTGCTGTATTTGAGAATTTCTTCCAGTTCCAGGGCTATTTTAGGTGTAAACTTCTGAAAAATTATATCTTTCCTGGATTCATTTTTCCATGGATTCAATCTACTTCACCTGTGCTCCCTGTAATTTCTGGTTTCTGAAACTTCAGGTGTAATATCTGCTGTTTCTATGACAATTTCAAATTCTGGAAAAGGGAAGTTGTGGTCTGCAATTGTATTGTCCAAACTATGTGACTGTCTCTAACCTGCTCGTGTCTGAATCTGCAGCCACAGTCTGGTGTTCCTAATGCAACAACACACCTTGTGACTGTCAGAACATTTGAGTGCTAAACAACAGCAAACCTCGTAGAGATAAGCCCAGTCTTCACCTGGAAGATCTCGGAACCTCCAATTTCCAGGGAAGGATGCTCAGAAGGTGGCTCATATGAATAAAAGTCATTTTTCCTAGCGGGCTGATTGCTAAAAACATTTGGGCCACTCAACACTGAGGCCGTGCATGACACCACAAGAGGAGCAGGCTGTTAGGAAAGGGTTAAAGGGAGCAGACAGGGGCTTGTTACAGCTGCAACTGGCCTCACCCAGCCACCCCATGAACCCCCAGTTCCACTGTTCCAGTGCACACGCCCAGATTAATGATATTCTGAGTCACAGCCTCATGGATTAGTTTTATCTGTTTTGAATTAGCAACATGAGCTACATATTATATTGTCTTCAATGTTGTCTTTATAAATACCATACGCTGTCTGAAAGATCCAGTATTTATGTGAGAAACAGCAGGTCGTGTTTATCGCTGAGGAACATCTGTTCCAGTTAGTGAACTTACCACTATTCACCTGTCTGTCTACCACTGATGGATACCTGAGCTGTTCGCAGTTTGGGACTGGATAAATGAGGCTTCTCTGAAGGTTCCTGTATGTGCCTTTTGATGAACCCATGTATATATCTCCTCAGAGGGACCTACCACTTCACAGAGTGGCCATATGTTTGCTTTCACAGATAAAACATGCTTCAGAAATGGTTAGAGCAATCGCACCCCCAGACAGTGCCAGGTGCTGCACACCTTGCTGACACAAGGTGCTGCTGCCTTTATTTTTATTTTTTAATATATTTTTATTGATTTTTTTGCAGTATAATAATAGTACATACTTTCCTTTCCCCCTCCCCCTTATCCTCCCCCCAGCCTCTCCTAGCCCACAGCACATATCCCCACCTTCCCCCCTTCCCGCCCCAGTGTCTTTCATTCATTGGTTATGCTCATATGCATGCATACAAGTCCTTCAGTTGATCTCCCCCCGCATCCGCCTCCCGGCAACCCAAGCCTTCCCCTGCTGCCTTTAAATTGTAGCCGATCTAATGGGTGAGTGGCTGTGCCTTCTCACATTTCTCTGATGAGGACTGAAATGTGAGTTTCATCTGTACATGGGCCATTCCGTATCCTCTCATTTGAGGTGTCTGTGCTATTTCTATTTAACACATTGATAGTTGGTCTTTTTCTTATTGGCGCTGTACTCGCTGTGGTATTTTCCTGTCTCTAGCTCATCTCTCCTTCCCTTCTAACACAGTTTGTGTCTTGCCTTTTCACACTCTTCATGAACAGAAGTTCTTAATTCTAATAAAGTCCAATTTATCAATTGATTAATTAGGTTTTTTATGTTTAGCAAATTTGTTTGTCCTTTAAAGAATTAGTTTTCGAGGAACACCAAGTTGCCGGCATAGGTAAACACCTATTGTTCTGCCCCGCACAATGATTTAAGAACTACAACATAACAGCAGAACAGACATCACCCAGAATCGCCAGAAAGCTGGCTGAGTGAAAACTCCACAAATAAGAGTAAAGGTGGGACACTGAGAATCAGAGGAGCAACAGGAGGGCAGCCTTGAAGACAGAAACAGGTTAGGAGCCGTCCTGGTCGTGCACGCGCGGGCTGCAGGACTGGAGCAGCAACCCCGGCTGGATTTCGCAAATGGGGAGGGCGGAGACGTCCCACTACATGGATTCCCCAGCGCCAGGCAAGGTCCGAGATCCGGGGTACGTGGAGATGTCCCACTGCACAGATTCCCCAGTGCCAGGAGAGGTCCGAGGTTCGGGGGATGCACCCTGGAAGCAGGGCGCAGCAGAGGTCTCCTAGTCTGAGGAGAAACCTGGAGGCAGGGAAAAGAAGTTTGCGCACAAGGGTTGCACAAACCTGCGACTTGTCCCATGGAAACTTGTCTCCTGGTCCCAGAAACCATCTATTTTACAACTCTGGGCTAGACTTTGGGTGTGCAGACACAACTGGGGAGATGCAGAGTTGTCTGACAAGGGGAAGAGACTAGCGGCTTTCTGTTGGAGGTGTCTGCAGCCATCCCCATCCAACAGAGACCCACGGGCGAGAGCACCGCATAGGATGTAGCTGACACTGAGGCTGCCTGCACAGCTCAGAGACTCCACCCATCCAACCTGAACATACTCTCCCTTCACAGCCAATTGGCCTGGAGGTCAAACCCTCCTAGGGCTAACAACAACAAGCTGGGTTTAAATTCAAAAACACTGAATACAACCCATAAAGGATTGCAGTAAGAGTACCCACCTCAGGTAACTGGGGAGGCTGAGCCACTGTCCCTTTGAGGATATCTACCACATAAAGCAGCCACCATGCAGAGATACAGAAAGAAATCAGGTGTGAAAGAAATGGAGGAGAAAAGACGACAAGACATAGAGTTCAAAACCAGGGTTATAAGGCTTTTCAAGAGGCTCCTAGAAAAGGACGATGAACTTAATGAGAATTACGAGGAAATAAACAATACCAACCAGCAAATGAATGAGACTTACAAGGAAATGAATGAGACTTACAAGGAAATGAATGAGACCCTCAAGGAAATGAACAAGACTTCTGAGGATATGAACCAGACCCTCACGGATATGAAAAAGGACCAACTAGAAATCAAGCATACACTGACTGAAATAAAAAATATTACACAAAGTCCTAAAAGCAGTCCAGAGGGCCACAAGAACCAAGTCAAAGATTTGCAATACAAAGAATCAAATCCACTCGGCTGGAAAAGCAAGAAACCAAAAGAATTCAGATAATTGAAGATAGTGTAAGGGGCCTCTGGAACAACCTCAAGCATGTCAACATCCGAATTATTGGGGTGCCAGAAAAAGAGAGAGAGCAAGTTAATGAAAACCTACTTGAAGAAATAGTGACTGAAAACTTCCCCCAATGGTGAAAGAAACTGACTTAAAAGCTCAAGAAGTACACAGAACCCCAAAATATAGGAATCTAAAGAGGACCACAGCAAGACATATCATAATTAAAATGCCAAGAGCAAAAGATAAAGAGAGAATATTAAAAGCAGCAAGAGAAAAACAGTTGGTTACCTATAAGGGAGCACCCATACGACTGTCAGCAGATTTCTCAACAGAAACGATGCAGGCCAGACGGGAGTGGCAAGAAATATTCAAAATAATGAAGAGCAAGAATCTACAACCAAGATTACTCTATCCAGCAAAGCTATCATTCAGAATTGAAGATCAGACAAAGTGCTTCGCAGATAAGAAAAAGTTAAAGGAGTTCATCACCACCAATCCAATATTATATGAAATGCTGAAAGATATTCTTTAAGAAGCGGAAGAAGAAAAAGGTAAAAATATAAATTATGAACAACAAATACACATCTATCAACAAATGAACATAAGAATCAAGTGAATTGATAGGCTGATGAACAGGATACACTGGTGAATATAACAGAAACATGGACATAGAGAGGGAATGGACTGACAATTCCTGGGGAGAAAAGGGTTGTGGGAAGTACAGCAAGAGATTGGACAAAAATATTGCAACAATGGGAGAGGACATTGGGGAGATGGAGGTGAGGGTGGAGGGTGGAATAGGTACAGGGTGAAGAGGAGATATAGGGGGATAAAAATGGGGAAACAATGTAATTAATAAACTGAACAATAAAGATAAAAAATAAAATTAAAAAAATAATCAAATCAAATAAAGAAAGAATTAGTTTTCTTTTTTGTTGTTATTTAATCTCAAATCCAAGTGTTCTGCTGGGAGATTACTAGTCCGATCGTTCACATTAGTCTTATAATACACTGAAAATTCACTTTTGTATTAAGTGTGAGGTAGTTCATTTTTCCTAATGGGTATTCAGTTACCTGGCACTATGTAGGGAAAGACCACTCTTTCTCCAGCTAATTGCAGGGGTATCTTTTGGAAAATTAGGTGATCATGCATGTGTGGGTATCTCTGGGCTCTCTAACCTGTACCATTGATGAATTCTGTCCTTAAAGCAGTATAATATTTTTAATTACTGTTATCTTACACATAATCATTATTCTCCTAAATAAAATTATTTTACTTTTTCCTGGACCTTTGGCATTGTTCAGCAAGTAAATTCGCAGCAAAAATAAAGAAACCCTGTTAGGTGTTTGAGCTTAACTGCAATGAATCTCTACCTCAGTTGGAGAGAATTATTGTATCTTAAGACTATTGAGACATCCAAGCCAGGGGTGTGGAGGAGGTCTGTGAATTTATTGCCATATTCTTTATTTCAGCAATGTTTGGAAGTTGTTAGTGTGAAGACCTTACACACTCTTATTACATTTACTCCGTGGTATTTGGTCTTCCTGATCTTTTATTATCAAACAAGTGGCCCGGTGCACGAAATTCGTGCATGGAGGGGGGCTCCCTGAGCCCAGCCTGCACCTGCTCCAATCAGGGACCCCTTTGGGGATGTGTGACCCCTAACCACCTCTGCCTACCTGCCTGATCATCCCTAAGTGCTCCCCTGCTGGCCTGATTGCTCCTAACTGCCTCTGCCTTGCCCCACACCTGGGACCCAGGCTTCCCTCCCTCTGGCCAGCTATAGGCACCTAGGACCTGGGCCAACTTCACTCAGGCAGGCCGCAGCCACAGTCAGCCACAGGCACCCAGGACTGCAGGGCATGCTGCCTAACCCCAGGGCCAAAAAGGGCCCCAGCCCTTCTATGTGCCTGCCTGGCCGAATCCCACTACTCTGACTGCCATGGCGTAAAGAACTTTATCATATATGTTCTCCCCACCCTCCCGGGGATAGGGCATGAGCTGAGAAACTGGAGATGCTGCAGCCCCAGAGCCATTTTACCAATGGGTATATTGTCATTTTCAGGTCAAGATTTGAGATAATCCATCAAACCGCTATATTTTTCAACTCTCAACTTAGATTGGTTTGCTTTAATAAAATTTTTCCAATTGGCCTCCATTTTTAAATACGAATCCATAATAAACTGTTGAGTTAACTTTCCTGCATTTAAAATAGGATTGAACGTGTCCCTCACAGAGAGATGAAATCCATAATACTATATTGGGGTGACTCGTGTTCTTACATTTTGTTTAGTATTATTGTTTAGTACACTGTTGTCCCTGAGTCTTAATGCAATATCTGTTCCCCAACCCCTTTCACCATGTAGAAAAAGAATAGGATATGTCATTGCATCTAATGTGGGAAACAGGATACTGATTCGTTTCACTTTAGTGCCATTTGGATTATTGGGATCTGGTTTACAATGAATGAGCAAGTCCCTTTCAAAAGGAGGTTCTCCAACTTAGTTTCTGAATATGACAGCAACCTCAGTTACACGGGGAGAATTATATCTATCTGGGTCACTCTTAGGATCATATTTAATTGCCATAGTTACTTCCGAGGGAGCTATACCTTTTGCTGCTGCTTCAGATTGGGATTCCTTTTCTACCTCATGTAGCATCTTGTACGATTTTGTTAATTCATTTATTTCATGCATGAGGTTGTTGATTATGAGTCTTTCTGAGCAGGCTGGTTTGCTGGGATTGCTAATCTTTTACGTGTAGCTTCGGCTGTATCCAAAATATAGAGTTGAGCAAACTTCAACAGTTTTTCTTTGGACATAGTCCCACCTCTATTGCCACCTTCTGTGATAGAGGAGAATGACAGGCCTTTCAGGAGTGTGACCAAAGGATGATTTGGACAGATTCTGTGGGGGTGGGACTTCCGCCTCCCTGTTGTCAGTTTCAGCTGGGATGCTGAATCGGGAATCGGGGGCCTTCCCTCTCCCGGTTGCCTTCCGGTTTTGCTGGCAAACAGCTGAAGCTACACGTAATATTAGCAATGCAGGGGCCTCATTAGACGCAGCTGCGGTGAGTTCTTGCAGCCCCCGCCATGGAGAGGTGAGTTCTTGCAGCCACCGCCGCTGCCGCCACCGCTCCCATCACAGTTCTCCATGCCCAGGGCCTCAGTTGACTCAGCTGAGGTGAGTTCTGGCCCCCGTCGCTGCCATTGCTTGGTCTCCGTGCCCTGGACTGGCGCTTGATGACTTCAACACTTCATCTCCATTCCTGGGACCTGGCGCTCACGCCTCTCCACCCCACCCCTTGCTCCGACTGGCTGGTAGCATAGCCAGTCAGGAACCAAGGTACGGCCACATTTTCATGTTACTCTTTTATTAGATAAGATAGGATTGGGTCTGGGTCAGCTCCAATTCCCTTCTGGATACTGCTGCTGATGTTGATGTCAATAAACAGCATCTGTTCTGGCAAAGTCCTATGGTGGACACAGAGCACATAGCTGCCAACAAGGCAATCCTTGGTTTATTTTAGGGGAAGGGACAGACATTAAAGGCTTAAGTATTGAGCTCTTTTTAAAATCCATCTAGAATAAGTAAAGGGACAGAAAGGAGAGATGACATAATCTGGGAGAGAATGAATGAATGCCCCAAGGAATAAGTGCCTTTTATACTGACAGCTAGGGAATGAGGCCATGACCAATTGTTCACGGCATAAATGGTGAATGTTGTGTGTGTGTGTGTGTGCGTGTGTGTGTGTGTTTGTGTGTGTGTGTGTTTGTGTGTGTGTGTGTTTGTGTGTGTGTGTGTGTGTGTGTGTGTGTGTGTGTGTGTGTGTTTGTGTGTGTGTGTGTGTTCTAAATGTCCTTTGAGAAGGGAAAAGAGAAGCTTTAGTGGAAGTGAAGCATTCATCTTATATAAAAACTGCTGTTTGGAAATTTTAACCCTGCTATTTTGGCTTCTATAAACACTTCCTTGCTAAAAAATAAGGCAAATAAGACTACTCCTATTCCAGAGAGGCCATCCACCTTCCCTGGATGAAATTATCAGTGCTGGCTCCATGTCAAGCCTTTGGTTGAGGTCTCTAAGCATTGCTTGATTCTTCTCTGGTCTTCTGTAACAGTAGTTTTGGGGACATCTTGGGGACATTCTACAATCCAGAACCCATATTTTTCAAATATATTTCTTTATTTTCAATACTAGTAAGAAACAATATTCCTTCTTTAAAAAATAAATTTGATGAATGGCATCTAAAATGTAAAATAAGCATAAACTTATAATGTATCACTGCAACATGTGAACAGTCAGTCACCGGTCTCAATTACTATTACTTTATGGCAAAAGTAAGTTCTCATACAGATATGCCAGGGCCTAGTTGAACATAAATGAAATCCAGTACAAGAAAACTTTGGGGTGTGGCTAGTTGGAAAATTTAATGTGAGTGGAGATAGATAACAGTTTGGTGAAAGACAAGGGAGTGGTAAGATGGGGTGAGGAGATATGGGCAAAAGTAAGGGTGAGGGAAAGGCACACTTTTAAATAAAATTATTTTTAGCTCAAACTGGTTTGGCTAGGTGAATAGCATGCCAGCCTGCAGACTGAAAGGTTCCAGGTTCGATCCCGATCAAAGTCATGTACATTGGTTGCAGGCAAATCCCCTCGAGAGGATGTGCAGGAGGCAGCTGGTCTATGTTTCTCTCTCATTGATTTTTCTGACTTTCTATCCCTCTTTCTTCCTCTCTGTAAAAAATCAATAAAATATATATTTTTAAAAGAAAGTTTATTTTAAAAAATAACTTTAAAAGCTAAAATATGAAGTCTTTTCTTATTTCAATATTGAAATCTCAACACACACACTCAATTTCTAGTCAGACCAGAACCCACACTTGGTTGTCTGAAGTTTCTGCTTCAGGCTGCTTTGAGTACACTGGATGTAAGCAGGCATGAGTCTTTATGCAGGCCTGATTTATGGAATATAAAATGTGAATCATTGGAGAGAAAAATTGTCAGCGGAACAGAAGGACGTGAGATTATTTTTGTCCCGGGGAAGACGGAGGGAGCAGCTGAGGGTGGCACCGGGAGTGTTGGTTGGCGTGTTGGGAGACAGCTGGGTTCGGGAGAAGGAGGAGGACTGCTGGATTAACCTGCCCTAACCCAGCAGCCCCAGTGTGCCTGTGTTCTGTTACTGAGCCACTGGCTGGGAGGGAGACTGTGCCATCTGGAAGGGGAAGGGCCTGAAAATATACAGCTGCAGCACCCACTGGATGGCTGAGACTCCCAGAAAACCGGTTCCGAGTTGGCGCAGAAGTGGATTCCCAGAAGCCCTGAAGACCGCTACTGAAAGATCAGATTTCACCTGTGTTTAGGGGAGCTTGCAAAGTAGGGAGATGCGCACCTGAAAAAAAAAAAAGTCCGTGGCTGTTGGAGCTGGTAAACGTGGAAGGGGGCCCTCGGAGCTAGTGGCAGAGGGGATTTTTAGAAAGCACCCCATTTGGACATGGCAGAGAAGGCTAGCCTAACAATTTTGGGAGGGTGCTGGATGCCAAATCCAAAGGGGAAAGGGGTTTCATACAGACATACAAGCGGAACTTGAGTTCAAGCATTTGAGTTCCTTCCTCTCCTAATCCAAGTTTCTCAGTGCTAAACCAGGAATGTGGGATCCCCTGGTGGGGGATAACCTGGGAGACCACAGGAGTGACCTGTTTTTCTGGAGGCTGGGGATCAGAATAGGTGGTCACCATTAGAGAGGCAGCTCTGCGGCAGCCCATTCTCACAAATCAGTATTGAATACCACAGAGATAGCAGGATTTTAGTTCACACTAGAGAGGACCAATAGACCTGGAGGTCAATCCAGAAACACTGCCACCCAGGGGCTGAACCACAAATTGACTCTTGTGTAACACAAATTAAGGAATCAATTTTATTTCTACTACTATTTAACCTTTTTTTTAAGTGCCATTTTATTTCATCTTTATTCTACTTTGGAATTAATGTTATACAGTCTATTTTCATCTACCCTTTAGGATATTTTTACTCTACCTCAACTTCACCGTTATGCCACCACTCTCTTACTAACCTTTCCCTAGTTAGTGTCTTGTTTTCCTTACACTTTTTCTGCTTTAGATTTTCTTTATTCTCTCTTTTTACCCCCTGTTAAAATTTCACCCCACTTTTATATCTAATCTCCAACCACCTGCTCCAAGTGCATACACACCTCTCGCTTCTCTGGCTTAACTATCCTAAATTGTTTTTCTTGCTGTCCCGCTGATGTTGTTTACCTGTCTGTTGATAATATTGATATTTTATGCATGTTTATGATATTGGTTTGCTTATTCTTTTCTTTTAATTTGTTTGGTGGGGGTATTTTGGCATCGTTTTTTGTTTTGATGTTGTTTGCATTGATTTTTTGATAGATTTATGCTTCTGTGGTCCCTCACCTCCCTTGATAGGAGTTGTTGTATGTAGTTTGTATCAATCTCCAGATATTGTTGCTGGCTTTTGCTAGGATTAGTGGCTGTCCTATAGGAGTTTCAACATTATTCATAGTTTATTCACCTTTTCACTTCATCCCCTTTTCCCAATTTCATTTTGGCATACTGTTTTTTTCTTTCTTTATTCTTTCTTTCTTTTTTTCTTTCTTTCTTTTGTGTGTGTGTGCGTTTTCTCTTACTCTCTTCTTTCCCACCTATCACCTAATTTGCCTTCCTATGGCAATCAACTTTAATTTGGAATTACCATACCGTAATACATTCCTGTTCAGCGCCTGGTACAATGCACTTGGTTGTGTTGTAGTTTGAGCCTTTATATCAACACAGAAGAGTGAGAACCACAGAGAGAAGAGAGACCAAAGGGAGACAAAGAAACAGTCCACCAATGAAAGAAAAACAAGCCTCACCAGAAAAAGAGGTAAACGAAATGAAAGCAAGCAACCTGTCAGAGAGAGAGTTCAGAGAAATGGTCATAGGGTGGCTGAAGACAATAGAAGTCAGTATGAGTAAGAACCAAGAGGAATTGAAGAAGAACCAAGAGGAAATGAAAAAGACCCAAGAGGAAATGAAGAAGAGCCAAGAAGAAATAAAAAGTGACATTGCTGAGTTAAAGAATTCCATAGAAAGTATCAGGAGTAGACTAGAAGAAGCAGAGGACTGCATCAGTGAGCTGGAAGACAAGGTAGGAAAAAATACACAGGTAGAGCAGCTTCTAGAAAAAAATTAAAAAGCAGGAGGAGAGCCTATGGGAACTTTGGGACAACATGAAACAAAACAAAATCCGCATAATAGGGCTTCCAGAGGGACAGGAAACTGAGCAAAAAATAGAAAACCTGTTAGAAGAAATAATGACAGAAAACTTCCCTGATATAGGAAAGGAAAAACTCACACAAATCCAAGAAGCTCACAGAGTCCTAAGAAAATTAAACCACAAAAGAACTATGCAAGGCACATTATAATTAAATTGGCAAACATAAATGACAAAGTGAGAATCTTAAAAGCCACCAGAGAGAGACAGAAAGTTACCTACAAAAGAACCCCAATCAAATTAGCAAGTGATTTTTTAACACAAACTTATCAGGCCAGAAGGGATTGGAATAAAATACACAAAGTCTTGCCAATAAAGGGTCTGAATCCTAGAATACTATACCCAGCAAGGCTATCAATCAATATTGAATGTCATATCAGGAGCTTCATAGACAAAAAAGGTCTAAGTGAACACATTACCACCAAACCAGCAATGCAAGAAATGCTAAAGAGTCTGCTGTATAAAGTAATAGGAAGCAAAAAAATAACACAGGGGTAAAGAACAAAAATTGCCACAAATAAGTACCTATCTATAATAACTTTAAATGTAAACAGTTTAAATAATCCAATCAAAAGACATAAGGTACCGGACTGGATAAGAAAACACAACCCATATATCTGCTGTCTACAAGAAACACACCTCCGAAAAAAAGACACACACAGACTGAGTGTGAAAGGATGGAAAAAAGTTCTTCAGGCAAATGGAAGTGGAAAAAAGCTGGGGTAGCAATACTTATATCCGACAAATTAGATCTCAAAGTAAAGGATATAAAAGATAAAGAAGACCACTCCATAATACTAAAGGGAGCAATCCAACAAGAAGAAATAACTCTGGTAAACATATACACACCCAATACAGTAGCACCCAAATACATTTTAAAAACTCCTGGATGATATCAAGGGAAAGATAGACAGCAATACAATCATAGTAGGAGACTTTAATACCCCACTATCACCATTGGACAGATCCTCTAAACAAAAAATCAGTAGAGAATCATCAATCCTCAATGACTCACTAGACCAGATGGAATTAATTGACATCTTCAGATTATTTCACCCCAAAGCCACAGAATATACATTCTTATCAAGTTCCCATGGGTCATTCTCAAAGATAAACCCTATGTTGCATCATAGGCAAAGTCTCTCCAAATTCAAGAAGATAGAAATCATAACAAGCATATTCTCAAAATACAGTGGCATAAAGCTTGAAATCAACTACAATAAAAACAATCCAAAGAAATCAAACACATGGAGACTAAACAGCATGCTATTAAACAATGACTGGGTTACCAGAGAGACCAAGGAAGAAATAGAAAACATCATGGAAACAAATTACGATGATAGCACAACAATCCAAAATCTATGGGATACAACAAAAGCAGTTTTGAGAGGGAAGTTCAGAGCTCTACTGTCCTACTGCAAAAAACATGAAACAGAGGCAATGAATTATCTAACCCAACAGTTCAAAAAGTTAGAAAGAGATCCCTAACCCTAACCCTAATCCTAACCCCTAACCCTAAGAAAAGCCCAGTGTAAGCAGAAGGACGTAAGTAGTAAAGATCAGAGAAGAGATAAACGACATAGAGACAAAAGAAACAATACAGAAGATCAACAGAACCAAGAGCTGGTTCTTTGAAAGGATGAACAAGATTGATGAACCTCTAGCCAGGCTCACCAAGAAGCAAAGAGAGAGGACCCTAATAAATAAAATCAGAAATGAAAGAGGTGAAATAACAACAGACCCCATTGAAATACAAGGGATTGTTAAAAAATACTATGAACAACTCTACTCCAACAAACTGGACAACCTGAAGGAAATGGATATATTCCTAAAAATATATAATCTCCCAAAACTCCATCATGAAGATTCTAAACAGCTCAATAGATCAATAAGTATGGAAGAAATTGAAGCAGTCATGAAAAACTTTCCAGCAAATAAAAGCCCAGGGCCAGACGGCTTCACAGAGGAGTATTACCAAGCATCCAAGAAAGAACTAAAAGCTATCCTTCTCAGACTATTCCAGAAAATTCAAGAGGATGGAACGCTTCCAAACTCCTTCTATGAAACCAGCATCACCATAATAGCAAAACCAGACAAAGACGATACAGTAAAAGAGAATTACAGGCCAATATACCTCATCAATATAGATTCCAAGCCGAAACCGATTTGGCTCAGTGGATAGAGGGTCGGCCTGTAGACTGAAAGGTCCCAGGTTCGATTCTGGTCAAGGGGACATACTTTGGTTGCAGGCACATCCTCAGTAGGGGGTGTGCAGAAGGCAGCTGATTGATGTTTCTCTCTCATTGATGTTTCTAACTCTGTATCCTTCTCCCTTCCTCTCTCTCAAGAAAAATAAAAAAATATATTTTTTAAAAAATTATTTATATATATATTTCAAAATCCTCAATAAAATTCTAGCAAATCCGATCCAGCAATATATCAGAAAGAACATACACCCTGACCAACGAGGATTTATCCCAGGAATGCAAGGATGGTACAGTATCCACAAATCAATAAATATGATACATCACATAAACAAATTGAGAGATAAAAATCACATAGTCATATCAATTGATGCAGAAAAAGCATTTGACAAAATCCAACACCCTTTCTGGATAAAAACTCTCAACAAGATAGGAATAGAAGGATCAGAACTCAACATAATAAAAGCAATATATGATAAACCCACAGCAAACATCATACTCAATGGGCAAAAGTACAACCATTTCCCCTAAGAACAGGAACAAGACAGGGATGCCCACTCTCACCACTCCTGTTCGACATAGTGCTGGAAGTATTAACCATTGCAATTAGACAAGAAGAAGAAATAAAAGGCATCCAAATTGGAAAAGAAGAAGTAAAGATATCCTTATTTGCAGATGACATGATATTGTACATTAAAAAAAAACCGAAAGACTCCATGAAAAAGCTAATAGACTTAATAAATGAGTTCAGCAATGTAGCAGGCTACAAAATTAACACCAAGAAATCTATGGCATTTCTATACACTAATAGTGAACTTACAGAAAGAAAGACTAAAAAAGTAATCCCATTTACCATCACACCAAAAAAATCAAGGTGTCTAGGAGTAAACTTAACTAAGGAGGTAAAAGACCTATTCGCGGAAAACTACAGGACACTAACAAAAGAGATACAGGAAGATGTAAACTGGTGGAAGAACATACCATGTTCATGGATTAGGAGAATCAACATCATTAAAATGTCCATACTGCCCAAAGCAATCTATAAATTTAATGCACTCCCCATTAAAATACCAATGGCATATTTCACAGACCTAGAAAGAACTCTCCAAAAATTCATCTGGAATAACAAAAAGACTCCGAATAGCCATAGCAATCCTGAGAAAGAAGCACAGAGTCGGTGAAATTTCAATACCAGATTTCAAGCTGTATTACAAAGCTACTGTTCTCAAAACAGCCTGGTACTGGAACAAGAACACACATATAGACCAATGGAATAGAATAGAGAATCCAGATATCAACCCAAACCACTATACTCAATTAATATTTGACAAAGGTGGCATGAACATAAAGTGGAGTCAAGATAGTCTCTTCAATAAATGGTGCTGAGAAAATTGGACAGATAAAAGCAAAAAAATGAAACTAGACCATCAACTTACACCACACACAAAAATAAACTCAAAATAGATACAGGACTTAAACATAAGATGGGAAACCATAACAATATCAGAGGAATCCACATGAAGAAAAATCTCAGACGTATGCCGAAAGAACTTCTTCAGTGATATTGCTCCTAGGGCAATGGAAGCTAAAGAGAAAATAAACAAATGGGACTACATCAAAATCAAAAGCTTTTGCAAAGCTAAAGAAACTATCCACAAAACAACAAGAAAACCTACTGTATAGGAGATCATATTTGCAATTGTTATCAGTAATAAAGGTTTAATCTCAAGCATCTACAGGCAACTCATACAACTTAATAAAAGGAGGACAAATGATCCAATAAAAAAATGGATAACACACCTAAATAAAATCTTTTCGAGAGAAGATAAAAGGAAGTACCAGAGACATATGAAAACCTGCTCAAAGTCACTCATTATACGAGAGATGCAAATCAAAACGACAATGCGGTACCATCTCACACCTGTCAGAATGGCTTACATCAACAAATCAACAAACGACAAGTGCTGGTGAGGATGGGGAGAAAAAGGAACTCTTCTGCACTGCTGGTGGGAATGTAGACTGGTGCAGCCACTGTGGAGAACAGTATGGAGTTTCCTCAAAAAACTAAAAATGGAGCTCCCATTTGACCCAGTGATCCTACTTCTAGTAACATATCCCAAGAAACTGGAAACACGAATTAGAAAGGATGTATGCACCCCTATATTCACAGCAGCAAAATTTACCTTAGCTAAGATTTGGAAACAGCCTAAGTGTCCATCAGCAGACAAGTGGATTAAAAACCTATGGTACATCTACACAATGGAATGCTATGCTGCGGTAAAAAAGAAGGAGCTCCTACCTTTTGCAACAACATGGATGGAGCTGGAGAGCATTATGCTAAGTGAAATTAGCCAGGCAGAGAAAGATAAATATCACATGCTCTCACACATTTGTGGAATATAATGAACGACATACACTGATGAATAAGAAAGGATCCAGAGACTGAGAAAAGTCCTTCAGAATGTCAAACCTCAGGGTAAGTGGCAGGGGGTGGGGGTAAGGGGGAAAGTCAATATATTTGAACTCTTGAGCTAAGGTAAGTAATTTGTGTTTTTACATCCCTGACAAAGTTTATATAATGTTATAAAAAAAATTTGGCAGCTAGTTTGAGAGTGAATTGACATGGCCTAGAGCTTGTCATCTCCTATGGACACCAGTCCTTAGGCTAAACCCTCCTTAACCTCCTGTAATACCATAATACCCTTACATAAAATTATTCTACAATGTCATTCTAATTTTTGATATTTGACAACAGCATATTATACAATTATCCCAAATAAACTTACAAACTAATTCTTTGAGTGTTGGGCAGCAATTTAAAAAATGATAGGAAAGGAATTAATCCCTTTCAGATGGAAATAAGGCACTGGGAAGGCACTCTATATTGGCCCTTCTTGCCCTTTTTTGCCAAAAAGGACCCTCTTCTTACAATCTAAATACACACAGCTGTTTCTTGAGCTTTCTGTTCAAGCTGTGACTGAAGCCTCTGGGTGAATGGCACCATGGATCTGTCTCTAACCCAATGGTGTGAGCTGGGCCCTCTCTGGAGAAGAAACCTGGGTCCCCCGAGATATATGATCAGTACAGGGACCCTGCTAGCAGGTGAGGGGACCCCAGGGCAGGTGCTAGAAATTGAGGCCATTGGGGCATAGACTACAAAGGCAACAGAACCTCACCTCACATCACCCTGTTTGGCCCCAGAGGATGGCTGGTTAGCCAGAAACAGGTAAGATTCCTCAGGGAAAGAACACCCTAAGACAAGCACAGTCGCAGATTGGCCAACAGGAGAGAACTAAAAGAGGTGGGGCACAGACCCTCACCCACAAACTTTGCAGGGGCCTGAACTCTCACCCCTGCTGAGGGAGGTCTCCTGCCCCCACAGCTGCTTCACCTCTCACGCACAACTCAGACCGGGACCCAGGTGGCAGACAGAGATTCGGCTGCTCTGTATCTGAATTTAGTCTATTACCAGGAATGCTCAGGACCTACTCAAGAATGCAAATAATCCTTTCCACTAATATTTACAGGGCAAACTAAGATTTCTGCTTGAGTATTAAAATTGACAGCAAAATAGTAATCAAGTTTTCAGATTAATTTAAATTGGCCCAGTGAAACAAGTGAATACTCAAGAAAATTTAAGTGTACTGGAAAAAAAGCTTTTCCTAAAACATTAACTAAAATTTCTATTAGTAGTTCACCTCACTTTAAAATTGCAGTCATATTTGTGTGCAAAAATTAAAATTTTAAATTACCAAGACTGCAAGATAAAATTTCCAAAAGCCCCCATTAGTCAAAAAAGCAAGGGAATAGTGGAGTAATATCATGTAAGGGAAAATATCCTGTAAGTAAAATACATCTAGAAAATTCTTACTCCAGAAAAGTAACTTCCATTTGTAAAGTCAACAGTAGGATACCCATGAAAAAACACATATGGTGTCAAAATAAGCCAAAGGAAAATCATTTAGACAAAAATAAAAAGAATCCCAAGTCCAAATTGCAGAGAGGATCCCTTTGTCAACTTTTGGTCGAGAATGTATTTGTGTGTTTTCAGAGAACAATTCCAAGACCATGTGGGTTCCTGAGACAGTGAGGAACTAATGCGTCTGTACAGTCACGAGGGCGGTACAGAGATGGAGGACATGCTAGCAGTCGGCAGCTGTGTATGGCTGCAGGCGGCCCAGGACCAAAACAGAGAGGATGGAACTTGCATTGCCATCATGTGTCCACTAGCTGGATACCATTGCTGACATGTACACATAAAGAACTATTTGACATTGAAAGTGGGACTCAGAACAGTTGAACATTGAAACTGAGATTCAAACATTTTTGTTCTTATACATTTATTTCTAGTATGCAGAGGCAAGATATTTTTGAAGAAAATAAACAGGGGAGAGTGATTGATATAGAGTCAGGGAGGCATTGAACAGGCTGTCAAGCTACAGGGGGAAGGTTGGGGAAGGTGCGGGGCAGATGCTGGGGGAGGTCAATCGAGGGACTTGTATGCATGCATAAGAGCAAAACCAATGAATGAAAGACATTGAGGCAGGGAGGGGGGCAGGAATGGACATGTGCTGGGGGGTAGGGGAGATTGGAGGTAGAATAATTGGGGGAGAAGGAAAACATATGTACTACTATTAAATCTAAGTTAAATGGCAAAATAAATTAATTTAAAATAAAATAATGAATTCAATAAAATAAAATAATAAAATGTGAATCATTGATTGGCTGCCTCCTGGAAACCCGCTCTGGGGATCAAGCCTGCAACCAATCATGGCATCAAAGGTGTGCGAGTGTGTGTGTGTGTGTGTGTGTGTGTGTGTGTATTTGCATGTGTGTTTGTTCTAAATGTTCTTTGAGGAGGAAAAGGAAAACTTTAATGGTAGTTGCGGGGCAACTTTGATGATACCAATTAATTTAAATAATTTAATAAGTGCCCAATACCCCCTACAATCCAGAATCCATATTTTTCAAATATATTTATTTATTTTAGATTAGAGACCCAGTGTATGAAATTTGTGCACCAGTGCAGTCCCTCAGTTCAGCTTGCACAACTCTCCCAATCCGGGCTGCTCAGGGGATGTTGGACTTCAGGTTTTGGCCCTATCTTCACAGGCCAGGGGATCGGGCTAAAAATCGTAGTCGGACATTCCCTGAAGAATGTAAAAGTGTGGGAAGCAGCAGGCAGTGGGGAGGAGTCTGAGCCAGGGCTAGGCACCCCACCACTCCATTAATTCAGGTCCCACTGAAACTACTGCCACTGCCCTCCATAGCACTTCCTCAGAGGCAGGAGAGACACCCACCACTGGAGCTGCACTCACCAACCATGAGTCTGGCTTCAGGCTGAGCAGAACTCCCACTGTGGGAGTGCACTGCCCACCAGGGGGCAGTTCCTGCATTGAGCATCTGCCCCCTGGTGGTCAGTGGGTGTCATAGCAACCAGATGTTCCTGTCCTTGGGGTTGACTGGTCATAAAGGTCACTTAGGCTTTTATATATATAAGTAGGTAACAATATTCCTTCTTAAAAAATAAATTTGAGAAATGGCACCTAAAATGTAAATAAACCTAAACGTATAATGTTGTATCACTGCAACATGTAAACAGTCAGTCACTGGTCTAACTTACTATTACTTTATGGCAAAAGGAAGTTCTCAAACAGAAGTGCATGGGGCTTGTTGGGCATAAATTACATCCAGTACAAGAAATCTGGAAATGTGGCTGGTTGGACAATTTAATGTGAGTGGACACAGATAATAGCTTGGTGAGGTGTAAGAGGGGTTGAGTGGAGATGGTCAAAGGTGGGGGAAATGGGGACCCTGACAATAAAAAAATAATTTTAAAAGCTAAAATATCAAGGCTTCACACACACACACACACACACACACACACACACACACACACACACACTCACACACACTCACACACACACACACACACACACACACACACATTAAAGTTCTAGTCAGACCAGCACCACCGCTTGGTTGTCTGAAGTTCCTGCTTCAGGCTGCTTTGAGACACTGAATGTGAGCAGGCATGAGTCTTTGTGCAGGCCTGATTTATGGGCTATGAAATGTGTATCAGTTGGTACTTCCTGGTAAAAAAAAAAAAAAAGCGTTTCAAGTTCCTTTTCACATGCAACCCAAATCCAGACCCAGTTACAAACCACAGCTGCACTTTGATGGGTTCTTCCCTCAGCCCTGGGGCATGTGGTAAATTGCTTTACCTCAAAAGGGTCATCTATTGCCCCTCTGGATTCCGAAGTCTGATCTACCACCTCAGGCCCACACCTACCCCAGGAAACAAGGAAAGATGGGCAAGTAATGGAAGAAGATTTTCTTCTTATTTCAAGACTGAAATCTCCAGCTTTTTAGCACTTTGAGACTGATTTTTCAGCATGGTTAATGGATACTTCTTACTACATAAATTGATATAAAAGACTAATGTTCTCACATTCAGATTTTTTTGTCATTCACACGGATAAAAAATTGTGTAATTGTACTCGTGAAACCTATGTAATTTTATTAACCAATAAATTAAATAATAAATAACATGAAAACTTCTTCATATGTCCTTGAATATATGTACCTATGTTATGTACTTGTACTTCCAGAAAAAAATAGTTAACACATTTTGGGCCTTTGAAGCCCTAAAGGAAGAATTTGTGTGACCACAGAAAGGTGATTGAGGGTGTGGACAGGTCAAAGGGCTAAGAAACGTGGGTCCTACCACATCACTGCTCAACAGGGAGTTTGAGGCAAGGAACATGCTGGAGGAATAGGAGTTGAAAAATTACTATCAGCCAGTTCCTGTGGCTGTGCTGGTTCTGACTGTGGCTGTGCTGGATCTGAAAGCAATCCAACCTCACGGGGAGAACTTACCTCCACAGGCTTTCCAGTCCTGAGTTGACACATTCACTGCCGTTAACTCCTGACTCCTTCTCTTCTACTTGCTGAGAGCAAAGATATAAACTTTCACAACACTGCAATTATCCAAGAATTGCTGGCCTCCACACATACCCATTTTAATAGTTTTCAAATTTATTAGGGAATATCTCCAAATATGGCTGCAAATGCTAGAACTCAAGTTGATCTATGGATAACTATGGAGTGAGTCAAAGACATAGCTGGTGAAGTCAGGTCACATGAATGCTGAGGGGGGGGACAAAGAGTGAGAGAGAGAGAGAGAGAGAGAGAGAGAGAGAGAGAGAGAGAGAGAGAAGAAACAGGAGCTGATAGAGTGCCCATAGCATGCTGGTGGTCTATATGTATCTGTTCATCTCTGTTACTTTTAATGTTTTATTTACTTATTTTTAGAGAGGGAGTAAGGGACAGGGATAGAGAGATAGAAACATCAATGAGAAAGGAACATCATTGATTGGCTGCCTCCTGCAGGGTCCCTACTGGGGATTGAGTCTGCAACCAAGGTACATACCCTCAACTGGAATCAAACCTGGGACCCTTCAGGCCAACACTCTCTATCCACTGAGACAAACCAGCTGGGCCTCTGTCACTTTTAGTCCAAGGTGACAGTGCTCTGTTAATACAATCCGTTAAAAACTATGACTGCTCTGCCAAGACCGGTTTGGCTCAGTGGATACAGCGTTGAACTGGGGACTGAAGGGTCCCGGGTTCGATTCCGGCAAGGGCATGTACCTTGGCTGCGGGCACATCCCCAGTAAGAGGCGTGCAAGAGGCAGCTGATCGATGTCTCTCTCTCATCGATGTTTCTGACTTTCTACCCCTCTCCCTTCTGCTATGTAAAAAATCAATAAAATATATTTTTAAAAAAACTATGACTGCTCTATAAATTATATGGGTGTGGCTCATCCATTAAAAACCCACACTGTATATTTCTTTGATATGCATTTACCTTCAGATTCCTAGATGCCTTTTACTTGGCAGTATCTGGGAGACTGTCATCGAGATAGAGTGGGCACAGGGCTTTGCTGAAATACTCTGTGTGATGGCATCACCCTGGATATTTCTGACGTCTTAAAATGTACCCAACAGCTTCCCCCTGGATTTTATCTTTGCCCAGAATCCTATATAATAAAGAGGTAATATGCAAATTAACCTTCACACCCTCACAAGATGGTTGCCTATGACCAAGTCAGCAGGAGGGTTAGTGACGAATGACCAAAGGACTGAACTTGGGGGCTGTGTGGGGCAACCAGCCAGCAGGGGAGGCAGTGAGGGCTGACCAGACTGGCACACAGACACAGTGAGAGGCTATCAGGCTTGTAGCGGGGGAGAGGGGGGGGAAGGGCGGTGGTTAGAGGTGACCAGGCAGACAAGCAAATGGAGACTGGGTTGAGGGGACACCCCATGCATGAATTTCATAAACCGGGTCTCTAGTCTGTTTTACAATTTGAGAATCTTGTTATTTGGAGAGACAGGAACTGAGAAACAGGTGTGTGTGTGTGTGTGTGTGTGTGTGTGTGTGTGTGTGCGCTCAGAGAGTCTGCTTAATTCTATATATATCCCCTAAAATTTGCTGGAAAACTGGATATTTTCTCTTTTGATATCTCTCATATTTCTAGTCTGTTCATATGTGGCTAAAAGAAACCACTGGGGAGAGGGAGGGAGCAGCTGAGAGTCGCGCAGGGAGCATTTGTCGGCGACTAGGGGGACAGCTGTGCTCCAGGAGAAGATAGAGGACTGCTGGGCTGGCCTCCCCAGCCTGAGCGGCCCCAGTACTGCTGGGTTCTCTCCCTGAGCCAACTGCGCGAGGAGGCGCGCGGAGGCGGACCACGACATCTTGAACGAGAGGAGCCTGAAAACATACAGCTGCCATTCTCGGTACCGGCGGGACCTCTGGGGCTCCCGGAGCACCGGCGACCAGGTGGCGCGCAGAGCCCAGGGAGCTCTAAACTCCAGCAAGGAAAGGTCAGATTTCCCTGGGGGTACTTTGGGCGCGAAACTGAGGGGGCTGGCAGTCTGGGAGATCTGCACCTTGGAACTCAAAACCTGGAGATCTGCACCTGAAATAGAATCTGTGGCTGTTGAAGCTGGTGAACTTGGGAGAGGGCCCTTGGAGCTGGTGGCAGAGTTGATCCCTGGAGCGCAATCAGTTTGGACCTGACAGAGGGGGGAAGCCCGGAAGATTTTGGGAGGGTTCTGGCTGCTAAAACAGCAGTCACCATTAGAGAGGCAGTATTGTTTAGTTCAGGATAAAGAGGACCAATAGACCCAGAAGTCAATCTAGAAACACTGCCACCCAGGGGCCAAATCACAAATTGACTCTTATGTGACAGGGAATTGATTATATCTTCTCTTCGACCTTGGGAATACAGTCTATTTTCATCTACACTTTAGTATCTTTTACTCTACCTCAACTTCACCTTTATACCACCACTCTCTGGCTAACCTTTCCCTATTTAGTGCCTTGTTTCCCTTACACTTTTCCCGCTTTAGATTTACTTAATTCTTTCCCCTTACCCCCTGTTAAAATTTCACCCCACTGATATATCTAATCTCTAACCACCTAATCCAAGTGCATATATACCTCTAGCTTCTTTGACTTCACTATCTTAAAGTGTTTTTAGCCCTGTCCTGTTGTTGTTGTTTACTTGACTGTTGATTATATTGATTTTTTAAGCAGGTTTATGAGATTGATTTGCTTATTCTGTTATTTTGGTTTGTCTTGTAGGGGGGGTTATTTTTATTTTTGGTGTTGTTTCTTGTTGTGTTGTCCTCATCTGCATTGTTTTTGAGATAGATTTTTGCTTCTGTGTTCCCTCACCTCTCTTGATATTAGTAGTTGTATGTAATTTGTATCAATCTCCAAGTACTTGTTGCAGGTTTTGGTTCGGTTTAGGGGCTATCCTATAGGAGTTTTCACCCCACATTTATAATTTACTCCTTTTATTTCTTTTTTTCTTCTCCCCCTTTTCCCATTATCATTTTGGCATTCCTGTCTTTCTTTTTTGTGAGTGTATGTGTTTGGGGGGATCTCTTTCTTTTTTGTGTGAGTGTGGGTGTGTGAGTGTCTGTGTGGGTCTGGGGGAGGTTCTCTTTCTTTTTTCCCACCTATCACCAAATTTGCCTTTCTCTGGCGGTCACCTTTATTTGGAATTACAATTACTTTGACTACATTCCGGTTCAGTGCCTGGTGCGTTGCACCTGGTTGTGTTGTATTTTGTGCCTTTAAATCAACACAGGAGAGTGAGAACTACATAACCACATACACAGAGAAGAGAGACCATGGGAAGACAAAGAAATAACCCACATATGAAAGAAAAGCAAGGCTCGCCAGAAAAGGAGGTAAACGAAATGGAAGTTAACAACCTGTCAGAGAAAGAATTCAGAGAAATGGTCATAAGGTGGCTGAAAAGAATGGAAGACAAATTTGATAATATGAGTAAGACCCAAGAGGAAATGAGGAAGACCCAGGAAGAAATGATGAAGAGCCATGAAGAAATGAAAAGTGACATTGCTGAAGTAAAGAACTCAATAGAAAGTATTAAGAGTAGACTATAAGAAGCAGAGGATCGCATCAGTGAGCTAGAAGACCAGGTAGGAAAAAATAACCAAGTAGAGCAGATACTAGAAAAAAAAATTAAAAAGCAGGAGGAGAGCCTAAGAGAACTTTGGGACAACATGAAACAAAACAACATCCGTATAATTGGGCTTCCAGAAGGACAGGAAACTGAGCAAGGAATAGAAAACCTGTTGGAAGAAATAATGACAGAAAACTTTCCTGGTATAGGAAAGGAAAAACCCACACAAATCCAAGAAGCTCACAGAGTCCCAAGCAAAATAAACCCCAAAAGACCTACGCCAAGGCACATTATAATTAAATTGGCAAACACCAATGACAAAGTAAGAATCTTAAAAGCTGCCAGAGAGAGACAAAAAGTCACCTACAAAGGAACACCCATCAGACTAACAAGTGATCTCTCAACAGAAACCTATCAGGCCAGAAGGCAGTGGAATGAAATCTACAAAGTCATGCAAAGGAAGGGTCTGAATCCTAGAATACTGTACCCAGCAAGGCTCTCAATAAAAATTGAAGGTCAAATCAGGAGCTTCACAGATAAAAAAGGACTAAGGGAATTCGTCACCACCAAACCAGCAATGCAAGAAATGCTAAAGGATCTGCTGTAAAAAGAAATAGGAAGCGAAGAAGGATCACAGGGGCAAAGAACAAAAATGGCAACATATAAGCACCTATCAATAATAACTTTAAATGTAAACGGGTTAAATGCTCCAATCAAAAGACATAGGGTAATAGACTGGATAAGAAAACACAACCCATGTATCTGCTGTCTACAAGAAACCCACCTCCGAAAAAAAGACGCACACAGACTGAGGATGAAAGGTTGGAAAAAAGTTATTCAGGCGAATGGAAATGAAAAAAAAGCTGGGGTAGCCATACTTATATCTGACAAATTAGATCTCAAAGTGAAGGACATAACAAGAGATAAAGAAGGCCACTTCATAATACTAAAGGGAGCAATTCAACAAGAAGAAATAACTCTTGTAAACATATACGCACCCAATACAGGAGCACCCAAATATATACAAAAACTCCTGGAGGACATCAAGGGAGAGATAGACAGCAATACAATCATAGTAGGAGACTTTAATACCCCATTATCACCATTGGACAGATCCTCTAAACAAAAAATCAGTAAAGAAACATCAATTCTCAATGACTCACTGGACCAGATGGAATTAATTGACATCTTCAGATCATTTCACCCCAAAGCCACAGAATATACATTCTTTTCAAGTGCCCATGGGTCATTCTCAAAGATAGACCATGTATTAGGTCATAGGCAAAGTCTCTCCAAATTCAAGAAGATAGAAATCATATCAAGTATATTCTCAGATCACAGTGGCATAAAGCTGGAAATCAACTACAATAGAAACAATCCAAAGAAATCGAATACATGGAGACTAAACAGCATGCTATTAAACTATGACTGGGTTACTAGAGAGATTAAGGAAGAGATAGAAAACATCATGGAAACAAATGACAATGATAGCACAACAATCCAAAATCTATGGGACACAGTGAAAGCAGTTCTGAGAGGGAAGTTCATAGCTCTACAATCCTACTGCAAAAAACTAGGAACAGCGGCAATAAATTATCTAACCCAACGACTCAAAGAGTTAGAAAGAAAGCAACAAGAAAAGCCCAGTGTAAGCAGAAGGAAGGAAATAGTAAAGATCAGAGCAGAAATAAATGACATAGAGACCAAAGAAACAATACAGAAAATCAACGAAACCAAGAGCTGGTTCTTTGAAAGGATAAACAAGATTGATGAACCTCTAGCCAGACTCACCAAGAAGCAAAGAGAGAGGACCCTAATAAATAAAATCAGAAATGAAAGAGGTGAAATAACAACAGACCCCATTGAAATACAAAGGATTGTTAAAAAATACTATGAACAACTCTACTCCAACAAACTGGACAACCTGGAGGAAATGGATATGTTTCTAGAAAAATATAACCTCCCAAAACTCAATCAAGAAGAATCTAAACAACTCAATAGACCAATAACTGTGGAAGAAATTGAAGCAGTCATCATAAAGCTTCCAGCAAACAAAAGCCCAGGGCCAGACGGCTTCACAGGGGAGTTTTACCGAACATTCAAGGAAGAACTAAAACCTATACTCCTCAGACTATTCCAGAAAATTCAAGAGGATGGAAAACTTCCAAACTCCTTCTATGAAGCTAGCATCACCCTAATACCAAAACCAGATAAAGACGACACAATGAAAGAGAATTACAGGCCAATATCCCTCATGAATATAGATGCCAAAATCCTCAATAAAATTCTAGCAAATCGGATCCAGCAGTACATCAGAAAGATCATACACCACGACCAAGTAGGATTTATCCCAGGAATGCAAGGATGGTACAATATCCGCAAATCAATAAATGTGATACATCACATAAACAAATTGAGAGATAAAAATCACATAGTCATATCAATTGATGCAGAAAAAGCATTTGACAAAATCCAACATCCTTTCTTAATAAAAACTCTCAAAAAGGTAGGAATAGAAGGATCATACCTCAACATAATAAAAGCCATATACGATAAACCCACAGCATACATCATACTCAATGGGCAAAAACTACAACCATTTCCCCTAAGAACAGGAACAAGACAGGGTTGCCCACTTTCACCACTCCTGTTCAACATAGTACTGGAAGTATTAGCCATTGCAATTAGACAAGAAGAAGAAATAAAAGGCATCCAAATTGGAAAAGAAGAAGTTAAGCTATCCTTATTTGCAGATGACATGATATTGTACATAAAAAACCCGAAAGACTCCATAAAAAAGTTAGTAGACTTAATAAATGAGTTCAGCAATGTAGCAGGCTACAAAATTAATGCCAAGAAATCTATGGCATTTCTATACACTAATAGTGAACTTACAGAAAGAGAGACTAAAAAAGCAATCCCATTTACCATCACACCAAAAAAATTAAGATACCTAGGAATAAACTTAACTAAGGAGGTAAAAGATCTATTTGTGGAAAACTACAGGACACTGAAAAAAGAGATAGAGGAAGATGTAAACAGGTGGAAGAACATTCCATGTTCATGGATTGGGAGAATCAACATAATTAAAATGTCCATACTACCCAAAGCAATCTATAAATTTAATGCACTCCCCATTAAAATACCAATGGCATATTTCACAGACCTAGAAAGAACTCTCCAAAAATTCATCTGGAACAAAAAAAGGCCCCGAATAGCCACAGCAATCCTGAGAAAGAAGCACAAAGTCGGTGGGATTTCCATACCAGATTTCAAGCTGTATTACAAGGCTACTGTTCTTAAAACAGCCTGGTACTGGCACAAGAACAGACATATAGATCAATGGAATAGAATAGAGAATCCGGATATCAACCCAATCCACTATGCTCAATTAATATTTGACAAAGGAGGCAGGAACATAAAATGGAGTCAAGACAGTCTCTTCAATAAATGGTGTTGGGAAAATTGGACAGATACATGCAAAAAAATGAAACTAGAGCACCAACTTACACCATACACAAAAATAAACTCAAAATGGATACAGGACTTAAACGTAAGACAGGAAACCATAAAAATATTAGAGGAATCTACAGGAAGAACAATCTCAGACATATGCCAAAAGAACTTCTTTGATGATACTGCTCCGAGGGCAATGGAAGCTAAAGAGAAAATAAACAAATGGGACTATATCAAAATCAAAAGCTTTTGCACAGCTAAAGAAACCATCAACAAAACAACAAGAAAACCCACTGTATGGGAGAATATTTGCAAATGTTATTAGTGATAAAGGTTTAATCTCAAGCATCTACAGGCAACTCACCCAACTCAATAAAAGGAGGACAAATGATCCAATAAAAAAATGGGCAACAGACCTAAATAGAATCTTCACGAAAGAAGACAAAAGGAAGGCCCAGAGACACATGAAAACTTGCTCAAAGTCACTAATTATCTGAGAGATGCAAATCAAAACGACTATGCGGTACCATCTCACACCTATCAGAATGGCTTACATCAACAAATCAACAAACGACAAGTGCTGGCGAGGATGCGGAGAAAAAGGAACTCTGGTGCACTGCTGGTGGGATTGTAGACTAGTACAGCCACTGTGGAGAACAGTATGGAGATTCCTCAAAAAACTAAAAATGGAGCTCCCATTCGACCCAGTGATCCCACTTCTAGGAATATACCCCAAGAAATTAGAAAGGCGAATTAGAAAGGATATATGTACCCCTATGTTCATAGCAGCACAATTTACCATAGCTAAGATTTGGAAACAGCCGAAGTGCCCATCAGCAGATGAGTGGATCAAAAAACTATGGTACATTTACACAATGGAATACTACGCCGCGGAAAAAAAGAAGGAGCTCCTACCATTTGTAACAACATGGATGGATTTGGAGAGCATTATGCTAAGTGAAATTAGCCAGGCAGAGAAAGACAAATATCACATGATCTCACTCATTTGAGGAATACAATCAATGACATAGACTGATGAACAAGAATAGATCCAGAGACTGAGAAAAGTCCATCAGAATGTCAAACCTCAGGGTAAGTGGCAGGTGGTGAGAGTAAGTGGAAAAGTCAATATACTTGAACTCTTGAACTGAGGTAAGTGATTTGTGTTTTTACATCCCTGACAAAGTTTATATAAAATTATAAAAAAATGGCAGCTAGTCTGACATTGAATTGACATGGCCTAGAGCTTGTCATATCCTATGGAGACCAGTCCTTAGGCTAGGCCCTGCTTAACCTCCCATGACACCATAATACCCTTACATGATATTATTCTACAATGTCATTATAATATTTGATATTTGACAACAGCATATTATACAATTATCCCAAATAAACTTACAAACTAATTCTTTGAATGTTGGGCAGCAACTTAAAAAGAATAGGAAAGAAATTAATCCCTTTCAGAAGGAATTAAGGCACTGGGAAGGCATCCGAGCATTCTATATTGGCCCTTCTTGCCCTTTCTGCCAAGAGGGACCTTCTTGTTACTATCCAAATACACACAGCTGATGCCTGAGTTTTCAGTTCCAGCTGTGGCTGAAGCCTTTGGGCAGCTGGCACCATGGATCTGTATCTCGACCAATGGTGTGAGCTGGGCCCTCTCTGGAGAAGAAACCTGGGTCCCCCGAGATATGTGATCAGTACCGGGACCCCGCCAGCAGGCGAGGGGACCCCAAGGCAGGTACTGGACGTGGAGGCCACAGGGGGGCATAGACTACAAAGGAGACAGAACTGAACCTCACATCACCCTGTTTGGCCCCGGAGGATGGCTGGTTAGCCAGAGACGGGTAAGATTCCTCAGGGAAGGAACAACCTAAGACAGGCACAGTCGCAGAGGGGCCAACAGGAGAGAACTAAAAGGTCAACAGAGGTGGGGCACAGACCCTCATCCACAAACCTTGCAGGGGTTTGAATTCTCAACCCTCCTAAGGGAGGTCTCCTACCCCCACGGCTGCTTCGCCTCCCACACACAACTCATACGGGGACCCAGGCGGCAGACAGAGATTCGGCCAGCAATAGCTGCTCTATATCTAAATTCAGTCTATTACCAGGAATGCTCGGGACCTACTCAAAATTGCAAATATTCCTTTCCACTAGTATTCACAGGGTAAACTAAGATTTCTGCTTGAGTATTAAAATTGACAGGAAAATAGTAATCAAGTTTTCAGATTAATTTAAATTGGCCAAGTGAAATACGAGAATACTCAAGAAAATTATAGTGTACTGGACAAAAAGCTTTTCCTAAAACATTAACTGAAAAATCTATTAGTAGTTCATCTCACTGTAAAATTGCCTAACATCCAAAGAACCTAAAGCAGTCACTTTGTGTGCAAAAAATAAAATTCAAAATTATCAAGACTGCAATAGAAAATTTCCAAAAGTCCCCATTAATCAAAAAAGGGGAGGGGACAGCGGGGTAATATCATGTAAGGGACAAAAAAAAAATATCAAGTAAGTAAAATACATCTAGAAAATTCTTACTCCAGTAAAGTAAATTCCATTTGTAAAAACAATTGCAGGACACCCATGAAAAAACACACATGGTGTCAAAATAAGCCAAAGGAAAATCATTTAGGCAAAAATTAAAAAGAATCCCAAGTCTATTTTGCATAGAGGATTCCTTTGTTAACTTTTGGTCGAGAATGTGTTTGTGTGTTTTCAGAGAACAACTCCAAGACCATGCGGGTTCCTGCGACGGTGAGGAACTGATGGATCTGTTCCAGTCATGAGGACGGTCCAGAGATGGGGGACACTGACGACACCTTACCATACTAGCAGTCAGCAGCTGTGCATGTCTGCAGGCAGCCCAGGACCAAACCAGAGAGGATGCATCATGCATTGACACGATATGTCCACCATCTGGATACCATTGCTGACTTATACACATAATGAATTATTGGACACTGAAACTGGGACTCAGAAAAGTTGGACATTGAAACCGAGACTGAAACACTTTTTGTTCTTATACATTTATTTCTAGTATGCAGAGGCAAGTTATTTTTGAAGAAAAGAAACAGGGGAGAGTGATTGATATAGAGGCAGGATGGCCTTGAACAGGCTGTCAAGCTACAGGGGGAGGCTTGGGTGAATGGGAGGCAGATGCGGGGGGAGATCAACGGAAGGACTTGTATGCATGCATATGAACATAACCAATGAATGAAAGACACTGGGGCGGGGAGGGGGGAAGCTGGGGATATGTGCTGGGGGGGTGGGGGTGGCTGGGGGGAGGATATGGGGGAGGGGGAAAGGAAAACATGTACTACTATTATACTGCAAAAAATCAATAAAAAAAAAATCTCTGAAAAAAAAAAAAAAAGAAACCACTGGGTACAGTTAGTATTCTGTCTAGTACTGGGTACAACAGTATTCTTTCTGTTGTTGTTGTGAACCCTCACCCAAGGATATTTTTTCATTGATTTTTAGAGAGTGAAAAGGAGGGGAGAGACACATTGATGTGAAAGAAGTAACATGTCACTAGACAGAAATGTATCAGGGACCGAGCCTGTAACCAAGGTACATGACCTTGACCAGAATAGCACCCTTTAACCTTCAGTCTGAGGGTGGACACTATCCACTGAGGCACTGGGTAGGGCTAGAAATATTCCTAAATCTAGCAGCTTACTCAGCATATTTACTGTTTTAAATATCACCTCAGGTATCAGTGCTGCCAAAATTCCTGCCACTGTATGAGTAGCTTTTTCTCAGAGGCCATAAAAATTTGCCCCTGTCTTTCCAGCTTGCACCCAGAGTCTATTTGAGGCCCTTCCAGCTTCCATGAACTTTCTCCAGGATCTTCCAGTGTCTGCCCATCCCTTAGCACAAGCCAACACCATGTGTTTTTTTGTGTCTGTTTTAGGAGCTCCTCAGGACCGTATGCCAATATCTGTTCCAGTGGCATGTAGCTTCCTAAGAAACCACCACAAATGGAGTGGCAAAAACCACCACTTCAGGGTTTTTATGGACCCTGTGGATCAGGAGGTTGGGCAGGACACAGAGGATAGGAGTGTCCCTGCTCCAACATTCCTGGGCCTCAGCAGGAAAGACGTGAAGGCTGGGTGACCCCAAGTCTGGGGCTGGAATCATGGGGAGACTCACTGTGTAGGTGTCTGGCACCCTGGCTAAGAAAACTCAGATGCTTCCAGCAGCTGGGACTCAGCCAGAGCACTGAGACCCGGCCTCTCCCTGAGCCTTGGGCACTTACCAAGTGGTGGTGGGGGTCTGATGGGAGCGTCTCAGGGGCAGCATCCAGAGGGCTGTTCCAAAGGAGAAAGAGAGAGTTGGTGTGATCTTGTCACCCAGCCTGGGAAGTCACACAGCACCACTTCTGCCACATTTTCGGGGAAAATGAGTAATCCGGGCTGACCCGGAATCAAAGGGAGGGGAGTCAAACTCTTCTGTCTGATGGGGAGTGACAAGGTCACCATGCAATGACAATGTGGCTGGAAATACAGATGAGAATGTGGGAGGGAATAGTGTTCATATTAGAAAACACAATCAGATCACAGTTCTTCCCTCATCCTGGCCTCACCCTGGGGCTCTCCCACAATGTGTCTACCATCTGCATCTTTTTTTTTTCCAAAAGGTCTCATGCATTTATTACTGAATCATTCTACTCTTGCAGGAGGAAAAAATCAACAGAACAAAATCACAAGTTCATTAATTCCCCAATTAAAATGCCCGAACTGTCCAGACAGTAACATCTTTTCAATCATTTAAATGCGTAGGCAACCTGGATACAGCATAAGTATGTGAGTCATCTCTCATGTAACTTCTCATAGGTCCAGTTTGGTTTTTCTCCAATGTCTCCTCTTCAAGTTGTACCTGATTTTATTACTAGTTTTCATCCAAATCCATTGGGAAATGGGCCGATTCTGCTTTTGTTTCTTGGCCAGGAACCTCTTGATCCTGAAAGTCTTGTGGGAAGACATGGTGAAGGAGAAGCGAAAGCATGCACCTCGATGGTGGAGAAAGAGCGAGAAGGAAGCGGAAGGACGTCTACCATCTGCATCTTCACTCAGATCTGCCTGTGAATTTCACAGGGGTTCTTTTTAAAAAATAAATATTTATTGTTGGAAGTACTACATATACCCTATTTTCCCCCCATTGACCCTCTCCAACCTGCTTCTGCCCCACCCAGCCCTTCATCACCCTATTGTCTGTGTCCATGTGTTATGCACATATGCATAAAAGGTCTTTGGTTGATTACCCACCCACTCTCTCTCCCCAGGAGATTCTTCACTCTCACAGAGATTATTGATCCCCAAAGATTCCTGTTGGTGTTGCTAACCTCAATATTGCAAGTAGAATTTGTTTAATGGAAGGAGAAACCAAGCTTCCCATGTATTTTCCATTTCAGATCCTGGAACTGGGAACAGTCCCCCTCAAAGTAAATATGAAATTCCAGTTTACCAGATTAGGACCTTCAGTGACAGCCGGTGTCTGCATGCCCATCAGGAGAAATTGGTTTAATCACATGTTTGCTCTACAAACTTCTCACAGGCTCTCATACCCCCACCAACCCACCAACCTATCCCACCACATTCACCATGCACAGTTTTCACTCAGGGGCCATGTTCATCCCAGGAACAACCAGAAACGAAGCTTGCTTCAGCTTGTCCAGAGCTCACATCCATTAGAAAGCTCCCTGTGACTGAGACCAATGTTTGGAAGCAATAAACCTGGAAAGAGTCAGAGCGATTGGAACCAAGAGTGAGTTCCTAGAACCCAGGGCTCTCCCAGGTCCTGCTGACTCCAGGCCGTAGCTCCGCAATGTTTTCCAGGGGAGGCAACCTGGGGGGACACGGGGATAGTCAGCATGCTGGGCAGCTGTGTATCTCTCAGGAGCTTTGTGTCCAATGTGGTGGCCACTGCGCATGCGCTGCTTTTAAGAGAATTAAAATTAAACAAAATGAAAAGTTCAGTGCCTCAGTTTTACAAACCACATTTTAAGTGTTTAATAGTGCCCACATAAGAAACATCCAAACATGTAGAGAACTTTATACACAGTTTATTTAGGCCAGACTGATGACACATCCTGGGGAATAAGACATCAAAGACTCTGGAGAATAACAGTTTTGCAACTTCTTGTCTGCAGCTGAAATTAAGGAGGAATTGTAAGGAAGGTCACATGGACCGGGCAGTAAAAAAGGGGGGATAATTAGGAAGATCATGTGCTTTCTTAAGGGCAATTGTGCCTTTAAGTAGTGCTACTTCTGGCATCTCAAAGGTGTGTTAACCAGATACAATGGACAGGGCTAAAGAAGATACAGGCCTGCCCAGTTAGGAATTTGTGATTTATTACAGCACCACTTTTTGTCCACAATAGCCTCATGTGTCTGGTGGCTATCACATTGGACAGGGCAGATAAAGCTCATGCCCCTCACTGCAGAAAGGACTAGTGACAGTTTAGTCTAGATGCCTTCAGGCGAGAATACAGTCTCTCCGTGACTGAGTCAATAGAGCTGACCCAATGAAGAAAGGTTCAGGTCTCCTAACTTGGTGTTTCTTCTCCTGTAATGACACCCTCTGTGTGGGGTCACCTGGACCTCTCCCATCACCCGGTGGGAATTGTCTCCACCCAGACTATTTTCCTGGGGAGTCTTATTATGTCATTTAAAGTTGTTTAATGTAGTCAGCAGATACATCATTGAATCATATACTTGAAAGTGGTAAACATACCCTGGCTGAAGGGTCATGAACTCAATTTCCAGTGGAGGGCAATACCTGTGTTACAGGTTCAATCCCTGGCACAGATCATTCACATTGAAGTTTCTCTCTCTCTCTCTCTCTCTCTCTCTCTCTCTCTCTCTCTCTCTCTCCCTCTATCTTTCTCTCTCTCTCTTTCTCCTTTCCTTTCTCCCTCTCTATTCCATTCTCTTTCAAATAAAAAAATACAATAAAACAAAATGGCATAAATTATATCTCAATAAAAAATACTCATTATATGGTTGCCGTTACATTGAGGAGCAAACAGTCCATAGAGGGGTACAAAAAATGCAGAGCAATAAAACCTTTAACTTGGAGAAGCAAAACCATGCTCCAAGAAAGCATCATCAGCATCACCACCAGCAGCACCACCAGGAGCAACAGCAGCAACCACCGCCACCAGCAGTACCTGCAAATGGACAACAAGCCAGCAGCCAAAATGAAGGCTTGACTATTGACCTTAAGAATTTTGGGAAACCAGGAGAGAAGACCTTCACCCACCGTAGCCGGCTCTTTGTGGGCAATCTTCCTCCTGATATCACTGAGGAGGAAATGAGGAAACTGTTTGAGAAATATGGGAAGGCAGGCGAAATCTTCATTCATAAGGATAAGGGCTTTGGCTTTATCCGCTTGGAAACACGAACCCTAGCGGAGATTGCTCAAGTAGAGCTGGACAACATGCCACTCCGTGGAAAGGAGCTGTGTGCGTGCTTTGCCTGCCATAGTGCATCCCTTACAGTCCAAAACCTTCCTCAGTGTGTGTCCAACGAACTGCTGGAGGAAGCTTTTTCTGTGTTCGGCCAGGTGGAGAGGGCCGTAGTCATTGTGGATGATGGAGGAAGGCCCTCAGGAAAAGGCATTGTTGAATTCCCAGGGAAGCCAGCTGCTCGGAAAGCTCCGGACAGATGCAGGGAAGGTTCCTTCCTGCTAACCACATTTCCTCGACCTGTGACTGTGGAGTCCCTGGACCAGTTAGATGATGAAGAAGGACTTCCAGAGAAGCTGGTTATAAAGAACCAGCAATTTCACAAGGAGAGGGAGCAGCCACCTAGATTTGCACAGCCTGGCTCCTTTGAGTATGAATATGCCATGCGCTGGAAGGCACTTATTGAGATGGAGAAACAGCAGCAGGACCAAGTGGACCGCAACATCAAGGAAGCTGTGAGAAACTGGAGATGGAGATGGAGGCTGCTCGCCATGAGCACCGGGTCATGCTAATGAGGCAGGATTTGATGAGGCGCCAAGAAGAACTTCGGAGGATGGAAGAGCTGCACAACCAAGAAGTGCAAAAACGAAAGCAACTGGAGCTCAGGCAGGAGGAAGAGCGCAGGCGCCGTGAGGAAGAGATGAGGCGACAGCAGGAAGAAATGATGCGGTGACAGCAGGAAGGATCCAGGGGAACCTTCCCTGATGCGAGAGAGCAAGAGATGCAGATGGGCCAGATGGCTATGGGAGGTGCTATGGGCATAAATAACAGAGGTGCCATGCCTCCTGCTCCTGTGCCTGCTGGTACCCCAGCTCCTCCAGGACCTGCCACTATGATGACAGATGGAACCTTGGGATTGACCCCACCAACTACCGAATGCTTTGGCCAAGCTGCTACAATGGAGGGAATAGGGGCAATTGGTGGAACCCCTCCTGCATTCAACCGTGCAGCTCATGGAGCTGATTTTTCTCCAAACAAACGTCGCCAATACTAATAAAATTGCAGTGTCTAGTTTCCCAAAACCCTTAAAGAGAAGGACCCTTTTTGGACTAGCCAGAATTCTACCCTGGAAAAGTGTTAGGGATTCCTCCCAATAGTTAGATCTTCCCTGCCTGTACTACTCTAAGGAGTATAGTGGAGACAGAGGTCAAGGGAGGGGTAATATTTAACAAATTATTTCTGTGTGGTATATTCTTGAATCGTGTCTTTGTGGTGCATTCCTTAAGTCTCTCAATTATTGAAGGCCAGGGATGGAGAGCATTGGCAAAGTGGATCCAGTTAGAGCCCCCATGAATTTTGATCATTCCATTCTGTTTATCCTGTTCTATTTGCATTCTCATTCTTAAATTTTCCGACTTCAGAGACACTGCCACATGTACCACAAAAACCACAAATGTCCTCCATCACTTTATTCACTCCCAGGTGGGAATTCAGGCAAATGTCTGTAGAGGTCACAGATAACATATGTAAATACGGTTCTGTTATACCCCATATATTATCCCTTCCTGATATTTTGTGTCTTAGAAAAATCTCTAAGACATTTTTCTCTTAGAGATTTTCATTTTATGATATCTTTAAAAAAATATCTTGTGTTAACTTGCCTCCATCTTTTGCTTGGGTAAGGGCAACCCAGGAATGGCCCTTTTGTGTCTGATGTTGCTGTTCACAGCTTTTCTTGATAGGCCTAGTAACAGCCTTGGAACAGGGTTGCTGTATGATGAATGTCCAACAGTAGCTCTTAGCATTGCCTATCATAAGTAGTTATGCTACGCTTTTTTTTATTGGTGTACCATGTTTGATTTGTTCCTGATACCTTCGGCTTTTTTTTTTCTGAAAATGAAGCGGTAATGCAGCATCAATTTATTAAAATACATTTTAATCCTTAAAAATACTCATTATAATTTTGTAAATAAAGCAAAATCACCTATACATAAGTTTGTCTTTCATCTGTGACAAGAAATAGCCATATGATGCCTACAAAAGTCCTTTCACAAACAAAGAATAAAAAAAGGCAATAAATAAAGGCAATGAGTAAAGATAAATTTAAATGAGCCATGAAGAACTGGGAAGGGACTGCGCTATTAACTCTACTGTACATTTCATGACTTCTCTCAGAAGACACAGTCTTCTGGGTCAGAGACAAAAGAGAATTTCCCATCACAGCAACAGAGAGTAACCAGAGTATCCAAATATGCACCTGTCCTCCACGTCCCAGTTCCCACAGGGCGAGGGAAGAGGTCAGGGGGATGGAGCACACACAGTGGGTTGCATTACAGGAGATGAAACCCAAAGTTAGGAAGTCTGAACTTTTCACATTGGGCAGCAGCCTGCTGGCCTTGTCCTGGAGGAAGACCTTGTCACTGTGACACAGGACGCTAAACAAGTCTACCCTGTGCTCTGGAGGGACACACGCTCCACCTGCCATGGCTGGTGGGTTCACTGCACAAACTTCTTTGAAAAGAAGGTGAAGGAGAAAACAGTCAGTGCTTCACCACAAGACATCTAGAAATGCAAGAACCCATGGAATTTGTCACCAATACCAAAAAACAATATTGCAACAGAGGAACAAGCGAACGATTGAGATAATAATAGGGAGCAGACATGTGATCCAGGGAATCACTGTCTTTCTGCAGTGATGACAAACAGTCCTGAGTGTGAGGGCAGACACTTCGGTGTCTCAGCAACCTGACCTGGTTCGGATTTTAATGCTTCAGAACATTGGGTATCTCCAGGAAGAAACTCCAACTCCCTAGCGTGTCCAGCAAGGCTGCATGACCTGCCCTGCTCTCCTCTCTGCAGTCCTTGGGCAGCAGCACTCGCCTCCATCCCCCGCCCAACAGCCTCACCTGCAATTCCCCAACAGGCTTCCAAGCCTGGCCCTTAAGTGTCTGTGCTTGCAGCTCTGCACTCTTCAGCTGCAAAAGTTACTTCATCAGGGTTCATCTCAGGCAGCTTCTCCTCCCACCTCCCATCCTGCATCCTGTCCCCCTGCCATATCCCCTGTGATAGAGAAGGACCCACTCAATCTGCCCACAGCACTCCTGCTCACCTCTGTCTTTGTGCTTATGATGCCGCATGGTGACTCTCCTGGTTATTGGCCCAATCTGGATTATTTTTAAATTTTCAGAGACATGCAAATGCACAGTAAAACTTCCAGAACATGTTTTGTTTATAATGAAAAATAAGTTTCTATTTCCTCTTTGACCTCCATCCCATTTGCTCTCTTGAGTCCAATGCTGTTACCAGTTTCTAGCTGTGGTCCCTTCATAGTTTTAAGTAATTCTATATAATAAATAGGTAGTATGCAAATTAACCCTCATGCCCTCACAAGATGGCTGCCTATGATGAGGCTGGCAGGGGGCTTGGTGAGGGACAACCCAATAACTGAACTAGCAGGCTGCATGGGTGACCAGGACAGCAGGGAGGTTAGTGAGAGATGACCAAACAACTGAAAAACAGGCTGCGTGGGGCCACCAGGCCAGTGGGGGGGGGGAGTTCAGCCTAGGTTGGGGGGGGACAGTAAGAGGTGACCAGGCTTCGGGGGAGGACAGTTAGGTGTGATCAGGCTGGCAGGGTGGTGCAGTTGGAGGCGATCAGGCCAGCATGCAGAGACAATGAGGGGCAATCAAGCCAGCAAGTGGAAGGCAGTTAGGAGGCGACCAGGCAGGCAGGCAGGTGAGCAATTAGGAGCCAGCAGTCCAGGATTGTGAGAGGGGTGTCCAACTGCCAGTTTAGGCCTGATACTAGGGATTGGGTCTAAACCAGCAGTTGAACATCCCCCAAGGGGTCCTGGATTGGAAAGGGTGCACGGTGGCTAAGGGGAACCCCTCCCATGCACGAATTTCATGAACCAGGCCTCTAGTATGCTCATAATTTTCTCCCATGACATAAGAGGTCTGACTCCACAACTTACGGATTTTGTCCAATGACTTAGCCTCTCAGAGCTCAGTGTCCTCTTCAAGCTCAGTGAAATAACAACCCCTCCCATGTTGGGACATATAGACTACTCAAGTAAACTCATTCATAGATACCAGGGAAACTGGGCACTCCGGGCATATTCCTTATGATCCAATTTGAGTCCATTTCTAGAAACGTGCTGGATAGCTTACATTACTGTGCACGTGTTTCTTTGTGAAGGGAAAAGGCCATGTGTTTCCACTCTCACACAGTGTCGTTCTTACTTCAGTTGCCTGTCAATATGGAGTTAAATATTTATATCTAAGTACCATAGGGTTGAGCTGCAGGCTACAAAACTGCTTAGATTCAGCTTGGCTTTCTCTCCTCGGCAACAGGGACTCTGTCATCCTTACTACAGTCACCTGACCCCTTTGTTTGAGTACTACCCTGTGCAAGGGGCCGGAGCAGGGGCAGCTGGCACCTGGGGCTAGACTTTCTTTCTTTACGTAAGTAATAAGCTGTCTGAATCTGAAATGGGTTGTTGTGACTGACTGCTCAATCTGTCAGCATGCCTCCAGCTCGACAGTAGCTTCTGTGGGATATCTATGTAGACAATTGAATTATACAGATGTCATTTTGCTTCATAGTCAGTTGTACTGTTTACCAAGGGCTTTCTATTTTAGTCAGGAATTCCTTACCTATAGGTTGAGAATTATGAATGAAGCACTAGGCTTAGGAAGCAGGAACATAGTTCCCCCAGGTCTGTGCCCACAGCAGCTGTGCTGTGTAAACGGGAAGTGAGTCTCCACAGGTGGGATGCCCATCAGGTGCATGGGCAGGAGGACACTAAGGAAACCTGCCAACATATATACCAACCCACACAGACACCTGCCAAATTAAGAGAGGAGGGCTAACATACGTGAATGCAGGGACTGCTTATATGGAAGTACTGTGCATTCACTTAATAAAAGGAGAGATTTCCTCCTCTAACCATAAGCTTTACCAGGTCTGAAAGTCTCTGCCTTATCTCTCTTTAACCTTCCCAACCTATTCACTGTGACATAGGAGGGGGCCAGCAGAGAACAGAGGGGCCATGGAATAACCCACTCATTATCTTGTGGCAACAACAGTGATGATGACAATACAATAACAGTGAGAATCATGGATGGATCCTCTCTTTGTACCAGACAGTCTACACGGTGCTCTTTCCATCGGTTTTATGAATCTCAGAGGGTCTATCCTACTCTATCTGTTCCTTTTTTATTCTCCCTACCAGGGTTTCTGCAGCCCCTGCTCTTCTAGGTCACGCTGCAGCTTCATAATTTCCCCTGAGATGGATAATGTGCGAGAAGTGTGGCAAGTCTGGGATGAGCCAGCATTTGGTGGGTGAGGTGCTAATGAGTTTTTGCTAACTGGGTTTCCCTATAACAAAAAAAAAATTATAACTTGGAAAGGCTCCTAAGTATTATTCACCCTGAGGCTTTGATATATCTGGGAAGATGGAAAACAGTTGGAACTGGTTTAGGAACATTTTACTAAAATGTTGGCGTGGTTTTTTTCTTCCATGCAACTATGACCCGTCATGCCCCTCTCTTTCTGGCAGCCCGGCACTTGCGGTATGGTGAGAGGAATGAGATATATAAGTCACAGTCTACGGTCTCACTCCCAGTGCTCCTGGAGCTCTACCATCAACTACATTGGAGGGTCATCCAGAACCATGGTGCCCAGTATCTTTGGTAAGAGGACTCCAGCCCCAGGTTTAGCTTATTGTTTTCACACCTGTATGTAGTGTACTTCTGAACCCCAAACTTAATTCTCTTTCCTACCCAGTTGTTATTGGCGTCCTACTCTCAGATTGGCATCTGACTGCATTACAATCTCTCCTCCAGCCTGCAAACTTCAGAATCTTAGCTCTTCCCATTCATTTATTTTTGCCTCTACTTCCCTTGCCTTTGGGTTCAAGTTAATAAAATGTCCTTTATTATCAAGGCCCATAAGTTTGGTTCCAATATTTTTTCTATGCATCTTATTATTTGGGTCTTATATTTAGGTCTTCAATCAATTTTGAATTAATTTTTGTACAAGGGGACAAACTGCAATCCAGTTTCATTGTTTTGCATCTGACTTGCCAGTTTTCCCAACACCATTTATTGAGGAGACTATCTTTATTCCATTGTGTGTTTCTGCCTTGTTTGTTGAAAATTACCTGTTCATTTACATGTGGCTTTATAGCTGGCTCTCTATTCTGTCACATTGATGTGTGTGTGTCTGTTTCCTGCCAATACCAGGCTGTTTCGATTATTGTAGCCCTGTAGTGTAATTTGAAGACAGATAGTTTTGGCTATTCAGGGTCTTTGTGGTTTCATGCAAATCTGAATATTTCTCATTCAATTAAAACGACATTGGGGTTTTGATAGAGATTGCATTAAATCTGTATATTGCTTTGGGTAACATGGCCATTTTAACTATGTTGATTCTTTCAACCCATGAACACAGGATATTTTTCCATTTTGTTGTGTTTTTTCAATCTCTTTTAATAATGCTTTGTAATTTTCAATATGTAGGTCTTTCATGTTCTTTGTTAAATTTATTCCTAAGTATCTTGTTCTTTTGGTTTTCAATTGCAAAAGGAACTGTGCTCTCTCACTTTCTTTTTTGTAGTTTTGTTGTTAGTATATAGGAAGGCAATGGATCTTTGCACATTGATTTTGTATTCTGCAACTTGACTGTCTTTATTTATTGTTTCTAATAGTTTTTTGGTGGAATCTTTTATGGTTTTCTATATACAGAATCATGTTAATCTGCAAAAAGTGACAGTTTTACTTCTTCCTTTCCTATTTGTATGCCTTTTATTTCTTTCTCTTGCCTTATTGCTCTGGCTAAGACTTCCAGAACTATGTTGAATATGAATAGTTAGAGTGGAAATTTGTGTCTTATCCTTGATCTTAGAGGAAAAGCTCTCAGTTTTTTTTACCACTGAGTATAATATTAGCTGAGGGTTTATCATACATGGCCATTATTATGCTGAGGTACTTTTCTTCTATTCCTATTTATTATTTTAACCATAAATGGATATTGTATCTTATCAAATGCTTTTTCTGGACCTAAGATCACACAATTCTTATCCTTTCTTTTGTTAATGTGGTGTGTTACATTGATTGGTTTGCATATACTGAACCACCCTTGTGCCCCTGGAATGAACCCCACTTGTTCATGATGTATTTTTTTATGTACTGTTGTATTCAATTTACTAGTATTTAGTTTAGAATTTTTGCATCTGTATTTTTTTATATTTTACTGATTTTTTACAGAGAGGAAGGGAGAGGGATGGAAAGTTAGAAACATTGATGACAGAAACATTGATCAGCTGCCTCCTGAACACCTCCCACTGGGGATGTGTCCGCAGCCAAGGTACATGCCCTTGACCGGAATCAAACCCGGGACCCTTCCATCCGCAGGCTGATGCTCTATCCACTGAGCCAAACTGGTTTTGGCAAATTTTTACATCTGTATTAATCAGAGATATTGGTCTGTAGTTTTCTTTTCTTGTTTTATCTTTGCCAACTTTTAGTATCAGGGTTATTTGGGCCTTATAAGATGTGTTAGGATGTACTGCCTCTTGGATTCTTTGGAAGAGTTTGGGAAAGATAGGTTTTAAATATTCTTTGAATGCTTGATAGAATTCACTGGTGAAATCATCTGGTCTTAGACTTTTTTGGGAGGAGGTTTTTGATGGTTATTTCAATTTCCTCACTGATGATCAGTCTATTTAGGTTTTTCAATTCCTCATGATTTGCTCTAGGAAGTTTATATATTTCTAAGAACTTATCCATTCCTTCTAAGTTATTGAATTTGGTGGAATTTAGTCTTTCATAATATTCTAGTGTTGTCCTTGGTATATCTGTGGTGTCTGTGGAGATTTTACTCTCATTTCTAATTTTGTTTACATGGGTCTTTTCCCTTTTTTCCTTAGTGAGTTTAGCCAGGAGTTTGTCGATTTTATTAATCTTTTCAAAGAACCAGCTCTTTGTTTACTGATTTTTTTGTATACTCTTTTTGTTCTCTATTTCATTTAATTCTGCTCCAATTTTTATTATTTCCTTTCTTCTGCTTACTTGGGGTTGCTTTTGTTCTTCTTTTCCTATTTCTTTAGATGTGATGTTAGGTTGTTTATTTGGGAATTCTCTTATTTCTTGAGATAGGCCTGTAATGATATGAGCTTCCTCTTATTACTATTTTCACTACATCCCAAAGATTTTGATATGTTGTATTATCATTCTCATCTGTCTCTCTAAATCCTTGGATCTCATCTTTTATTTCTTCTTTAACCCAGGCATTTTTAAATAGTATTTTTTTAATCTCCACATATTTGTGAGTTTCTTTACTTCTTTTTTGCAGTTGATTTCTAATTTCCAGGCATTGTGGTCAGAGAATATGCTTGGTATAATTTCAGTCTTCATGAATTTGTTGATACTAGTTTTGTGACCCAACAAATGGTTTATCCTTGAGAATGTTCCATGTGAACTGGAGAAGAATGTATAATCTGAGGTTCTGGGATGAAAGTGTCTATAAATGTCAATTATGTTCATTTGGTCATATTTCATTCAAGATAGATATATCCTATATAATAAAAGGGTAATATGCAGAACAACCAAACAACCAACCAAAGCATAATATGCTACTGATATGCTAAGGCTGCTCAAAAGCTCACTATGATGTGCACTGACCACCAGGGGGTAGACAAATGGTGGACCAGTTGCTATGTCGTGCAATGACTACCAGGGAGCAGATACTCCAACCAGTAGGTTAGCTTGCTACTGGGGTCCAGTCAATCCGGACTAAGTGAGGTGGGCCAAGTATGCCCTGGAGCCCTCCCATGATCCCTTTCCGCCGAATCATGCACTGGTGGAGTTCCTCAGCATGGCCTGTGCCCTCTCATAATCGAAGACCCCTCGGGAGATATTGGAGAGCCAGTTTCAGTTCAATCCCACAGGCCACTCCCCTTGGGAGGGCACCAGACACAGGGCTCATGGCTGGAGAGTGCTCGGGACTGATTGGGCATGAGTCCGTGGCAGGCACAGTGGGGCCAGGATGAGCTGGAGTGGCAGGTAGGAGCTGCAGGCAGTGTTGGACTGTGGGTTTTAGCCTGATGCCTACAGGCCACGCAGAGGGACCCCACCCGTGCACAAATGTGTGTGTGTGTGTGTGTGTGTGTGTGTGTTTGTGTGTGTGTGTGTGTGTGTGTGTTGATTTCAGAGAAGAAGGGAGAGGGAGAGAAACATCAATGATGAGAGAGAATCATTGATTGGCTGCTTCCTGCATGCGGCCTACTGAGGATCGAGTCTGCAATTCTGGCATGTGCCCTTCACTGGAATAGAACTTAGGACCTTCCTGTCCACAGGTCAATGCTCTATCCACTGAGACAAACTAGCTAGGGCAAGGCCAATATTGCCTTACTGATTTTCAGTTTGGTTCATCTTTCTAGAGCTCTCAATGGAGTATTAAGTTCTACAACTATGATTGTGTTTTGATCTGTTTCTCCCTTTAGTTCTGTGAGTAGTTGTTTTATATATATATATCAGTGTTCCCTGGTTGGGTGCATATACATTAAGATGTGTTATGTTTTCTTGATATAGTGTCCCCTTTTTTTTTTATTTAAGACAGGGAACACTTTATTCAAACTCATCCGAGAAATTGACAATTTAGATCTGTAACAAAACATTGTTTTACAGCATAAGCCAGTATTGTATATGAGAGTGTACACTGCTCTACATACACATGAACTTATCAGACCAGAACTTTTCAATGTTTAAAACAGAATAAGTTTCCCTGTAAAAGCAGCACCATTGTGACATTTTAAATTTAGTATTTCTTTCCTTCTTCTTCACCCTCTCCTTCAACTGAATCCACACCAACTTCCTCATAATCCTTATCAAGGGCAGCCATGTCCTCACGGGCCTCAGAAAACTCTCCTTCCTCCATGCCCTCACCCACATACCAGTGGACAAAGGCACGCTTGGCCATACATCAGGTCAAACTTGTGGTCCAGGCGAGCCCAGGCCTCAGCAATAGCTGTGGTGTTGCTCAGCATGCACACAGCTCGCTGTACTTTGGCCAGGTCTCCACCAGGGACCACAATGGGAGGCTGGCAATTAATGCCAACTTTGAAGCCAGTGGGGCACCAGTCCACAAACTGGATGGTACGCTTGGTCTTGATAGTGGCAATGGCAGCATTGACATCTTTGGGAACCACATCACCACGGTACAACAGGCAGCAAGCCATGTATTTACCATGGCGAGGGTCACATTTCACCATCTGGTTGGCTGGCTCAAAGCACACATTGGTGATTTCTGCTACAGAAAGCTGTTCATGGTAGGCTTTCTCAGCAAAGATGAAAGGGGCATATGTGGCCGGAGGGAAGTAGATGCAGGGATAGGGCACCAGGTTGGTCTGGAATTCGGTCAGATCAACATTCGGGGCCCCATCAAACCTGAGGGATGCAGTGATGGAGGACACAATCTGGCTAATAAGGCGGTTAGGGTTAGTGTAGGTTGGGCGCTCAATATCGAGGTTTCTACGACAGATGTCATAGATGGCCTCGTTGTCAACCATGAAGGCACAATCAGAGTGCTCCAGGGTGGTGTGGGTGGTGAGGATGGAGTTGTAGGGCTCCACTACAGCTGTGGAGACCTGGGGGGCTGGGTAAATGGAGAACTCCAGCTTGGACTTCTTGCCATAATCGACAGAGAGACGTTCCATCAGCAGAGAGGTGAACCCAGAACCAGTTCCCCCACCAAAGCTGTGGGAAACCAAGAAGCCCTGAAGGCCTGTGCACTGGGCAGCCAGTTTCCGAATTCGGTCCAGGACGAGGTCAATGATCTCCTTGCCAATGGTGTAGTGTCCACGGGCATAGTTATTGGCAGCATCTTCCTTGCCTGTGATCAGCTGCTCAGGGTGGAAGAGCTGGCGGTAGGTACCAGTGCGAACTTCATCAATGACTGTGGGTTCCAGGTCTACAAACACTGCCCTGGGTACGTGCTTGCCAGGGCCTGTCTCACTGAAGAAGGTGTTGAAAGAGTCATCTTCCCCACCAATGGTCTTGTCAGTTGGCATCTGGCCATCGGGCTGGATACCGTGTTCCAGGCAGTAGAGCTCCCAGCAGGCATTGCCGATCTGAACACCAGCCTGGCCAAGATGGATGGAGATGCACTCACGCATGGTTGCTGCTTTGAGGCTGACTAGCGGATGGCCGATGTAGTGTCCCCTTTATCATTATAAAGCATCCATCTTTGCCTTTGTTATCTTTGTTATCTTGAAATGTATTTTGTCATATATTAGTATGGCTACACCTGCTTCTCTGTGGGTGTTATTTCCTGATCATTTTCCACCCTTTTACTTTGAATCGACCTTTGTCTTTTGTCACTTAGATGTATCTCTTATAAGCAGCATATGGTTGGGGTTTTTTTAATCCTTTCTGCTACTCTGTGCCTCGTTATTGGTGAATTCAGACCATTTACATTTAGGTTAATCTCTGATATAGGAGGATTCCTATAGCCGTTTTATCTTTTACTTTATGGTAGCTCTGTGCCTCCGTTGGTTCTTTCCCTCAATTTTTCTCTCTGTTGTTTTTGATTGGTGATATTCCATAGTTCTTTCCTCTGTTTCCCCTTTTTTAAGCTCTGTATCCTGGTTTGCAGATTTTTGTGTGTGGTTACCATTATGTTTATAAAAAATAAACCTGCATTTATACTGTAGCTTTTTTTCTTTTGAGTGCATCTGATCTTCATCCCCCTTTGCCAGTTCAGACCTTTATCCCCTCCTCTTTTATGTTTCTGTCATCACAAATTATTCCTGATTATGTTGTAAGTTTTTGGTGATCTTACTCAGGATGTTGTGACCTTATGTTCTTTGTTTCAGGTAGAAAAACTCCCTTGAGTACTTCCTGCGATGGAAGTTTTCTGGTGATAAAATCCCTCAGCTTCTGTATGGCTGGGAACATCCTTTTTTATTTCCCCTTTGTATCGAAAAGATAATTTTGCTGGATACATTACTCGTGGCCTGTAATTTCTCTCATTCAGATGTGGTACCATTTGGTTCCACTCTCTTCTGGCTCATGGAGTTTCTGCTGAGAATTGGTTGAAATTCTGATGGGTTTACCTTTACCCGTCACTTTCTTCTTTCCCCTGGCTGCTTTAAGAACGTTTGCTTTGTCATTAATTTTTAACAGTTTTAATACCATGTGTCTTGCAGAAGTCCTCTTTGAATTGAGGTGACTAGGTGTTCTCTTTGCTTCGTGGATTCAATTACTTAGTTCTTTCCCTAAGTTTGGAAAGTTCTCAGCCACTCTTTGTTTGAATGGTCTCTCTGTTCCATACTCCCTCTCCCCCTGCTCTGCATGCCTATAATTCTAATATTGCTTTTTCTGGTGAAGTCAGATAGTTCTCATAGAGCTCTTTTCTTTTTCCTGATGCTTAGGTCTCTCTTCATCCCTCTGTGCCATTTCTAGATTCCTATCTTCGATTTCACTAATTCCTTCCTACATTTGGTTGGCTCTGTTTTCTAAGAGCAGTAGTTCACTCTTAATCTCCTTAATGGCATGCTTAATTTCCAGGATTTCTGTTTGTTTTTCTTTTAAAGTTTCAGTGTGTTTGGTAAAGTATTAGTTATGTTCATTGATTTGTTTTCTGAGTGCATGTGAATTGCCTGTCTGTATTTTCTTGCATCTCCTTGAGTATTTTCAGAATTGCAAACTTGAAATCTCTCATTTATATCACGCATTTCCATGTATTCCAGCTTGCTTTCTGGGATTTTTCCTTTTCTTTCTGATCATCCTTGTTACCATAGCTATTCATGGTAATTCCTGTTCTTTGCATAGACATTTGTATGAATGTTAATGAAGAAGTTTTTCTACTCTTCTCTAGTAGATGGCGCAAAATCACAAGATTTTTATGTTATTTTATTATTAGATGCTTGGTGCAAGAAATTCATGCCAGGGGAGGATATCCCTCAGCTGAGCCTGCACCCTCTCCAATCTGGGACCCCTTAAGAAATGCCTGACTGACTGTTTAGGCCCAATTCCAGTGGAATCTAGCCTAAACGGATAGTTTGACATCCCTCTCACAATCCCTGACTGCTGGCTCCCAACAGCTCACCTGCCTGCATGCCTGATTGCCCTCCCTACAGGTCTAGTTGTCCCCAACTGCCCTCCCCTGCAGGCCTGGATGCCCCCAACTACCCTTCCCTGCTAGGTTGATTCTCCCAGCTGCCTTCCCCTGCAGACCTGGTTTTCCTAACTGCCCTCCAAAGCAGGCCTGGTTCCCCCCAACTGCCCTTCCCTGCAAGCCTTGTTCCCTCCAACTGACCTCTCCTGCAGGTTCATCCCCCGCCCCCAACTGCCCTCCCATGAACCCCTGGTCCCCACTAACTGACCCCCCACTGCAGGCCTGGTTCCCCCAACTGCCCTCCCAGCAGGTCTGGTTCCTCTCAATGCTCTCCACAACAGGTCTGGTACCCCTTACTGCCCTCCCTTGCAGGCCTCATTCCCCCAAACTGATCTCCCATGAATGCCTGGTTCCCTCCAACTGCCGTTCCCTGCAGGCCTGGGTGCCCCAACTGCCCTCCCCTGCAGGCCTGGTTCCCCACAACAGCCCTCTCAGCAGGTTTGGTTCTTCCCAATGGTCTCCCCTGATGGTCATCTTGTAATGACCATCTTGTGTCCACATGGGGGCAGACATCTTTAGCCTAATAGGGTTGGACATCCTGTGTGTTGGAGTGATGGTCAATTTGCACATTACCTCTTTATTACATAGGATTTATGTATTTATTTATTTACTTACTTAGTTACTTACTTACTAGGAGTCTGGTGTATGAAATTCATGCATGGGAAGGGGGTGAGGGTCCCTCAGGCCTGCTTGCCCCTCTCTTAGGCTGGGTGTCCTCAGAGGATGTCATACTGATGGCTTAAGCTGCAGTCTGGCCTCCCTCTGCAGGAAGCGACTGGGGTGATCAGGGAGAGATGCCAGCCCCATCATCACGCTGCTGCAGCCACTGCTAACCACTGCAGCGGCCAAGATGTTTTCATTAACACAAACTTTAGGCCCTTCATCATAAAAAAAAATGACAACTTTCACTAGGTATTTTCAAGATGGGTCTTTCATAAGATATGACATTTCTTTCTTTCTTTTTTATCCTCACCTGAGGATATGTTTCTATTGATATTTAGAGAGTGTGGAAGAGAGAGGGAGAGACAGAGAGAAACATCAATGTGAGAGGGACACTTTGGTTGCTCCAGCATGAGCCCTGACCTGGGACCCGACCAGGAAGGAGCCTGTAACCTAGGTACATGTCCTTGATCAGAATCGAACCCAGACCCTGCGATCAGCAGGCCGAGGCTCTATCACTGAGCCAAAGCAGCTAGGCAGCATATGACATTTCTTAGCCTCTCCAGCAGTGGACCTTCGTTTTTTTCCTCCAGGAGTGAGGTGGAAAACCCCCTAGATAACCTTCTCGGATTCTTATTTCCCAAGTTAGCAAGAACACTGCACGTGGCGGCATACAGGAGCTTAGCCAATGAGTGGTCAGAAAAGGTTTTTATGCTTGAACTGGTTTGGCTCAGTGGATAGAGCATTGGCCTGCAGACTAAAGGATCCCAGATTTGATTCCTATTAAAAACATGTACCTTGGTTGGGGGCAAACCCCCAGTGGGGAGTGTGCAGGTGGCACCTGATCAATGTTTTTCTCTCATCAAGGTTTCTGACTTTCTATCCTTCTCCCCTCTTCTCTGTAAAAAAAAAAAAAAATCAGTAAAATATATATTTTTTTTTACCTTATTATCTGATTTTATTTATTTTTTTTCTTTTTTTTCTTTTTTTTTTTATTGTTCAGTTTATTAATTACATTGTTTCCCCTTTTTTATCCCCCTATATCTTCCCTCCACCCTGTACCTATCCCACCCTCACCTCCCCCTCCCCAATGTCCTCTCCCATTGTTGCAAGATTTTTGTCCAATCTCTTGCTGTACTTCCAACAACCCTTTTCTCCCCAAGAATTGTCAGTCCATTCCCTCTCTATGTCCATGTTTCTGTTATATTCACCAGTTTATCTTGTTCATCAGCCTATCAGTTCACTTGATTTTTATGTTCATTTGTTGATAGATGTGTATTTGTTGTTCATAATTTATATTTTTACCTTTTTCTTCTTCCTCTTCTTAAAGAATATCTTTCAGCATTTCATATAATACTGGTTTGGTGGTGATGAACTCCTTTAGCTTTTTCTTATCTGCGAAGCACTTTATCTGATCCTCAATTCTGAATGATAGCTTTGCTGGATAGAGTAATCTTGGTTGTAGATTCTTGCTCTTCATTATTTTGAATATTTCTTGCCACTCGCGTCTGGCCTGCATCGTTTCTGTTGAGAAATCCGCTGACAATCGTATGGGTGCTCCCCTGTAGGTAACCAACTGTTTTTCTCTTGCTGCTTTTAATATTCTCTCTTTATCTTTTGCTCTTGGCATTTTAATTATGATATGTCTTGGTGTGGTCCTCTTTAGATTCCTATATTTTGGGGTTCTGTGTACTTCTTGGGCTTTTAAGTCAGTTTCTTTCACCAGGTGGGGAAAGTTTTCAGTCACTATTTCTTCAAGTAGGTTTTCATTAACTTGCTCTCTCTCTTTTTCTGGCACCCCAATAATTCGGATGTTGGCTTGCTTGAGGTTGTCCCAGAGGCCCCTTACACTATCTTCAATTATCTGAATTCTTTTTGTTTCTTGCTTTTCCAGCTGAGTGGATTTTGCTTCTTTGTATTTCAAATCTTTGACTTGGTTCTTGTGGCCCTCTGGACTGCTTTTAGGACTTTGTGTAATTTTTTTTATTTCAGTCTGTGTATGCTTGATTTCTAGTTGGTCGTTTTTTTTATCTGTGAGGGTCTAGTTCGTGTCCTCAGAGGTCTTGTTCATTTCCCTGAGGGTCTCATTCATCTCCTTGTAATTCTCATTCATTTGCTGGTTGGTCTTGATTATTTCCTGGTAATTCTCATTAAGTTGATCAGCCTTTTGTAGGAGCCTCTTGAAAAGCCTTATAACCGTGGTTTTGAACTCTATGTCTTGTCGTCTTTTCTCCTCCATTTCTTTCACACCTGATTTCTTTCCATGTCTCTGCATGGTGGCTGCTTTATGTGGTGGCTATCCTCAAAGGGACAGTGGCTCAGTCTCCCCAGTTACTTGAGGTGGGTACTGTTACTGCAATCCTTTATGGGTTGTATTCAGTGTTTTTGAATTTAAACCCCATTTTTTGTTGTTAGCCCTAGGAGGGTTTGACCTCCAGGCCAATTGGCTGTGAAGCTCAGCTGTGCTCAGGTTGGATGGGCGGAGTCTCTGGGCGCGCGGCGGCGCGGCGGCTGGGTCCTATGCAACGCTCGCGGGCTCGGGTCTGTGCTGGGTGGGGATGGCTGCAGACTCTTCCAAGAGAAAGCCGCTAGTCTCTTCCCCTTGCCAGCCAACCCTGCCTTTCCCCAAATGTGCCTGCACACCAAAAGTCTAGCCCAGGGCTGTAAAATAGATGGTTTCTGGAACCAGGAGACAAGTTTCCAGGGGGCAAGTCGCGGGTTTGCTGTCCCTTGGGGCTAGGAGCTTCTGCCGCGCCCCGCTTCCAGGGTGCGTCCCCTGGACCTCGCTGGTTCTGGGGAATCTGTGCAGGGAGACTTCTCGTACCCCGGATCTCGGACCTTGCCCGGCTTGGGAAATCTGGGCCCCGTCGGAGAAATCCGGCCGGTCCCTGCTCCAGCCCCAGCCCGCACGCGCGACCAGGGCGGCTCCTAACCTGTTTCAATCTGCGCTCCCGCTGGTCCTGAGTCTGTGTCCCTCCTCTGCTGCTATTAGTGGAGTTTATATTCAGCCAGCTTTCTGGTGATTCTGGGTGCTTGTCTGTTCTGCTGTTATGTTGTAGTTCTTAAATCGTTGCGCGGGGCAGAACAATAGGTGTTTGCTTATGCCGCCATCTTGGTGTCTCCAGTAAAATATATTTTTAAAGAAAAGGTGTTTCCTCTTGCAGCTCATGTCCAGAGAACCCCCTGAGTTGTGTCCATTGGGCTATGGGCGTGTCCCCGTGGCCTGAGGGACACACACCCAAGGCCAGCTGCCCCATGCTGTGGACACCAGGTTGGGGCTGTGGACCCAGGCCACCGCTTGGAGCCAGCAGCCACACACACAAGCAGCCAAGGGGCGGGAACATTTGCTGTGCCACCATGCCAATGTGGCAAATGTTTCCACCCCGCTCAAGCCTCTTGGCTCCTGTAGCCATAGGCCTGGAGTGGCCTGGGGCATTCTGGGACCCTAGCCACTCAGGGTATATGTGTGGGCCTACCGGCTAAAAGCAGACTGAATCCTGAAGACGTTCCAGGGACCCAGGCCACTTGGCACCTGCATATGCAAATTAACCTGCCATCTTTATTGGGTTAATTTGCATACTCACTCCTCATTGATTGATGGGCATCACAAAGGTACATTCCATTTGCATCTTTCTCTTTTATTAGTGTAAATTTATTTATTTTTACTTCTGTGATCTACCTGTCTTGACCCCCAAGACTTGAGTAAGACAGTACAGCCTGCTCTTTGGGGCTGGGGTTTGATTTGCCCTCACCATAACGGTGACCTCTGACCTCTGTGGTGGAGTTTCACCCCAAGTATCCCTCCTTGGGATCAGTCACAGGGGGAAACAGTGGTTCTACTGCAATAGCTTTCAGTTTATAGGTAATAATGCTCCTGGGCCTAATTCTAAGGACAACAGGAAGAGAATTTGGGGGTCCAAGAGCAATGTGGTTTCATTTCTTTCTCTGAACATCACCACCCTGCCAACAGTGGAGAGCCACATGGCAGAAACCAGAGCTCTCTAGGCAACTCCTGACTCAGACACTGTTTGCTCTCTTGCCACTGGCCCTGCTGAGCTGCCCCCTGCAGCTCTCTCTTCCTCCCAGCCACAAGAAATTCCTGCTACATCTGCTTCCTCCCTCTCCAAGTCCTGCCATGAGCTCCCACCTGCTTCTCTGGACCTTCTGCACTTTCCTCCCTCCTTCTCTCCCTGCTTATTCCCAGTTGCCCACCTTTAGATGGTTCAATGCCTGGTTTTCTCACGGTCTGTGTTGTGCAATGATTTCTTTGTTGAATTATAATTGGTTAACTTGCTATTTCAATGGAAAAGGTCAAGTGCTCTCTCTTGCTGCCAATCCTCTGTGGTATATCAGATCCTTTGCATTTCAATGCAAGTTGTAGGATCAGTTTGTTAATTTCTGAAGTCTTCCAATTTATGAACGTGGAGGTATTTCAGTTTGCTTATGTATTCTCTTCACTGCCTTTCAACAATGTTCTGTTGTTTCCAATTTACAAAGTTTACACTTCTTTTGCCAAGTTCATTTATGAATATTTAATTTTGATTCTATTATAAATAGAATTATTCTCTTAATTTCATTTTTAGGTGTTTTTGCTAGTGTACACAATTGATTTTTATATGTTGATCTTGTATTTTACAACCTTGCTGACTTTTTCAATTTGTTCTGTTGGGTCTTGGTAACTTCCTTAGAATTTTTAATATACAAGATTATGTCATTTTCAAATAGATAGTTTCACTTCTTTTCTATTCTAAATGTACTTTATTTCTTTTCTGGCCTAATTTCTCTGCCTTAAACATCCCGTGCTATGTTGAGTAGAGTGGTGAGAGTGGACTTGTCCTGCTCTTGATGCTAAAGGGAGAGCATTCAGTTTCGCCATTTAGAATGATATGTGATGAGTTGTATTGTGGATACCCTTTATCGGACTGAGGAAGTTCTTTTCTATTAACAGCTTATTCTTTGTTATGGTTTTTAAAATTATGAAAATGTAGATTTTGTCAAATGCTTTTTTGTACAATTTTGGTAATCTTATGCTTTAACCTATATTATAATCATGTTATTGCATCTATAAAAAACATTTATGTCCCATCCTTTCAACTTCATCTCTCAAACTTCATCTGCAGCCATGGTACCCAGAAGCTGAAAAAGAGGGGAGCTCCAACTCCAAGACCTAGTCAAGCCAAATCATAGCCCCAAAAGCAACCATGCACCCAAATTCTCCTGCTGTCAACCTAACCTCCGCTTCCTTCATCCTTCCAAATCACTGTATTGATATCTTTAATGCCTGCTCTGTCCTTCTCCCAACTGGGAAACCACTGCATTCTTACAATTGTGGTTCAAAGAGACATCCCTACCCCCATTCTCTCCCCTCAAAGGATCCAGTATGTTCTGGCCCAGATTTATGGACTCTTATCTGTGTCAGAAACTAGACCCTATGCAGAGATTATCCCAAACTCAAATCTTTAAAACAAATCGGGAACTAAGCCTTCCCCACAATGGCCTACCCTTCCTAGGGGCCACAATCCCAGCCTCAGCCTAAAACCTCCTTCCTTCTCATCCAGGTTTCAAAGTCATATTAGCCTTCCTCTTCCTCCAGTTCTCAGAGTCAGGTGAGTGCAGGGTGGGAAAGAATGAAGAGGGATGGGGCTACCTTGGGAAGTGGTTTAAAGAGGATTCTGATTCAGGGATGGAGATTCCTCTTGAAGTCACCAGCAATTTCTCTCCAGGGGCCCACATGAACTCCCGCCTGTGGATGTGCCAGCGAGCACCCATGTGTGGGCACCGGATGTACAACCTCTTGGAGCAATGCTGTGACGATGACACCATCCTGCCCCTCAGCCGGACCCGCCTCTGTGGCCCCAACTGCACATTCTGGCCCTGCTTTGAGCTCTGCTGTCCCGAGTCATTTAGCCCCCAGAAGAGATTTGTTGTGAGACTGAAGGTTCTGGGGATAAAGTCAAGGTGCCCTACTTCTCCCATCTCCAGAGTCTGTCCAGGTAAGGACCCTCCTGCACTCAGGTAACAACAGGACAAGGGGGCTAAAGTAGGGATGGACTCTGATGGTGGGGGCCCTCCTGGGTGGGTTTCCCAGGCCTGCATCTTCCCATCCCTCTTCGTGTCGATGTCACTCCTAAAGTGCTCAATCTCAGTCTCTCTCCTTTTCTGCAGCTCATGAAGAAAAATATGGTCATTCACCTGAAACCTTGGAAGATCTGGCTGAAAGCATGCATCCGAGCATATGAGAGGAAATGGGTGGATGGTATAGCTTTCAATAAATAAAAACATGTTCTAGCCCTAACCGGTGTGGCTCAGTGGATAGAGCATCAGCCTAAGGACTGAATGGTCCCAGGTTCAATTCTGGTCAAGGGCATGTACCTTGGTTGCAGGCGCATCCCCAGTAGGGGGTGTGCAGGAGGCAGCTGATCAATGTTTCTCTCTCATTGATGTTTCTATCTCCCTATCCTTCTCCCTTCCTCTCTGTAAAAAACCAATAAAATGTATTTTTAAAACTGTCCTAGATTCCAGTGTGGTTAGATGTGTTCTTTCTGAATTTCTGTGGCAACTTGCTGGAAAATGATTACACAGGAACTTTTCTCTGCTTCTAAAGCTCACCTTGCCTATAGCAATCGGTGTCTCCTTGGCCAGCCTAAGTATTCTCTCTCAACTCTGGGCTTGATAGATCCTCCCTTCCCCCAACTGGTGGGCAGAATATGACATAACCTGCAGTCCAGAAATATCTGAGTGACTAACCATGTACCTTATATGAACTATACATTGAACCACCAATCAGCACCTGCCAAATACCCTAAGCCCTTGTTCCTATCTGTACCATGCATTAACCCACCAATCAGCATGAGCCGAGTACACTAAGCACCCATTTCTCCCCTCAAAAGGCATGTTCACTTCCGCATGAGTTACTTTCTCCCCTTGCAAGACAGTCCCGGAGGTCTCTTTCCCCTAATAAAGCCTGTAATCCTGGTTATTCGGCTTCCAATTGATTTCTCAGTTCTTTTCTCAACAGGGGCACTAGGAGTGAGGATGGGGAGGAGATGACCCACCCCCAGAGCCACCTGCAGTTCCTGTGTCCCTAGGGGAGGGTGTAAGCTGCCCTGAGGGGCTGGAGAGGAGAGGAGGAAGAGCCTCTGCCGAACTGTGATGGGCTAGTTTCTTGTTCTCTGGCCCTCAATGCAAGCTCCTAACTCTTGTCGTTCTTATCATGGTGTGATGTCTGTGACTAAAGAGGGAGGGGTATGCCGAGTGTGAATGAGTGAGAAACAGGGACAGAGAGGAAGAGGAAGACTCCTGGGCCAGATTGTTTCCTGCACTTGGAAGCCCCAGTGGGAAGCTCGGTGCAGAGCACTGTAGATTCAGTCCGTTTGTTTGGTGCAGGCACAGTTCAGTGTCGGGGTCAGAGAGAGCACTGTGCAGGACAGGGCCTGCTCTTGTGCTGGTATCAGGCCCTGAGCAGAACAGCATAGAAGTCAGGGCTTCAGTCTGGGCCCAAACACATCCTGGGTTCCAATCCCAGCTCTGTCAGATTCTGCAAGCATGGTCCAGGTGAATTGGGGTGAGTTACTATAGCCTCTAAGTGCCTCATTTCCTCAGCTAAAATGTAGGGACCCTGCAATCTCTAAATCAATGTGTCCCCTTCCTGACTCATAGAACTTAGGTTCGTTCACTATATGTCTTTTGTTTTGTTTTCTTATTTGACAATTTCTTTCCCTGAAATTAATGGTGAAAATAACATTTCTGCATAGAATCTCAAACATTTCCAAATATCATCACGATCGTGAGAAAAAAAGAACAAATTGGAAGGAATCACGCTACCTGATAGCAAACTATACTACAAGGCCATAGTAATCAGTGAGGCTTAGTGGTTGAGCGTTGACCCATGTACCAAGAGGTCACCGGATTGATTCTGCATCAGGACACGTGCCCAGGTTGCAGGCTCAATCCCCAGCCGGGCACACCCAGGAGGCAGCCAATCGATGTTGATGTTTCCCTTTCATCAATGTTTCTATCTCTCCCTCTCTCTTCCTCTCTGAAATCAATAAAAATATTTTTAAAACATTATACTGGCATAAAAAGGAGACATAGATCAATGAAATATAGACAGTCCAAAAATAAAACCATGACTACATGGTCAGTTAATATTTGACAAAGGAAACAATAATGTAGAATGGAGTAAAGACAATCTATTCAATAAATGGTGCTGGGAAAATTGGACAGATACATGCAAAAAAAGAAAAAGAAACCATATCACCACACACAAGAATAAACTAAAAATGGATTAAATACTTAAATGTAGGATTCAAAACTATAAAACTCCCAGAAGAAAAACATAGGCAGTAAAACCCTCAATATTTCTCTCAGTAATATTTTTTGTAATATATCTTCTTGGGGAAGGGAAACAAAAGAAAAAAATAAACAAATGAGACTATGTGAAACTAAAAAATCTTTGCACAGCAAAGAAAACCATCAGCAAAAGGAAAAGACCACCCACTGAATGGGAGAACATACTTACCAATCAGACATCTGTTAAGAGTTTAAACCCAAAATTTATAAAGAACTCATATATATCAAAACACCTCCCCAATGAATCCAATTTAAAAATAGTAAAGGACTTGAATACACACTTCTCCAAAGAGGACGTAAGATGCTCAATATAACTAATCAATAGAAAAATGCAAATTAAAGCCACAATAGATATCACCTCACACCTGTCAGAATGGCTACTATCAACCAATCAACCACCCACATGTTGGGGAGGATGTGGAGAAGAGGGATCCCTTGTGCATTACTGGTGGCAATGCAGACTGGGGCAGCCACTGTGGAAACCAGTATGGAGGTTCATTAAAAAATTAAAGATAGGAGGGAACCAAGATGGCGGCATAGGTAAACACCTATCTTGCTGCCATACACAACAATTTTAAAACTACAGCTTAACAAAAGAACAAACACCATCCAGAATCACTGGAAAGCTGGCTGCGTGAAAATTCCACAAATAAAAGTGAAGATAAGACACGGTGACTCAGAGGAACGGCGGACAGCGTTGAAGATTCCCTCGGAGAGAGGTTTGGAGCAGTGCGCATGCCAGTGGATACGGCGGGCGGCTGAAAACCTGGCCAGTTTTCTCGAACAGGGGAGACAAAGACGTCCCACTGCACTGACTCCCCAGCTCTGGGCGAAGTCCAGGGAAGCCACAATCATTCGGGGTAAAAACTGGACAGTGGGAGGGCACGCCAAAGCTTGGGTGCTACAAGGGTCTGTAGGCTTGTAGAGAGGGCGAGCTTGTGCCGAGTGCAGGTGAACTTGGGAACAGCGCAGCTGCGTGACCTCGCAGAGAGCACTCGTGACTTGCTCTCTCCTCCGGAAAACCATCAGACTGCATTGTTTTGCTACCCTGGGTGAGACGTTGGGTGTGCAGACTCATTTGGGGAGAAGCTGAATTCTCCAGCAGCTGGTGGAGCTCGGCAGCAGCTCTCTCACAGAGGTGCTGGCAGCCATTGCAGCACAGAGACCCTGGGGCCACATAGGGCGGAGCTGACGCTGCCTGCTTGGCCCAGAGACTGGGCCCATCCAACCTGAGCACAGCTGAACATCACAGACAATTGGCTGGAGGTCAACCCCTCCAAATGCTAACAACGATTTATCTAGGCTTAACTTCAACAAGACTGTGCAACCCATATCCACCTAAGATAACTGGGGAGGCTGAGCCACTGTCCCTTAGAGGACATCTACCACACAAAGCTAATCGACCAACTCAGGAAAGCAGCCACCATGCAGAGACATGGAAAGAAATCAGATGTGAAAGAAATAGTGGGGGAAAAAAACGACTGGACATAGAATTCAAAACCACAGTTATAAGGCTTTTCAAGAGGCTCCTAGAAAAGGCCGAGACCTACAAGGAAATAAACAAGACCTATGAGGAAATGAACAAGACCTACAAGGAAATGAATGAGACCCTCAAGGATATGAAAAAGGACCAAGCACAAATTAAGCATACACTGACTGAAATAAAAAAAATATTATACAAAGATGTAAAGATACTCTAGAGGACCTCAAGAACCAAGTTAAAGATTTGAAATACAAAGAGGTAAAATCCACTCAGCTGTAAAAGCAAGAAACCAAAAGAATCCAAAAAATTGAAAATAGTGTAAGGGGCCTCTGGGACAACCTCAAGCATACCAACATCCAAATTATAGGGGTTCCAGAAAAAGAGACAGAGCAAGACAATGAAAACCTATTTGAAGAAATAGTGACTGATAACTTCCCACACCTGGTGAAAGAAATTGACTTAGGAGTCCAAGAAGCACACTGAACCCCAATATATAGGAACCCTAATAGGAGCACACCAAGGCACATCATAATTAAAATGCCAAGAGCAAAAGACAAAGAGAATATTAAAAGCAGCAAGAGAAAAACAGTTGGTTACCTATAAGGGAGCACCCATACGATTGTCAGCAGATTTCTCAACAGAAACGATGCAGGCCAGAAGGGAGTGGCAAGAAATATTCAAAATGATGAATAGCAAGAATCTACAACCAAGATTACTCTATCCAGCAAAGCTATCATTCAGAATTGAAGGCCAGATAAAGTGCTTCGCAGATAAGAAAAAGCTAAAGGAATTCATCACCACCAAACCAATATTATATGAAATGCTGAAAGATATTCTTTAAGAAGAAGAAAAAGAAAAAGAAAAAAATGTAAATTATGAACAACAAATACAAATCTATCAACAAATGAATCTAAAAATCAAGTGAATTAATAATCTGTTGAACAGGATTAATTGGTGAATATAACAGAATCATGGGCATAGAGAGGGAATGGACTGTCAATTCTTGGGGAGAAAAGGGGTGTGGGAAGTGCAGCAAGAGACTGGACAAAAATCATGCAACTATGGGAGAGGACAGTGGGCGGGAGGTGAGGGAAGAGGGTAGGATGGGTACTTGGTGGAGGGGAGCTTTAGGGGGAAAAAGAGCGGAACAATGTAATTAATAAACTGAACAATAAAGATTTTAAAAAATAAAATAAAATTTAAAAAGCAGGAAAAAATTAATGATAGAAATGCCTTATGGCCCAAAGATTCTATTTCTGAGTATAGACTGGAAGAAACCCAGAACACTAATTTGAAAGAATACATGCATCTCTATGTTCATTGCAGCTTTATTCCCATAGCCAAGCTATGGAAGCAAACTTAGGGCACATCAATAGACTAGATCTTAATTGTTCCCACCACAAAAAGAAATGATGATTATGTGACATGATATAGATGTTAGCTAGTGGCAATCATATTGTGATATGTAACTATTAAATCAACACATCACACATCTTTAGCATATACAATGTTTAATATATTGTCAACTATATGTCAAAAAAATCAGTCATCATCACCAGCATTTGAGGTGAAGGAGAACTAAAAGCTGTTTTCTTCAGAAATAGGTCTGTCTAGGTTTATTTTTCAGTTAGAGTCTTTTTTTCCTTCGTGAAAATTACATCTAAATGGCCACACGGTTTTCCCACCCAGCTAGTGAACTGGGAGAGAGCCTGGACAGTTTAACAAGGGACATTCATCTATAACCTAACTTAAGGCCCGGTATATGAAATTCGTGTAGGGGGGTTCCCTCAACCCGGCCTGCACCCTCTCCCAATCCTGCCTCTGGCTCCTAACTGCTCACCTGGCTGCCTGCCTGATCACCCCTAACCACTCTGCTTGCCTGCCTGATCACCCCTAACCTCAGGCAGCTGCCTGGACCTGAGTCCCTCGGCACAGCCAGGGGCAGCTGTCTGGGCCTGGATCTCTCCCTCTCTTCCTCAGGAGGCGGCCTGGGCCTGGGCCTGGGCCTGTCCATCCCTCCCTTGAAACCATGGCAGCTTTCTTGATCCTCCTGCCCAAGGAGCCAGAAGATCTCTGGAATGACTTCCAGTCTAATAATTAGAATATTACCCTTTTATTATATAGGATTATATAGGATGAAGTTGCCTCTCTGCAGAGATACAGTGCCACCCGCTGGTGAGGCCCAGCCGGCTCACCACAACCAGGACCAGTCAGGCCAGATTAGCCAGGGGATGGCTTCAGGTGGTCGGTGGGCCCTGCCCCCTGGTTGAACTCCTGGTCCAGGAGGCAATTTGCATATTAGTTTTTAATTATATAGGACGGGAGAGTAACAAAATAGAGATATAGGGAGAAATATCCTTGGATTGTAAGTGCCTCACCTAGAATTTGGCTAGCTTTTAACATCTGTATCCAGACTATGATCCACACTAGTGGCTAAGTCTCAGTGAAAGGGAAATATGATACCGAGGAAAACCTCCTGAAAATTCACCAGCTTACCTGGACTATGGTAAGATTCTTTCATCCTTTGGTTAGTTTTTCTCAAGTACTGTACCTTGTGTTCATTAAAAAATGGTGAGTGAGGAATAGGATTCTAGAACCATTAACTAAGATGCAAACTTTCTTAATGCTAACATGAAGACTACACTGAAGCTGTTTGGCACTTTTCATGAAGGAAAAAAGCAGCTTAACTGAAAAATGAACCTAGAAAACTTATTTCTAGAGAAAAGAGCTTTTAGCTCTCATCCATCCCACATGATGGTGGATTTTATTGACATAACATTGCATCAGTTTAAGTTTTCAATGTATTAATTTGATATATTTATATATTGCAATATGATTGCCCCTATAGAATTATCTAACACCTATACCATGTCACAGAATTATTATTTTCTTTGTGTGGGGGGGATAACTAAGATCTAGCTTTTGCCTGGCCATGGTGGCTCAGTGGTTGAGCAGCAACATATGACCAGGACATCACAGTTAGATTCCTGGTCAGGGCACATGCAGGCTCCATCCCTGGTGGGGGGTGTGCAAGAGACAGCCAATCAATGAGTAATGATGGCATCATTGATGTTTCTATCTCTCTCTCCCTCTCTGAAATCTATATATGTATATATATATATATATGAAGATCTAGTCTTTTAACAACTATGATGTTTATAATACTACTAGAGGACTGATGCACAAATTCATGCATGCGATTGGTGCCAGCGAGAGCTTTATATATAGATAGATAAACTTGCTTAATTAGATCTGCTTTCTGATTGGGCTAAACATTTTTCAGCCCAGTGAAGCACCCCAACTTCTCTTTCAGGTATGTGTCAGCAACACAGCAGTAAATATCAACATGAAGCAGGTTATTATTGTAGATCACACAGGGAGAACAAAGGGTAAAATATTTAACTGTAGCAGTGTTTGACTATATTTTGAGCAGTGAGAAAACCTAAAGTCATTTTCAAGTTTCACCATTTCTTACTTCTTTCCAGTTGGGTCAAGTCTCTAAACTTTCTAAATCTTCATTTTTCACCTAATGAAAATAAAATAGGATTCTACCCAGTCTCATATCTACCTACTCCAGGATTTCTGTGAGGATCAAATGAGATGAGGCATGAAAACACTCCACAAACATTTGGTAAAGTGTAAAATGTTTGCACCTGGCTATGCTAGTAAAGCAAATTGTGTTCCTGGGCTGAAGAACCTCCAAGGAGGCTAGTCACTAGGGAGAGGAAGCCAGGTGTTGCTATGTGACATCATTACCCAGAGCCCAGAGCCACCGTGTTTGGGCTGGGCTGGGCTGTAGACCACATTTTGTGCCACGAGGTCTCAGCAGTGTTGGCTGCAGTTTGGTGGGGTGTCTGTCCGGGGTGGTAGTGGGATTTGTGTCCCACTTGGGGGAAGCCAAGTGTTGCTTTGTCAGTGCCAGTTTTATGGTGCCATTTCTTTGTAAATGGCCAGTGTGCATCCTGTGTTCATGGTCAGTGCACATCATAGCAATCAGTCAGTTGATCAGAGGGACATTTAGCATATTAGCCTTTTTATATAGAGAGATATTTAAAATACAGTATTATACAATAAAATACGACGCTGCTATAAAAAAGGAGCTCTTACCATTTGCAATAGCATGGATGGACCTGGAGAGCACTATGCTAAGTGAAATAAGCCAGTTGGGGAAAGTTAAATATCATATGATCTCACTCATTTGTGCAATATAATGAACAACATAATGTTATAAACCAAAATAGAGCCAGAGAAAAAAATATTTTAGAATATAATAGAAGTAATCCCTTCATTTGCAGATTTTTAATATGTCCTACAACTTTTGTGATATTGTACTAAGTTAGTATAGTTTTGGTAATATTATTACATTTAAAATCTTTTTTTCTTGAAATATTAATTTTAATTTCATGTAATATATTTAAAATCATTTTTTGAAATATTAGTGTTTAGTGCATGTAACTTTATCATATTTAAATTGTTTTTTGAAATATTAATATCGATTGCATGTAACATTATTATACTTAAAAATTGTTTTTCTTAAAAAAATAAAATAGTTTTATACATAAGTGATACAAATAAATAATACTTTGTGAAGTACATGATTATCTAATAACTATGCTATACACCTGAAACTAATACAAAATAATATTGAATGTAAACTGTAATTGAAAAAACTAAAATAAAAATAAGGAAAGCAGAAAAATTCCATTAGAGGCTTTTTGAAGTGCACTTAGGCGCCATCTATTGTACAAATGATGGAAAGACAACAAAAGGCTTTCCATTTGCATCCTTGTCCTCAGCTGCATCAGCAAGGTCTGCAGATTTTGTTCTCTCTGTCACACAGCCTTTTTTTTTCTCTATTAACAGTTTCCTCGCCTTTTTTAGGAAATTTCAATGCCATGAGTTTACCTTCCTTCTATCTTTCTTTCTCTCTCTCTCCCTAAATCCCTCCTTTTCTTCCTTCTTCTTGTAACACTCTGAGTCCTGTGGTGCTGCTGTTGCACGCCCTGCTTGTGATGTGAACTGATTTCCATGGACCTTCGGTCACTGGCAATAAACCGGGTTATGAGGGGTCGGTGGAAACACCCATGACTTTGAAGACAGTCTCGGGAACATGTCCCTTTCTGAGTTCCCTCAAATGTGTCTTTCAACTTTTCCATGTAAGCATCAGGTCGCTTTTCTTAATTTTGTTTACAATTACCAGTTCAGGTTCTTTCGACTTTTCTAACATACTAGTGGCCCGGTGCACGAAATTCGTGCATGGGGGAGGAGGGAGGGGAATCCCCTCATCCCAGCCTGCACCCTCTCCAATCTGGGACCCCTCAGGCCTCTGGCTCCTAACCACTCACCTGCCTGTCAGCCTGATCCCCCTGTCTGCTCTCTCCTGACAGCCTGTTTGCCCTAACTGCTCTCCTCTGCTGGCCTGGTCCCCCTAACTGCTCTCCCCTGCTTGCCTGATTGCCTCTAACCTCCTCTGCCTTGGTCCCGCCAACATGGCTTTGTCGGGAAGGATGTCTAGAAGGACATCTGGAAGGTCGCCAGGAAGATGTTCAGTCTAATTAGCATATTACCCTTTTATTAGCATAGATGCTACCTTGTCCTAAAAATGCAGGCTGTTCCCAGGTTTTCCTATCGTGGAAGGGGAGCTCGCAGTAGCATCCTGGGTTCTGACCAGGGCTTAAGTGCTTGTGCTTTATCTCAGGGATGTGATTCCTAGAAGAAGACTCTTGGATATACCTTGAACATTTCTATCAAATTTGCCAGGTCATCCTCCAAAAATGTCAAACCACTTTAAATTCCCACCATCAACCATGCGTGTGCCCTCCATCCCACTTTGATGCCACTATCATTGATTTCTCCCCAGAAGCTTCCCTCCTGTCAGCTGGGAACGCTTGATACTTGAGCCAACCTCATTGTTCACCTGGAGACTTAATTTCCCGAGATAGAATTATGGAGGAAGAAAAATAGTTTTCCTCAACCGTTCTGAGTTCTTAGTGGAGGCCCTTGTAATGAGGGCCAAGAGAAAACAAAAGTTCATTAACATGTGTACCTCATGTATATGTGGGAGATCTCAGGGAAAAATGAATAACTCCTCAAGCTGGCTTAGAATTCAGATTTAAATACCTTCTTCCTAGGGAAAGGGAACAGGAGATGTAGGCCTCCTAGAGGAGAGTAAATGATTTTTAGGAAAGATGAATGGGGGTGGAGAGAAATAGTTTGTAACAAAGTTTGGGTGTTATGTCCTGTGTCAGGAGTCAGTCTTCTCTGCCTGATGACACTTCTCCCACCAAGGGGACCTATGACATTTAAGCCCCTTCAGGGGAGTCCAATTTTAGACAGATCAGGAGACTTCAGTGAAATCCTCTGCATGCACTTGCAGTTTTTCAAGAATCTGCAGCTCAAGATCATCAATATAACAATAAAGCATATGTTGGGGTGGCATGTTCTCTGACCTTCAGAATAAACCCAACAAAAGCTTGTTTCCTCTCTCAGATGATTTGCCACAGTAAGTTATTCCCTGGAGATGGCATTCTGGGAGTGGTCATATACCCTGTGTATGTAGAAAGGTGTGGGCCACATCACTAAATAATCCAGGGACAGTTTTCTCATCTTGAGGAAAGGGAGATAAAGTTTTAATAGTTTATCTCCCTTTCCACAGGTTTCTTGTGGGTTTGTGTCTCAGCTGCCCCTGCCTGCCGCCCCCACCCCCCGCCCCAATGCATCGGGCCTTGGGGCTGCTGGGTGCCAGGCCTGCTGGTTTGTATCTCCAGTCCACCCCCCTCCCACCCCCTAGCCCCAGGTATGCGGTGGCGGGGGTTGAGGCTGCTGAGTGCTGGCCTCCCTGCTGGTTTGTGTCTCAGATCCAGCCCCTCACAGCCCCAGTGCCCCCATGAAGCGGTTTGCAGCTGCTGGGTGCCAGCCTCCCTGCTGCTTTGTATCTCCAATCTGGGGGCCGCTGGGTGCTGGCCTCCATGCAGGTTTATGTCTCTGATTTGGCCTTTGCAGCTCCAGCACCTGGTGGCAGAGCTTGTGGGTGCTGGGTACCGGCCCCCTGTGGGTTTGTGTCTCTGATCCGGGGGCTATTGGGTGCCAGCCTCCCAGCAGGTTTGCACCCCGCACACGCCCCGCCCACTGAGCCTCCTGCCAGCCCAAGGCTGCCCCCCTCAGTACTTCAAACTCACCCCTACAGTGGGTCTGTCAAGAGAACTACATTTCCCAGAATTCCTGGCGCCCACAATATCCTGCAGGAACCAAGAGCACCATGAATTTTCTCCACCCCCTGGTGGCCACCGGGGTCTCCGCACACCCCAGAGACTGGCAGCAGCCCCCTCCCACTCCCATCATGGGTGCTGGGCTGGGGGGCATGCAGGGACCCTAGGCGCTCATTTGCATGTGATTCAGGCACCATAAGCTTAAGAAGGGCCAACCCTTAAGTACCTTGTGGGCCATCCTTACAGGGTGGTGGTTGCTTTTACTGCACTGTGGCCACACCCCTGCCAGCCTCACCCCCAGTGTGCTGGCCATGCCTATGCCCCACCCTCTGCTCTGCTCCACCCCCTGCTCTGTTTCACCCCTGGCCCTGGCACTGCCCCCTGCCCCCTGCCCCCTGCCCTACTCCCTGTTCCACTTGGCTGATAGCATAGCCAATTAGGAGCCAAGGTACGGTCACATTTGTATGTTACTCTTGTATTAGATAGGATTTTTAGAATAGTTTGTGCTAAGGAGTCTCAAACTTTAACTCAGCTCAAAGGCTGTTGAGCCATTCTGCTACTTCTACATGCCACTTTTCACTCTCAGAAGGCCAACTTGCATGCAATGTTTATTTCATATCTAACTAGATAGTACTGTAGCTGGTCATGCAGTTTGTATGTAAGAAAATACATGGGGAAGTTTTGCATAGGAAATTTAAATATGTTGGATGCCCCTCGTTAAAATTTATGGATTTTGCTTACATTGGGGATCTTTTTGCTAAATTTATGAGGTTCTCAGACATCTGAAAGTATGACTATTTACAATATACTTTAGGTCCTTCTTCTAAGGAGGAAACTGTTTTAAAGGAACCAGTACAGCTTAAATTTCCCAGGTGCTAATGAGCAATGGAAGCTGTAGCAGTTGTCCACACTTGAATTTAAGATTTTATAATTTGATTCCTAGTCAAATTAAGATAAGGATGAATATTGCCCATCTGGAAAAGTTCTTGTCTGCCCATAGAAACTACTTCCATTTCAGCAGAGAACAGTGAGTGAACATTGTCCTTTGATAATGTTTAGACAGCATTTAGATTGGCGACCAATGAAATCAAGAATATCTTTGATTTTTAACTAAAAGTATATATATATATAATTGCTTTATAAGAAAGTTGTTGGAAATACATGTAAATTTATCCTCAATCTTTACATTTTCCTGCTAACTCTGTGTCTCTAGTTTTGAACACAAATAAGCATTTAATACTTGAAAGTCTCCTAAAATCAAATAGGGGTTCCACTGAATTTGAGAGTCATGTCCTTTATTTCTCACACTGTTTGGAAAGGACCTTTTTCACTAATTTTAAAATAATTCTGAAAGGGAGACAGAGAAAAGCATCCCTGACATTCAGGGGCTGGCCTGGATCTCCCAGCCAGGCCTTGGTGTTCTACTGGTGAACATCAACAATGTCACAGAACATCCACATCAAGCAAGACCACTCTGTCCTGTGATGGAAAAGGACAAAAATCAGGCCACTCTGGAATCATGTCTACACAAAAACATAAACATTGTCCAAACCACAGTAATGACCAAACATCTCCTGTCCTCGCTAAGATGAGTGACTGCTGCTTCCTTGCCAATCACAGCTTTAACCTCACTCTAGTCTTACTTCCTCCTAATCGTAATAAAGAAGTAGTATGCAAATTAACCCTCACACCCTCTCAAGATGGCTGCCTACAACCAGACCAGCAGTGGGGTTACTGAGGGACAACCAAATGACTGAACAAGCAGGCTATGTGTGGTGACCAGGCCAGCAGGGCCATTAGGGGTGACCAGACAGGCAGATGAGCAATTAGGAGCCAGCGGTCCAGGATTGTGAGAAGGATGTCCGACTGCTGGTTTAGGCCCTATCCCCCAAGGAACATCCCCCAAGGGATCCAGGATTGGAGAGGGTGCAGACTAGACTGAGGGGACTCCCCATCCACAAATTTCATGCACTGGGTCTCTAGTAATAAAAAAATACTCAGTTACAGAATTATCTCAGCTTCCTGACAGCATCCAACTCAGAGAGAATATTCCCACTTTTAAAGCCCTCCTCAAAATAATATATTATAAGCCCAAATCTTATCTAGTAAGTCCTTTCTAACACTCTCTTAGACACCCCATTATTCCTCATGGTCTCAGTCACCGAGTCTAGCAATAGCCTTACTTTGTTCAATCACAGCTGTGCTTCTGGACACCTTTGTTTGGATGGATGACATTAATAAAATCATGTGCCTTTCTTAACCCCTCCCTCATACATTGATACCAATCCTTGAGTGACAAGCTGCTTCAGCCCAATCATTGTTTTAGCATTAAGAACGTTTGCATCTTGGTTAGGGCTTCCAGCATCTTCTTCCCCACTCCCCATTTTTGACTCACACAAGGTACAATACTTTAAGAAAAACTAACCGAAAGATGGAAGAATCTTAGCATACACACTCCAGGCAAGCTGGTGACTTTGCAAGATGTCTTCCTCTGGAGCCTATTTCCCTTCTCCTGAGTCTTAGACACGAGTTTGGATCATTGTTTGGACACAGATGTTTAAAGCTAGCCAACTCCCAGGTGAGGCACTTATAGTCTGATATTTCTCCCTATATCTCTATTTTCTTACTCCCCCATTTTGTAATAGTTGGTCTCCTAAAAATGTGGGGAAGGCCTGTACTCAAATCTTTCTGCTGGCCCTAAAATATTTCTTCATACCTTCACCTGGTTCATTTGTATAATTCATGGGATTTTCCTAATTCGTATAAGGGAAAGAAAGAATCAGACACTCAGAAGCACATTCAGGTTGCTCAGAGACTGGCCAACAGGCCCCACCTAGTCTTCTTGGTGTTCTTTCACCTCCTCACCAGAGGGTGGCGCTGAATCCTCACGGAGAGGCAACTTCATTAGATTATAAATGCCTGCCCCTTGTTGAACCTGTCCAGGGCCTCTCCCAGTTCACTAGCTGGGTGGGAAAACCGTGTGGCCATTAGGCCTCATTTTCATGACGAAAAAAACACTCTAGTGATTTGTTCTTTATATATATATATACTTATGAGTGAACGATAAACCTAGACAGACCTATAGACCTATTTCTGGAGAAGACAGCTTTTAGCTCTCCTCCAACCCAAGTGCTGGAGATGATGATGATTTTATTGACATACTAGAGGAGCGGTGCATGACATTTGTGCACTGGGAGAAGGATGGCCATCAGCCCAGCCTGCCCCCTTTTGCAGTCTGGGAGCCTCAGGGGATGTCCTACTGATGGCTTAGGCCTATCGCATTAGTACTGCCGCAGAGGCTGGAAAGGCTCTCGCCACCACCATTGGGCTCTCCAGCCACGAGACTGCCTTCTGGCTGAGCGGGCCTTCCCCTGTGGGAGGGCACTGACAACCTCCTGCATTGAGCATCTGCCCCCTGGTGATCAGTGTGTGTCATAGTGACCAGTTGTTGGTCCATTTGCTCAATTTGCATATTACCCATTTATAATGTAGGATAATTGACATTGAACATTGTTTAAAGTGTTCAATGTGTTGATTTCAGGCAGTTGATTTCAGTTGATTTCAGTTGATTTCATGATATTCACTATCATGCCACATAATTATCATTGCTTTTTGTGGTGGGAACAATTCAGATCTAGTCTTTTAGCAACTTCGATATTTAAAATACAGTATTATAAATACATGTGTTACAAATAAATAATGAAGTATTATAAACATTGGGTACTATATCACAGTATTATAAATACATGTTATAAATAAATAATATAAATACAAGTTAATAATATAGTAATGCAAATTACAAATACATAGTGCTATGGTGGCAATCATATTAAATTACTTCAAAATTATTTGAGGTGATTTTCATCAGGTATAGAAAGAATGGGCACTGTTATCTATAATGTAATCAGTCTCTAGTGTTGAAATTCTAGCAGATATGTGACCACACTTATGACTTGTGCCTTAGCAAAAAAATCTAGACAAGCTCATTGCTCTCTGTTCGTTACTGATGAAGCCAGAGAAGCTGAAGCACCATTTTCTTTCTCCTTTCCACCTTTTTGTCATAAATCAGTCGGGGGATGCATTGATGACCAATTTGATCATCGTCTGGTCCCATGACCCTCAGAAGGCTTATTCCTAGAGGTCAACTGCACTTACATATTCAGCATTTTTATTTTGACCAACAAGGAATAAGAGGCTATCGGGCAACTTGGGATATGAGTGTGGACAAAACTGTTGATGCTGTTGTTTCAAGAATGACTTCCCCATTGGGTTTAGTCAGCATAGATCTGACAGCTAACGGTGAAAACCTCTCAGGATTGTTTCTAATCTACAGGCTGTCGTGATTCAAGTTTTATTATTTCTGTTGTACCTCTTCATTCTTCATTTATTATAACATTTACTTAATAAATAGAAAAATGATAATAATAATCAATAAATGGCAAATATTTTACTCGTGGTATGTGATTAAGTTATGTTAATAGAGAAACAGTGTCTAGGAATTCTTCAGATAAATATCTAGAACTGGGATTCCTAATTTATAAGATAATTTAATTTTTAATTCTTTGAGGAACCACCATACAGTTTTCCATAGTGGCTGCATTAATTTGCAATCCAACCAGCAGTATATGAAGATTACCTTTTCTCTGTATCCTCACCAATACTTGTTTGTTGATTTATTGATGCAATCCAAAACACTAATTCAAAAATACAACTGCACCCCTATGTTCTATTGCAGTGTATTTGCAATAGCCAAAATGTGGAAACAACCTAAGTATCTATCAATAGAAAAATGGATTTTAAAAAATGTGTTATATGCACAATGGAATATTGGCCATAAAACAGAACGAAATCTTACCATTTGCAGCAGTATGGATGGACCTATGGGATATCATGCTAAGTGAAATAAGTCAGAGAAAGACAAATGTCATATGATTTCAATTATATGTAGAAACAACACAAACAAACAAAACAGAAACAGATTCATAGATGCAGAGGACAGGCTGATGATTGCCAGAGAGAAGGGGTGAGATTGGAGGCTGAGTGAAAAACATGAAAGGATTAAAAAGGACAAATTTGTCATAACAAAATAGTCATGGTATATACATTACAGCATAAAGAATAGAGTCAATAATCCTATCTAATAAAAGAGTAATATGCAAATTGACCATTACTCCAATACACAAGATGGCTGCCCATGTGATCAAAGATCCTGCCCCCATGTGGACACAAGATGGCCTCCACAAGATGGCCAGCAGGGGAGGGCAGTTGGGAGGAACCAGGCCTGCAAGGGAGGGCAGTGGGGGTCAATCAAGCCTGCAGGGAGGGCAGTTAGGGTGGCCAGGCTGGCAGAGGAGGGAAGTTGGGGGCAAACAGGCTCACAGGGGAGCAGTTAGACATCAATCAGGCTGGCAGGGTAGTGGTTAGGGTGTGATCAGGCTGGCAGGCATAAGCAGTTAGGGGCAATCAGGAAGTCAGGCTGGCAAGCAGTGGGGAGCCAGCAGTCCTGGATTGTGAGAAGGATGTCCAACTGTCCTAAATGGGCAGTTGGACATCCCTCAAGGGGTCCCAGATTGGAGAGGGTACAGGCTGGGCTGAGGAACAACCCGCACAACCCTGTGCACAAATTTTGTGCACCAAGCCTCTAGTATAATAATAACTATGTATGGTGCCAGGGTGTACTAGACTTATTGAGGGGATCACTTTATAAGTTATATGTCTAAACACTATGCTATACACATAAAAACTAATATGTACAATATTGAAACTGTAAGTAAAAAATCCTATATAAAACCCTAATATGCAAATAGACCAAATGGTGCAATGACTGGTTGCTATGAACTGACCACCAGGGGGCTCAATGTAGCCTGCTCAGCCAGAACCTGGCTCACAGCTGGCAAGTGCAGTGGTGGTGCGAGAGCCTCTGCAGCAGCACTAAGGAGCAGCAAGCCAAGTGGTAGGGAGCAACAAGCAAGCGGGCAGTAAGGAGCAAGGGGTCCAGGACTGCAAGAGGGCACAGGCTGGGCTGAGGGAACCACCCAAACCCTGTTGGAAACTGCCCATTGCCTTCACTAGCAGAGAGGTGTGGACAAGGAACCTGGAAGGCTGGTTAACCTTGAGACTCTGGCAAGGGTCAGAGCCATACACCCACTGTTTAGTTGAGACAAAGGGAGCTGAAGCAACTTCCACCTTTTAGTCTCCTGTAAATCCTTACTGATAAGATAGTTTGCCGGTTACTGGAAATTGCCTGCCAAAAGGCTATAAATGGATCCCAAATCTGAATAAAAGGGATTACAAGGCCAGAGCAAAGCAGAGTCCTCTCTTGGGCTTCCCCCTGACCCCCAATTTCCAAACTATTTTCTTGTCTAGTCTCTTTCATTTGTGTGCAGCCTCCTCCAGAGCCCGAACCCTGAACCTGAACCCTGAACCACTCGGGATGTGGGGGGTACACTCGCACCTCCCCCCTGTGGGGGACCACCGGGGCAGCCCCGGGGATCGCCCCTAGGCGAACCAGAAAACCCCACTACAGTCCCCTAAAGGCAACCAAGTGGAAAAATACCCTTTAGACAGAATACAAAGGGAGGTCACTGTCTTGAGATATTTACGGAACTGTTGGAGGAGGCTGGCTAGCTTAAACACAGAATGTACCAAGAGATAAGGGAGAACACGATTACCGGGAACTGACCTGTATGCTTTGCTATGCTGATTAAGGGCTAGAATAAGGGAAGCTTTGTGTAAGAACATTTATAAGGAGTGAGAAGAATAAACTCGGGGCGGCAGTGGCGCTGTGCTGACCGTCCTCCCCGCATATCTGTGTCTGTGTTTTCATTCTCACCCCCTCCTTCAGGTCCTGTTCACCTGGATCAAGCCGGCAGGTACCGGCACCCCCCCCCCGCCACCAGTGCACAAATTTCACACATCGGGCCTCTAGTAATAAAATATACTAGGGCATATAGAAGGTACCTAGTAAAGAATCAGTGTCATCATCATAATGATGATTATAATGTCATTTTCTAGTAAGTGGCAAAGAGTAGCAGGTTTTCAAACTAACCTTTCCATGTTTGGACAGGGAGGGGGATGTACAATTTGTAAGTAGCTATTAGCAGGGAGAGAGGTAGAGGAATGTCAATCAGTTTCATTGTCTATTCCCATTCTATCTCATATTAGCTCACTTATAAACAAGGTATATACTTATATACTAGTATATAAATATATATACTAGTAGCCCTGTGCATGCATCCTTGTGCCAGTAGCTCGCCAGTAGCTCTCTGCTGCCCTCCAGTAGCTCTCTGGCCACTACCCTGCCCTCCTGTAGCTGCCTCTGGCCCCCTTCCTCCCCCACCCCGCTCCCCCTTCATAGCTTTCTGCCCTGCCCCCTTCTGTAGCTCTCTGGCCCCCTCTTGTAGCTCACTGTCCCACCCTCCTGTTGATCTGTGATCCAGTTGTTATGCAGTTGGTTGTTATGCTTCATGGCGTAACAACCATTTGCATATTTTATCTTTATTATATAGGTGTATTATATATATATATATATATATATATATATATATATATATATATATATATATCCCCATATAATAAAGAGGTAATATGTAAATTGACCATCACACTCTCACAAGATGGCTGCCTATGACCAGGCCAACAGGGAATTAGTGAGGAATGACCAAATGACTGAACAGCAAGCTGTGTGGGGCAACCAAGTGGCAGGGGGCTGTGAAGGGTGATCAGGTTGGCAGGGGGCAGTTGGGGGCAACCAGGCCAGCGGGGGGGGCATTTGGGGGCAACCAGGCCAGCAGGAGTGGCAGTTGGGGGTGACCAGGCCGGCAAGCAGGTGAGTAATTAGGAACCAGCGATCCAGAATTGTGAGAGGGATCCAGAATTGGAGAGGGTGCAGGCTGAGAAGAGGAGGACCCTCCCCCTCTTGCATGAATTTTGTGTACCAAGCCTCTAGTCCTACCTAATAAAAAAGTAATTTGCTGATTGACCATCACTCCTACACACAAGATGGCTGCCCCCATGTGGACACAAGATGGCCACCACAAGATGGCCAGCAGGGGAGGGCCATTGGGAGGTTCCAGGCCCTGCAAGGGAGGGCAGTTGTGGATGATCAGGCCAGCAGGGGAGGGCAGTTGGAAGGGACCAGGCCTGCAAGGGAGGGCAGTTGGGGGCGATCAAGCCTGAAGGGGAGGGCAGTTAGGGGTGACCAGGCCAGCAGAGGAGGGAAGTTGGGGCCAAACAGGCTGGCAGGGGAGCAGTTAGACATCAATTAGGCTGGCAGGGTAGTGGTTAGTGGAAGATCAAGCTGGCAAGCAGAAGCGGTTAGGGGAAATCAGGGAGGCAGGCATGTGAGCAGTTTGGAGCAGGCTGTCCTGGATTGTGAGAAGGATGTCCGATTGCCCGTTTAAGCTTGATCCTACCAGGATTGGACCTAAACGGGCAGTGTCAGACATCCCTCAAGGGGCCCCAGATTGGAGAGGGTGAAAGCTGGGCTAAGGGACATCCCCTGCCCCCACCCCCTGCACGAATTTTGTGCACTGAGCCTCTAAAAAGTATACATACACACACACACACACACACACACACACACACACACACACACACACACTAATGCAAGGGTAATATGCTAAATAGACCAGACATATTCCAGACATCCTGAAGGACCAAGCCAGAGCAGCTGCCTGAGCTTGGGCTGTGAGGGCTGGGCCAAGGCTCAGGCAAGCTGTAGTGGCTGGCAGTGGCAGCAGCAGAGGCATGATGGGGGTGTCACCTTCCTGTGATCCACTGGGTAGTCTCCCACAGAGGGAGACCAGAGATAGCAGTAGCAAGGGGGTGATGGGAGTGGTGCCTTCCCCTGATCAGATGGTCGCCTCCTGCAGAGAAGGGCCAAACTATGGCTTAGGCCCACATCCCCTGAGGGCTTCCAGACTGTGAGAGGGGGCATGCCAGGCTGAGGGATCACCCCCATACATGAATTTTCATGCACCAGGCCTCTAGTATATACTCAGTCCAACAAAGTCTTACAGCAACAGCTCTATACCAAAAAATAATGAGAAGGAAGTCTAAAAATTAGAAAATTTTAAAGTAATAAATAGTCTTAATGTTTAAACATTTAGCAGGTCAGGTTGGGGATTTTGGAATAGCTATTACCCAGATGTCCTCTTCCTCTCATTCTCAGAGATCTCCTTGGTCCTTTGTAATAGGAGACAAAAACTGCTGACCATTCTAAATGGTGACTTTTTAAAATAAGAAACATGAATCCATGATTTTACACTCTTTAATGTAGCTGCAAGTGTATTGGTTAATAATACCTGGCATGGTCCCTTCCAACTAGGACATTGAGAATCTTTATTTGAAGGCCCCCACTAAACAAAATCTTCAGATTGTGGGGTGATCCTTCAAGTCTTTGCATCCTGGAAGCTCATTGTGAAAGGAAGAGGTTATCAATAGGCATTTTTTTACAGTGACTTTGTCAAACCTTGGCAATAGCTGAAGATGTCTCCTTTGAATAATGTCGGCGGGTAAGTCCCTCCATCTAATCTCATAGGGCAACACAGTATCATCTCAAAAGGTGATCATTGCTGTCTTACAAAGGAGTGGATTGCAGGCTGAAGACACGGGGATAAGGGGTAGCTTTGGACCATGAGAGATTAAGAACATCTGTTAACTTTGCCCATTAGATCTTTATTGCTTCATTGATTTGTTCCATCAATCCTGAGGATTAGTGCCGGGGTTCTTGTTCCAGCATTAAGAAGGGCTCGGTAATCCGGAGAAAGGCTGTGTGTAACTGAGGTAAGAATCCAGAGATGACAGATAATTTTGTAAAAGCATTGGGGATCAGAGGAGCCTGGCTGAAGAAACCAGGTTCTCCTTGTCTCAGGACCCCTTGCTTTTTATTAACACAATTTGTCCTAAGGCAAGATGGAGATATACACTTCAAAGGGTAGGGTTTCCCTACAGAAGCATTGTCAGATTGGGGAAACTGCCTTCGGCTGTTCAGGTGTTTGGCCAGTAGGAGGCAATAACATGTAGACTAAGATCCCTGAGCTCGCTGGCAGTAAACAGTCATCCTATTTAGGTTTGGGGAAAATATATTTAGCCATTCCCAACAGATGATAACATATGTGACTCAGCCCCTGTTGAGTCCCCAAGTTTCAGCAACCTTTTGATGAAACTCTTACAATTATGACATGCTGGAATTGGCTTCTGGTATATTTATTAGAAGTACTAAATACAATGAAAATGCTGCAGCATAGGCCAAATTTCACAAATAGATGTAATTACATGTCCAGTAAAATGAGTCCTTCCATCAGAGAGCATTCCCATAGGGGGATTATTTTCTTAGTAAAAATTATTTTATAGTTTCTGTCATTGCCCTCTTGCAAGGAAAAGCCTCAGTCCACTGTGAGAACATACAAATTAATATAAATATATAATTACATCCTTGAGATGGTGGCCTTGCAATAAAATCTTTCTGCCATATCTCAAAAGCCCCAGGGGTAAAGGAAATGCCCCAGGGACCCATGGGTGAGCTTCCAGGGTTGTATTCAGGGCCAATAGAATCGTGGCTATACATTTTGAGGGCCATTGTGGGAGGAGGTTTCCAATATAATGTTTCCCTTGTGACATCAGTTTATCAGGCCCCAGCAGGTCTTTTGTTGGGTCCAATCCACAATTGTGGATTACTATTAAAAGTTTCTCCTTTTGTTTCTATATCTATTTTTCTTTGTCTGTGGCAGTTTCCTAAGATTTTCAGCATTTTTAAATGTGTTCTGTGGGGTAGATATTTGCACATCTGGATAACTTTATCATTTAGGGCTGCTTGCTGAGCAGTTCTGTCTGCTAGTTGACTTCCTTTAGCTTCCTTAGTGTCCAATTGAAAGTGGCCTGACACCATAATTACAGTCCATTGTTTTGGTTGTTGGATGGCCTTAATAATTCTGCAACCTGTTGTGCATTTGTAATAGGTTGCTCTGAGGAGGATAAGAAACCCTTTTTTCCCACAGCACGGCAAAATCATATGCTACTCAAAAACCATAGCAGCTATCAGCGTATATATTTGTGGTCAAGGTCATTAGCTAGATGACAGGCCTGATTTCAGGCAACTAAATCAGCCTGCTGTGCTGCTTTTTTTCCTGCCTGATAGGAGCTTGCAATTATACCAACTAAAGAGGTAGTGAACTTCTGGTCAAGATGGAGGCGTAGGCAAATGTGGTACTTGTCTCCTTTCACAACCCCATCAAAGGTATAACTGAACTACAGAACAACCTTCCTTCAAAACTGCTGTTACCTCCTTTGTCAAATATCAGTTGACCATATTGGCATGGATGGATTTCTGAGGTGTCTGTTCTGTTCCATTGGTCTATCTGCCTGTTCTTGTGCCAGTACCAGGCTGATTTAATTACAATGGATTTGTAGTATAGTTTGATATATAGTATTGTGATCCCTCCAACTTTGTTCTTCTTCCTCAAGATTGCTGATTTTTAATAGGGACAGCATGGAATCTATAGATTGTTCTGGATAGTATGGATATTTTAATGATGTTAATTGTTCAATTCATGAACACAGTATATGCTTCTAACAGTTTGTGTCTTATTCTATTTCCTTTTTCAATGTCCTATTGTTTTCAGAATATAGATCTTTTACCTCCTTGGTTAAGTTTATCCCTGGAATTCGTTTGTTTGTTTGTTTGTTTGTTTGTTTGTTTGTTTGTTTAACCCAGTGATTCCATTTCTGGGAATATCTCCTAAGAATCCCAAAACACAACTAGAAAGAATATATGTACCCTATATTCATTGTAGCATTTCTTATGATAGCTAAGATCTGGAAACAGCCCGAGTATCCATCAATAGATCAGTGGAGGTAAATGGGATTTTTTTTTTCAGTTTCTGTATCTGATTGTTCATTACTGGTGTATAAAAATGCCATCGAGTATGTGTGTGAGTGTACATATATCCAGAAAGATAGGGAAATAGTAGATCAAAATAAGTAATTTAAAAATAGTTTATGATACTTTCTGGGTTGCTCAGTTGCTCGGAGCGTTGTCTTGTACACCAAAAATTGCAGGTTTGCCATGACTGGTTTGGCTCACTGATTAAAACATTGGCCTGCCCCACCTCTTGTGTTAGGGATATTGGTGAATTATGTTAAGTGACCATTTGGACCACTTGTTTTGAGAGAGAGAGAGAGAGAGAGAGAGAGAGAGAGAGAGAGAGAGATGAGTAGAGGGGAGGGAGGAGAGGAGAGGAGAGGAGAGGAGAGGAGAGGAGAGGAGAGGAGAGGAGAGGAGAGGAGAGGAGAGAGGGAGAATTCATTGGTTGATTCTTGCAAGGTTGCAGGATCGAATCTGCAACCTTGGCATATCAGGATCATGCTCTAACCAACTGAGCTATTCGCATGAAGGCCATGGGGAAAATGCAGGCTAGAATTAGGAATCAGAGAGAGTGAACCTTTCACTCTGTTACATTAACACCTTGAGGGACCTAAGCTGTTTGCCATTTAATTTTCCCAACGTGCTTCTTTTTTATAGTTGGCCCATCCTCTTAGTCATTGCTCCCTTCGCTTTCTGTCGCTCCACCTCATTTACCACTCTCCCGTGTAAGTTTTTTGGTCGGTTATCTCAGATCATAATCTTCCACACATACAAGCAGTTGCACTACATACACATTTTTTAAATAGGGAACGCTTCATGAATGTGTGTGTCACCTTTGTGCAGGGGCTATGCTAATCTTCTCTATATCATCCCAATTTTAGTATATGTGTTGCCGAAGCGAGCACCTGTATACACTTTTTAAATGAATAAACATTTAATGGCCATTTTAGGTTTATAAAAAGCTTGAGCAGAAAGTAGAGCCCCACTCTGTGTCCTTTCAGGTGCTCGCTCTGACCACTGCCTCACATGAGAGGTGTTACATTTGAGGCAAATGTTCCAGATGCAAGTGTCTGTGACTTTTACTGTGGACTTCAAGCGGCCAGAAAACTTACTTCCCGATGGCTGGACACAGGACCATTTAGTGATCTCTCTTGGACATCATCTCTAAGGGCGAAAGCCATGAGCCTTGCTACACAGACCTTCATCGTCTCTTCTTGCGAGAGTGGAGACCCTTTCCCACGGGCCCTCAGTGACATGAAGCATAATGAATTCAGCAACCACCATTTATAAATTAGATGAAGTAAGACTCAATATATTCAATTAAAATAGAAAACATGGGGTTTTATTTCATCATATGGAAAATTTTTAATTAAGAAACACAAATATTTATGCTACTTACTACAGAAATTTTGTTTTCATCATCAGTTCCAAAATGATAAGATATTAAAATAAGAAAACTAAACAGATAAGACTTGACACAATTCGTGGCAACAATTTCTAAATACTTGGAATACGTACAGAACCACTTTATTAGAATAATAGTCCAGGTATAGAATATATTGTTGACAAAGAAGATTAAAATCTAACTCCTATCATGACTCATAGAAATTTCCACATTTCACAAGGTAAGATGGCAGGGTATTGGTTAGGGGGTGATCAGGCTGGCAAGCAGAAGCAGTTATGGGCAATCAGGAAGACAGGTGGGTGAGCAGTTGGGAGCCAGCAGTCCTGGATTGTGAGAGGGATGTCCGACATTCCTAGAGGGGTCCCATATTGGAGAGGATGCAGGCTGGGCTGAGGGACATTCCCCCCCCCTTTTTCCTGTGCATGAAATTTGTGCACTGTGCCTCGAATATATATATAATATTATCCTATTTTTAAGAGAAAAGTGTGGCCTATGTGTACCCATATTTATATATAACATCTATAGAAAAATGCAAGCAGTAGGTTGTAAAACAGTTACCATTAGGGAGAGGAAGTGATGTAACAAATATTGTAAATTCCTACTGTATACTCTCTAGTTTTTAACAGATGAAACAGTTTTCAATAAAATATACTCCTGTTATCTGCATTGTTATTTCCAGCAATATCAGAAGATTGAAATAAACCAACAGTAGAGCAAGAGAGGGTGATAGGAGAGAAGAGTCACAGAAGGTGGGAAAAGACAGAGCAAAACTCCTCAGCAACAGAGTCCAGGTGGGGAGAAGTTGGGGGGAGGGTGGAAAATCTTGTTAGCATTGGCAGTGGCTGGCCTGCCTCTGGACTCAGCCAGATAAAGCTCACAATTCCCCTCTGTCTGGGACAGTCCTTGGCAACAGGTCTTCCCAGTCCAGGGGACCTTCCTCTGAACTGGTCTGAGCAGAGCTGACTGTACAGCTCTCCCACTTCCCACCTACAACCTGGAGCTGGGACTCCACACTGTCCCTTCTGCCAGAATCTGAGAACAGAGGAGAAATATGTTCCTTCATTTTACTCACCGGAGAGATCATCCCTGGCGTGAGGACCCACTTGTCTTGGTGGAACTGAAGTGGGTTAGACAGACATGTAGGTTCCAGTCCTTGGATGCAGTTGCCTTGCAAATGAATGGGCCTTGAGAATAAGAGGGTGATAGATACCTGGATCAGCATAAGTTCTTTCTCTTTATGGCACACATTGGCTCAGGCTACAATCACAAGAACCTACACTAATAGTCTGAAGTCTTTCCAAACAATTTCTCAGAAAGGCCATGAGCAAGATCGCCTCCCAGGAATGGAATGTGAAGTTAGTTACTCAGTGAAACCCTATCTCCGGGTGCCATCACCCTCCTATCAGGCTTCAAATCTCTCCACCTCAAAATGCACATGACACCTTTGTTTAGAACCTATCAAAGCAGGAGGGTAAAGAAGAAAACAAGTCAAGTCTGGTAACCTTAGACCACACATTGCAGGCCAAAAATCAAGAAAAATAACTTTTTTGTTTAATTGAACACTCAATTAAGCATGGTGTTAGCATTCGTTATTGCATTATTTTGAATTACCATGATGATATGGGACAAACAGAGCCCTCAGAGCACACTGCAAGTACCACACCCTGTATCCCAGGGCCAGGTGAATCCCAGGCTCCTCTCAAAGCAACTGCAGAAATCACGGACTCTGGACCCTCTAAAAGGTCTCTCTTCAACTAGATCAGTGATGGCAACCTTTTTGAGCTTGGTGTGTCAAAATTCGCCAAAAAACGGAGCATAACTCGGGTGGTGTGTCAATTCGAGGAAACAACCATAATTTTGCGATATCTATAGTTTAAATAACAAAAATTTATCATTGTAATATACAACTGTATTTAATAAACCAAAAACTAATTATTTAACTTACCTGCTTAGTGACTTCTTTGTTCATCTGTCACTCGGTTTCTTTTGTTGGTCTTAATATTATTTAACTTGTGTAAGGTGCCATGAACTAAGATAACTGATGGGGAGAGGGAATTTTTTTAACTAACCTGCCTATTAGTGACTTTTTTGTTGCTGAATTTCATTGGCTAAACCTTCAATTGAAGGTTGGTATTTTGTACACTTCAAGCCCAAGCAAGCGCTATTAACTTCATCTGTCATTCTGTTTCTTTTATTGGTTTTGATATTATTTAACACTGAGAATAAGGTCTCATAAAAGTATGTAGAGGGAAAATTTGTGAGTAAAGCCATTACTATATTTTTCAGGTGCTAAAAGTGTCTGGTAATTGGTTCCAGGCACTCCAAATCTCCTGTTCGTAGTGGCACTCCTCTTGATTCTCCAAGCAGCACCTTTCCAGATTCTCAAGCTTTGACTTCAAGTCCACAAACACCTGAGCCCAGATGTAGCCCTTGAAAACCTGCAAGTTGCATCTCCAAATCATCAATTTGCATCCATTGGAAACTATTTAATTCCAAACTACTGTAGACTGCTACATCAGGATACTTAATTATTTTTATAGTCTGTTCTAGGCTTCTAAATTGATTAAATCTATCACTGAACTGGTCAAGTAACGAGTCTAAAACATGCTGGTACTTTATATGCAAGGGTTCCATTTCATTTTGTACAGCTGCACCAGCCTTCTCAAAATACTTCGTTACTCGAAGAAAATACTTATAAGTTTTAGTTTCTACATCTCGCTTGAAAATTTTAAGCTTACTTTCCAAAGCTTTTATGTATCTAAACATAACATCAATACTTTTGCCAGAACCTTGTAACTTTAAGTTCAGTTCATTAATATGAACAGAGAGATCTGTAAAAAATATCAGGGTGTTGACCCACTTATCGTCATTGAGCTGAGAAAAGTTTCCCAAATACTTATCCTCAAGAAATACCTTAATTTCTTCAAAGCACTCCAACAAAGCACTCAAGAACTTTGCCTCGGCTCAGCCATCTTACATTATTGTACATCAGCAGTCCACTCTAGGTAGAATCAACCTCCAGTAAAAGTGCAGGAAATTCTCGCTTGTGAAGTGGATGAGCAGCTATTAAATCAACTATTTTTGTAACAACTGACATTAAGTCATTTAAGTCGGTGAATCCTGCCTTGGCACATAAAACCTCCTGATGGATAATACAATGAAAAGGCACAATCGGATGTCCAATAGCTTCTGTAAACAATTTGACAAATACGACTTTTTTAACCACCATGTTTGGTGCCCCATCTGTCGTCACTGACACAACTTTAGAGATATCAATGCTTAGGTCACGGAATGTTTGTACATATTTCGCTTCCTGATGTACTTGTTGGCACTGATTCTAACTTTATCAACTCTTCTCTCATTGTGAGACCATCAGAATATTGACCAATAATGGCCAACTGAGCATGTGATGTGACATCAGAAGTTTTATCAAGAGAGATCAAAAAATATTTACAATTACTTATGTCTCTCTGTAATTGATGTTGTATGTTTGTGTTGAGTCTCATTATTCAGTCTTTTATATTTCTACTGAGTGGTAACTTAGATATTCTCTTAATAATTGCATCTTTATTCTGCATATCATGAAATAGAACTGGTGTACATCTTAGGAGAGTTTCTTTAATAAATTCTCCCTCACTGAGTGCTTTTTCATGCTGAGCTATGGAGTGAGCAATGCTCAAACTTGCAGATGTTAAATTTGTAGAGTCTTTTATAAATTTAAGGATGGAATTAGATTGGCTCTTATAAAGGTGTAGCTACCTGGAAATGTATTCCTTCCTTTCATTCTCACTTTTTTTTTTAAGAGCTGGGAATGATTAGTTTCAAAATGTCTATTTATAGTCCACGTTCTGCTTAGTACTGTTTCAGTATGTAGAATGCAAAATGATCTGCCATTTTTTCTATAATGCCATACATCTCAGTCCATGTCTCTTGAAAGGGTAGGCTACTGCTACTACCACTTCCTTTACTTAACCTTGGTTTTTTATTTTTTGGGTTCTCCATCAGGGGGCAGTGACAGAAGATAGAATTATAGATAGCCTGTTAGCCCTGCAGGCAATCAGGGGTTAACTAGCTTAACTGACCACAAGATGGCACGTGTAACTGTCTTTTAGGGAAGGGCAGGGATAATAAGCAGAAATAAGGGTTAATAAGGATGCACAACAGTAATAGTGGTGAAATGGAGTCTGCACTATGCTGCAAAATGATGTTCCTTATATAAATTAAAATGGCTGCCACTATTTCTAATGACAGGAAACGGCACCCATAGCACAGGCCCTCGCCTCTCCCAGCCTCCCCCTCACCTATCTCACTAATGATGGTCAATTAGAAATCCACAACACCCCAGAACAGTAGATTGGATGATGGTTGCTGTTGTTATGTGGTTGCTGGTAATGGCGATCACAGGGCCCCCTGAGATGCATCCCCCACAGCATTCCACTGCTCCTTGCTCCACTGGCCTGAAGTGAAGTCGAAGGTCCCCTAATGGCCTAACCAGAAGTCCCAGAACTAGATGCTCTGTGCTGGAGTTCTGTTGTTTTGGCCTACAGACCTCCGGCACAGAGTGTCTACACTACACTGCAGCAAATGTTTCATCCTTGGCTACTGCACCTGGCCGAGCAGTAGCCGAGGATGAAACGTCCTTCTCGGCATGCGGCCCCATACTTCTCTGCATACGACTGCATGCGGCCGCATGTCATCAAAAATGGCTACGTGTGTCAGTGCTGACACGCATGTCATAGGTTCGCCATCACGGAACTAGATCAACAAACCGAGGGACTTTGTGAGACTGAGCTTGAGGGAGACATAGATGTAGAGCAGGAACCTGGGACAAGAGGTGGAGAGATGGAGGACAAAGCAGGGTGCCCTACCTGGAAGACCCAGGTATTAAACTGTCCCCTGCTCACCCCACACTCTCTCCTGCAGCACAGCAGAGCCCCTACCTGAGGCATTCCTTCCTGGCAGGAGCAGAGGAGCAGTCAGACCTCACTCCTGGCACATTTTCCTCTAAGTCACCTTAGTCATCTCCTCCAGGAAATCAGAGGATTTGAGGCAGCACAGCAGGAAACAGGGTCAGTAGGTGCACTTACGTCCACACAAAGACTCTGGACAAAAAGCACTAGGTCTCTTCCACACGCCAGTTCTCCCTGGCATTATAGATCTGGTGCCCACACGTGTTCCCAGGGGGAGCCTATCTCCTGCATGCCCACCACTAGGAACTGAGCCCTTAAACTGGGCTTGTGCCCTTGACCGGACTCAAACCCAGGACCCTTCAATCCACAGGTCGATGCTTTATCCAGTGAGCCAAACAAGCTAGAGCTATTGGACATTTTGTTTCACTAATGTTTAGAAATTCTAAAACATCATCTTTGTATAATTATTTCCTTAGGATAATGTCCTAAAAATAGAATATGATTTCACTAAAATGTGAAATCTAATGAACAAAATGAACTAACAACAAAATATAAACAGATTCGTAGATAAAGACTGACAGTTGTCAGAGGGGAGAGGCATTAGGAGGCTGTGTGGAAAAGGAAAAGGGATTAAACAAAAAAGAGAAAAAAAAAGCTATCATAAGCACTGACAACAGAATGGTGGTTACTAGAGAGGAAGTGGGTGGGAGAAGGTAGAAGAGAGTAAAGTTGGGATAAATGGGGATGGAAGGATTGTATACTTGGGGTGGGATGTGAATACACAATACAATGTACAGATGATGTATTACAGAACTGTGCACATGAAACCAGTTTTATTAACCAATGTCACCCAATAAATTCAAATGTTTTTAAAAAGCCTTAAAAATGAAATTGCAAGGACTAGAAGATTGAGTATTTTTAAGGTTTTACTATTTTGTCTTTGAGGCTCATCTGTTACATCTTGCCTCCTGACAAATTCCTCTGCGTCACCAGTGCCAGGTCTGCAGCTCTGAGCACAGAACAGGCCAGAATGCCCAATCAACCCACCTGCGCAGACCGGGCCTTCCTCAGCTGCGCGGCTGAGGCTTGGCCTGGGAGCCACATATCCTCTTGGCGCCACTGGGGCAATCTGGAATATCCTTTCCTCGAGGGACATTTCACCAGAGACTCAGATGGGGGCCCTCCCTCTGCTATGTCTAAGAATCTCTCCTGGTTCCCTGGCCATTTTAGTTTTAAACCTCTGGAAAATTGCATCTTCTCTGCATCCATTTGTCCATGGAATCCAATTCTTCCTCAGGTGCTTCACCCTTGCTCACAATAATTTCTAATTCATCTTCTGTTTCCAAAATTTCAGGTGTAGCTCATCTTCTGTTTCTATGATGATTTTATTTTTTTAATATTTTAATCTTTATTGTTCAGTTTATTAATTACATTGTTCCCTTTTTTCCCCTTATAGCTCCCCTCCACCCAGTACCTATCCCACCCTCTGCCCTCACCTCCCCACCACTGTCCTCTCCCATAGGAGTATGATTTTTTTCCAGTCTCTTGCTGTGCCTCCCACACCCTTTTTCTCCCCAAGAATTGTCAGTCCATTCCCTCTCTATGCCCATGATTCTGTTATATTCACCAGTTTATCCTGTTCATCAGATTTTTCATTCACCTTATTTTTAGATTCATTTGTTGATAAATGTGTATTTGTTGTTCATAATTTTTTTGCCTTTTTCTTCTTCCTCCTCTTAAAGAATATCTTTCAGCATTTCATATAATATTGGTTTGGCAGTGATGAACTTTTTTAGCTTTTTCTTATCTACAAAGCCCTTTATCTGACCTTCAATTCTGAATGATAGCTTTGCTGGATAGAGTAATCTTGGTTGTAGATTCTTGCTATTCATCACTTTGAGTATTTCTTGCCACTCCCATCTGACCTGCATCGTTTCTGTTAAGAAATCCACTGACATTCTTATGAGTGCTCCCTTATAGGTAACTATTTTTCTCTTGCTGCTTTTAATATTCTCTCTTTGTCTTTTGCTCTTGGCATTTTAATTATAATGTGTCTTGGTATGGTCTTTTTTGGATTCCTATAGTTTGGGGTTCTGTGCGCTTCTTGGACTTTTAAGTCAATTTCTTTCATGAGGTGGGGGAAGTTTTCGGTCACTATTTCTTCGAATAGGTTTTCATTGTCCTGGTCTCTCTCTTTTTCTGGCACCCCTATAATTCGGATGTTAGTATGCTTGAGGTTGTCCCAGAGGCCCTTAACACTACCTTTAATTTTTGGGGTTCTTTTGGCTTCTTGCTTTTCTGGCTGAATGATTTTGCCTCTTTGTATTTCAAATCTTTGACTTGGTTCTTGCAGTCCTCTAGACTGCTTTTAGGTCTTTGTATAATATTTTTCATTTCAGTCAGTGTATGCTTAATTTCTAGTTGGTCCTTTTTCATATCCTTGAGGGTCTCATTCATATCCTCGAGGGTCTCGTTCATATCCTCGAGGGTTTTGTTCATATCCTCATAGGTCTCATTCATTTCCTCGTAGGTCTTATTCATTTGCTTGCAGGTCTCATTAAGTTCATCAGCCTTTTCTAGGAGCCTCTTGAAAAACCTTATAATTGTGGTTTTGAACTCTATGTCCATTTTTTTCCCTCCATTTCTTTCACATCTGATTTCTTTCCATGTCTCTACATTGTGGCTGCTTCCCTGAGTTGGTCAATTAGCTTGGTGTGGTAGATGTCCTCTAAGGGACAGTGGCTCAGCCTCCCCAGTTACCTGAGGTGGATACTCTTGGTGCAGTTCTTTATACATTGCACTGTCTTGTTGAAGTTAAGCCTAGATTATTGTTGTTAGCACCAGGAGGGTTTGACCTCCAGGCCAATTGGCTGTGAGGATCAGCTGTGCTCAGGTTCAATGGGCAGAGTCTCCGGGCTGACCAGGCAGCCTTGATTTCCTGTCAGCTCTGCCCTATGCGGCACCTGGCACTCTGTGTCTGGTGATAATGGCTGCATGCACCTCTGAGAGAAAGCTTCCGCTGAGCTCTACCCGCTGACAGACAATTCAGCCTTCCCCAAATGAGTCTGCACACCCAAAGTCTCACCCAGGGTTGTAAATCAATGCAGTCCGGTGGTTTCCCAAACGAAAGAGCAAGTCACAAGTCCTCTCTGCACACTCACGTGCTTCTGCTGTTCCCAAGTTTATGCGCCCTCTCCGCAAGCTTGAAGACCTCTGCAGTGCCCAAATTTCAGCATGCTTCCTTACTGTCCAATTTCACCCCATATGAGTGTGGGTTCCCCGGACCCCACCGAAACTGGGAAATCAGTGCAGTGGAACTTCTTTGTCTCCCTCCCCATTTGAGAAAACCATCCAGGTTTGCAGCCACCTGCCCTATCCACTCACTCGCACATGGCTCCAAACCTCTGACTCCACGCATATCCTCAACTCTGCCCTCCACCACTCCTCTGAGTCACAGTGTCCTATCTTTACTTTTATTTGTGGAATTTTCACTCAGCTGGCTTTCCGGTGGTTCTGGATGATGTTTGTTCTGTCATTAAGTTGTTTTGAAATTGTTGTGTGGGGCAGTAAGATAGGTGTTTACCTATGCCACCATCTTGGTTCTCTAATTCTATAATGAGTTTAAATTCTAGAAAATTCTACCTCCTGCATACCCACCACTGTGATCTAGAACTGTATTGTCCAAACTAGAGGCCCAGTGCACAGAATTTGTGCAGGGGTGGGAGGGCTCCCCTCAGCCCAGCCTGCACCCTCTCCAATCTGGGACCCCTTGGGGGATGTCTTACTACTGGTTTAGGCCCAATCCTGAGGTTTGGGCCTTAACTGGCAGTCAGACATCCCTCTCACAATCCTAGAACACTGGCTCTAACTGCTCACCTGCCTGCCTGCCTGGTCACCCCTAACTGCCCCTCCCTGCTGGCCTGGTCACTCCTAACTGACTCCTCTCTGCCGGCATGGTCACCCTTTACTCCCCCACCCCCCCCCCTCCGCCGACCTGGTCTCCCCCAACTGTCTCCCCTGCTGGCCTAGCCACCTCCAATTGCCCCACCTCATGTTGGCCTGGTTGCTCCTTGTGGCCCCCCTGCCAGCCTGGTCACCCCACGCAGCCAGCTGTTCAGTTGTTTGGTCATCCCTCACTAACCCCCCTGCTGGCCTGGCCATAGGCTGCCATCTTGTGAGGGCATGAGGGTTAATTTGCAAATTACCTCCTTATTATATAAGATTATCTGGTTGTACAAGCCTGCTTATGTCCAGAGCTTATTTGGGGGCCTACACAGCCACAAACCCTGCAGAAATGAGCCCCATACCTGACCTGGAAGGACACGGACTCTCCCATTTCTGGGGAACCTTGCTCAGAAGGTGGCTCATATGAGTAAAAGTCATTTTTCCTGGCTGATGTCTGGAAACGAGTGAGCCACTCAACACTGAGGCTGTGGGTGCGTGGCCCCAGGAGCAGGCCAAGATGAAATGCTCTTAAACTGCATCAGGCATGCCAGCCCCCACAGGGCAGGTGGGGGAATCCCAACCATACCGAGCCACACCTGCCACCTGTTGGAACTAGTAATCTCTTTCCCACCATGCCGTGCCACCTTCATGAATCCCAGCTCCACCATACCAGGGCACACGCCCAGATTTACTGATATTCTGAGTTAGCTCATCATAAACTAGTTTTGCCTGTTTTTAATTAGCAGTAAGAACCACACATTATGTGTGTAATCTTCAGTGGTGGCTTTATTCACACCACACAATGTCTGAGAGACACAGTATGCATGTGTGAAGCAGCAGATTGTGTTTATCGCTGGGGAGCATCTGTTCCACTTAGTGAACTTACCACACCTGACTGCCTACCACTGATGGATACATGAGCTGTTTGCAATTTGGGACTGAAACGAATGAGGCTTCTCTGAACATTCCTGTACGTGCCTTTTGATGAACCCGTGTATATATCTCCTCAAGAGATTTACCAGTTCACAGAGTGGCCATATGTTTACTTTCACAGATAAAACGTGATTCGAAATGGTTAGAGCAATTCGCACCCCCAGAGTGTCCCAGGTGCTGCACACCTTGCTGACACAAGGTGCTGATGCCTTTAAATTGTAGCCGTTCTCATGGGCTGTACCTCCTCACATTTCTCTGATGAGGACTGAAGTGCGAGTTTCATCTGCACATGGGCCATTCCGTATCCTCTCATTTGAGGTGTCTGTTCTATTTCTATTTTAAAACATTGATGGTTGGTCTTATTCTTATTTGTGCTATACTCTGGATGTGGTATTTCCTTGTCTCTAGCTCACCTCTCCTCCTCTCTCTAACACAGTTTGTGTCTTGCCTTTTCACAGTCTTCATGAACAGAAGTTCTTAATTTTAATAAAATCCAATTTATCAATTGATTAATTAGTTTTTCATTATATTTTTATTGATTTTAGAGAAGAAGGGAGAAATAGAAACATCAATGATGAGAGAGAATCATTGATCGGCTGCCTTCTAGACTCTGCTTACTGGGCATCAAGCCTGCAACCCAGGCATGTGCCCTTGACTGGATTCAAACCTGGCACCTTTCAGTCCCCAGGCCAACGCTCTATCTACTGAGCCAAACCAGCTAGGGCTAATTAGTTTTGTTTTGTTTTGTTTTGTTTTGTTTTTTCATGATTAGTGCTTTTTGAGTGCTTTAAAGGATTTTTGTTTCTTTAATCCCAATCCAAGTTTTCTTCTGGAAGATTCCTGGTCTGATCATTTACATTAGTCCTATAATCCATTAAAACTCATTTTTGTATTAGGTGTGAGGTAGTTCATTTTTAGTGTACTGGACAAAAAGCTTTTCCTAAAACATTAACTGAAAAATCTATTAGTAGTTCATCTCACTGTAAAATTGCCTAACATCCAAAGAACCTAAAGCAGTCATATTTGTGTGCAAAAATTAAAATTTAAAATTACCAAGACTGCAATATAAAATTTCCAAAAGTCCCCATTAATCAAAAAAGGGGAGGGGACAGCGGGGTAATATCATGTAAGGGGAAAAAAAATATCGAGTAAGTAAAATACATCTAGAAAATTCTTACTCCAGTAAAGTAAATTCCATTTGTAAAAACAATTGCAGGACACCCATGAAAAAACACACATGGTGTCAAAATAAGCCAAAGGAAAATCATTTAGGCAAAAATTAAAAAGAATCCCAAGTCTATTTTGCATAGAGGATCCCTTTGTTAACTTTTGGTCGAGAATGTGTTTGTGTGTTTTCAGAGAACAACTCCAAGACCATGTGGGTTCCTGCGACTGTGAGGAACTGATGGATCTGTTCCAGTCACGAGGATGGTCCAGAGATAGGGGACACTGACGACACCTTGCCATGCTAGCAGTCGGCAGCTGTGCATGTCTGCAGGCAGCCCAGGACCAAACCAGAGAGGATGGATCTTGCATTGACACGATGTGTCCACCATCTGGATACCATTGCTGACTTATACACATAAAGAATTATTTGACACTGAAACTGGGACTCAGAACAGTTGGACATTGAAACTGAGACTGAAACATTTTTTGTTCTTATACATTTATTTCTAGTATGCAGAGGCAAGATATTTTTGAAGAAAAGAAACAGGGGAGAGTGATTGATATAGAGGCAGGATGGCTACAGGGGAAGGCTTGGGTGGATGGGAGGCAGATGCAGCGGGAGATCAACTGAAGGACTTGTATGCATGCATATGAGCATAACCAATGAATGAAAGACACTGGGGCGGGGAGGGGGGGAAGCTAAGGATATGTGCTGGGGGGTGGGGGAGGCTGGGGGGAGGATAAGGGAGAGGGGGGAAGGAAAACATGTACTACTATTATACTGCAAAAAAATCAATAAAAAAATTTAAAAAAAATAAAATTAAAATAAAAAAATAAAAAATAAAAAATAACTCATTTTTGTATTAGGTGTGAGGTAGTTCATTTTTCCACATAGACACTACATAGGGAAAGACCACTCTTTCTCCATCTAATTGCAGTGGTCTCTTTTGGAAAATTAGATGATCATATACATGTGGGTCTGTCTAGGCTTTCTATCCTGTCCCATTGATTATGTCTGTCCTTAAAGTAGTATAATATTGTTTTATTACTGTTATCTTATACATAATCATTATTCTCCTAAAAAATTGTTTTATTTTTTCTAGGACCTTTGACAACATTCAGCAAGTAAATTTGCAGCAAAAATAAAGAAACCTGTTGGGTGTTTGAGCTTGATTGCAATGACTCCCTACCTCAGGTGAAGAGAATTATTATATCTTAAGACTATCGAGACATCCAATCCAGGAGTGTGGAAGAAGTCTGTGAATTTATTGTCATATTCTTTATTTCAGCAATGTTTGGAAGTTGTCAGTGTGAAGACCTTGCATACTCTTATCACATTTACTCCTTGGTATTTGGTCTTCCTGATCTTTTCTTATCAAATTGAATTGGGGTCAGCTCCACTTCCTTTCTGGATTTGGCTGCTGATGTTGATGTCAATAAACAGCATCTGTTCTGGCAGGACCTGGGCTGGACGCGGAGCACATAGCTGCCAACAAGGCAAACATGGGTTAGTCTAGTGCAGGGGACAGACATTAAAGGGATAAGTATTTTTATACTTTATTTTTTTAATCACCATTTATCCCCTTTATGCTCTTTTCCACCTGCACCCACTCCCCCTCCAGACTCGCAATCACCATCCTATTGTCCATGTCCATGAGCTTTCTCTCTTTCTCTCTCTCTCTTTTGCTCAACCCCTCCAGCACCCCAGACACTCCTCACCACCACCGGAGCTGTCTGCCTGCTCTCTGTGAGTCTGTCCCTTATTTTGTTGGCAGTTCCATTTGTTCATTAAATTTCACAAATGAGTACAATCGTATGGTACGCAACCTTTCTCTGACAGCTTATTTCACTTAGCATTATGCTCTCCGGATCCATCCATGCTGTCACAAAGGGTAAAATTTCCTTCCTTTACAGCAGAGTAGTACTCCATTGTGTAAATACATCACAGCATTTTTATCCGCTCATCTACACGCAGGGGCCAGGCTTGGAAGCCTGTTGGGGAATTGCAGGTGAGGCTGTTGCGGGGGGTGGCGGGGAATGGAGGCCAGCGCTGCTGCACACAGAACTGCAGAGGGGAGAGCATGGCAGGTCATGCAGCCTTGCTGAACACGCTAGGGAGTTGGAGTTTCATCCTGGAGATACCCAATGGTTTGAAGCATTAAAATCCGAACCAGGTCACGTTGCTGAGACACGGAAGTGTCCGCCCTCACACTCGGGACTGTCAGCCATCACTGTCTGCTCCCTATTATTATCTCAATCGTTCGCTTGTTCCTCTGTTGCAATATTGTTTGTTGGCGTTGGTGACAGATTCCAAGGGTTTCTTGCATTTCTAGACGTCTTGCGGTGAAGCACTGACTGTTTTCTCCTCCACCTTCTTTTCAAGGAAGTTTGTGCAGTGAACAGCCATGGCAGGTGGAGCGTGTGTCCCTCCAGAGCACAGGGTAGACTTGTTTAGCGTCCTGTGTCACAGTGACAGGGTCTTCCTCCAGGACAAGGCCAGCAGGCTGCTGCCCAATGTGAAAAGTTCAGACTTCCTAACTTTGGGTTTCATCTCCTGTAATGCAACCCACTGTGTGTGCTCCATCCCCCTGACCTCTTCCCTCGCCCTGTGGGAACTGGGACGTGGAGGACAGGTGCATATTTGGATACTCTGGTTGCGCTCTGTTTCTGTGATAGGAAACTGTCCTTTGTCTTTGACCCAGAAGACTGTCTTCTGAGAGAAGTCATGAAACTATGGCAGTGTACAGCAGAGTTAATAGCGCAGTCCCTTCCCAGTTCCTGATGGCTCATTTAAGTATATTTTTATTCATTGCCTTTATTTATTGCCTTTATTTATTCATTGTTTCCAAAAGGACTCCTGTAGGCACCATATGGCTATTTCTTATCACAGATGAAAGACAAACTTACATATAAATGATTTTCTTTATTTACAAAATTATATTGGGTACTTTTTATTAAGAGATAATTTTTTCTTTTTATTGTTTTTTTACTGTTTAAAATGTTACAAATAATAGCACATATGTTTCCTTTTTTCCCCCATTGATCTCCCCATCGACGTCCCCTATCCCCTAGTATATGCCCTCACCTGCCCCCCACAGTGTTTTGTATCCATTGATTATGCTTATATGCATGCGTACAAGTCCTTCAGTTGATTTCTTACAGCCCCCGTCCTCTCAACCTCCCCTGCATTCCCACTGTAGTTTGACACTCTGTTTAATGCTTCTTTGCCTCTGTATCTATTCCCCCCCCCCATTTCTTTTCTTTAAAAAATCTTGCATCTGCATCTAGAAATAAACATAGAAGAACAAAAAATGTCTGAGTCTCAATTTCAATGTCCAACAATTCTGAGTCCCAATTTCAATGTAAAATAGTTCCTTATGTGTACATGTCAGCAATGGTATCTGGATGGTGGACAAATGTTGGCAATGTAGGTCCCACCCTCTCTGGTTTGATCTTGGGCAACCTGAAGCGATGCACAGCTGCTGACTGCTAGCATGGCAAGGTGTTGTCAGTGTCTTCCGTATCTGGACTGTTTTTCCTCTTGTCTTTGTGGTTGGAGCAGACCTGTCAATTCCTCTTTGTTGCAGAAATCCATATGGTCTTGGAGTTGTTTTCTGAAAATATGCAAACATATTCTAGACCAAAAGTTAATAAAGGAATCTTTTCTATAAATTTGACTTGGGATCCTTTTTATTTTTGCCTAAATGATTTTACTTTGGCTTATTTTGACATTACGTGTGTTTTTCATTGGTGTCTTGCTGTTAGTATTACAAATGAAAATTAATTTTTTGAAGTAAAAATTTTCTCAATGTAATTTAATTGTAAGACATTTTTCCTTACATGATATTACCCTACTATCCCCCTTTTTTATTAATGGAAGCTTTTGAAAATTTTATAGTGCAGTCTTGATAACTTTAAATTTTAATTTTTGTGCAAAAATATGGCTGCTTTAGGTTCATTGCATGTTAAGCAATTTTACGATGAGATGAACTACCAATAGAAATTTTAGTTAATATTTTAGTAATGGCTTTTTGTCCAGTACAATTAAATTTTCTTGAGTATTCACTTATTTTTCAATTAGCCAATTTAAATTAATCTGAAAACTTGATTACTATTTTACTGTCAAATTTAATATTCAAACAATAATCTTAGTTTACCCTGTGAATATTAGTGGAAATGATTATTTGCATTGAGTAGGCCCAGAGCATTCCTGATGCTAGGCTGGATTTAGATATAGGGCAGCTGCTACTGGCTACATTGGTAGCAGCTGCCCTATATCTAAATGCAGCCTAGCAGCTGTCTCATTGGTAGACTATGCCTCAGTGATCTCTACACCCAGAACTTGCCTTGGGATCCTCTCACCTGCTGGCGGGGTCCCAGTACTGATCACATATCTCGGTGGACACAGGTGTCTTCTCCAGGGAGGACCCAGCTCACACCATTGGGCGAGAGACAGACCTATGGTGCCAGCCACCAGAAGGCTTCAATCTCAGCTTGAACAGAAAGCTCAGGGAATAGCTTAGGGCAATTGGATTGTGATAAAAGGGTCCCTCTTGGCAAAAAGGGCAAGAGGGGCCAATATAGAATGCTCAAGTGCATTTCCAGAGCCTTAATTCCTTCTGAAAGGGATTAAATCCTTTATGTCCTTTTTAAAATTGCTGCCAAACATTTAAAGAATTAGTTTGTAAGTTTCTTTGGGATAATTATGCAATATGCTGTTGTAAAATATCAAAAATTATAATGGCATTGTAGAACAATATCATGTAAGGATATTCTTTGCTCTAGGCCATGTCATTTCAATTTCAAACTGGCTGTCAATTTTTTTGTAACTTTATATAAACTGTCAGGGAGGTAAAAACACAAATTACTTATCTTAGTTCAAGAGGTCAAATATATTGACCTTTAGTTACAATCCTTTCTCTTAAGGTTATGGTGACCAGTAGTATGGATTAGATTTATTATTTTCTTTTCTTTTTTTCTTACAATATTTTTATTTTTTATTTTTTACATATGTATCCTTATTCCCCCATTACCCCCTCCTCATGCCCCACCCTCCTGTTGTCTGAGTCCATTGATTAGGCTCATATGCTTGCACACAATTCCCTCTGTTAATCTCTCCCCCTTACTCCCACTGACCCCCACTTACCCTGAGGTTTGACATTCCAATGGACGTTTCTCAGTCTCTGAATCTGTTCTTGTTCATCAGTCTATGCCATTCATTATATTCCACAAATGAGTGAGATCATGTGATATTTCTTTCTCTGCCTGGCTAATTTCACTTAGCATAATGATCTCCAAATCCATCCATGTTATTGTAAGTGGTAGGAGCTCCTTGTCTTTTACTGCAGCGTAGTATTCCAATGTGTAGATGTACCACAGTTTTTTAATCCACTCATCTGCTGACGGGCACTTTGGCTGTTTGCCAAATCTTAGCTATGGTGAACTGTGCTGCTATGGATGTAGGGGTGCATATATCCTTTCTGATTCGTGTTTCTACTTTTTTGGAATACATTCCTAGAAGTGGGATCACTGGGGTCAAATGGGAGCTCCATTTTTAGTTTTTTGAGGAAACTCCATACTGTTCTCCACAGTGGATGCACCAGTCTGCATTCCTACCAGCAGTGCACGAGGGTTCCTTTTTCTCCACATCATCACCAGCACTTGTCATTTGTTGCTTTGCTGATGAAAGCCATTCTGACAGGTGTGAGATGGTACCACATTGTCGTTTTGATTTTCATCTCTCAGATAATTAGTGACTTTGACCAGGTTTTCATATGTCTCTTGGCCTTCCTTTTGTCTTCTTTAGAAAAGATTCTATTTATGTCCATTGCCCATTTTTTTATTCAATCATTTATCTTCCTTTTATTAAGTTGTATAAGTTGTCTGTAGATGCTGAAGATTAAACCTTTACCAGTGATAACATTTGCTAATATGTTCTCCCATATAGTAAGTTTTCTTGTTGTTTGTGGATGGTTTCTTCACTGTGAAAAAGCTTTTTATTTTGATGTAGTCCCATTTGTTTATTTTCTCTTTACCGTCCATTGCCCTAGGAGCAGTATGAGTGAAGAAGTTCTTACAGCATATGTCTGAGATTTCTCTGCCTATGGATTCCTCTACTATTTTTATGGTTTCCCATCTTATATTTAAGTCCTGTGTTCATTTTGAGTTTTTTTAGTTTATTTTTGTATATGGTGTCTAGTTTCATTTTTTTTTTGCATGTATCTGTCCAATTTTCCCAGCACCATGTATTGAAGATACTATCTTGACTCCACTTTATGTTCATGCCACCTTTGTCAAATATTAACTGAGCATAGTGGATTGGGTAGATATCTGGATTCTCTATTCTATTCCATTGGTCTATAAGTCTGTTCTTGTGCCAGTACAAGGCTGTTTTGAGAACAGTGGCTTTGTAATACAGATTAAAATCTGATATTGAGATCCCATCCACGTTGTGCTTCTTTCTCAGGATTGCCGTGGCTATTCGGGGTCTTTTTTTATTCCAGATGAATTTTTGGAGAGTTCTTTCTAGGTCTGTGAAAAATGCCATTGGTATTTTAATGGGGAGTGCATTAAATTTATAGATTGCTTTGGGTAGTATGAACATTTTAATTATGTTGATTCTTCCAATCTATGAACATGGTATGTTCTTCCACCTGTTTAAATCTTCCTTTATCTCTTTTTTCAATGTCCTGTAGTTTTCTGCATATAGGTCTTTTACCTCCTTGGTTAAGTTTATTCCTATGTACCTTAAATTTTTTGTGCAATGGTAAATGGAATTGCTTTTTTAGTCTCTCTTTCTGTAAGTTCACTATTGGTGTAAAGAGATGCCGCAGGTATTAATTTTGTATCCTGCTACATTGCTGAACTCATTTATTAAGTCTATTAGTTTTTTGATGGAGTCTTTTGGGCTTTTTATGTACAATATCATATCATCTGCAAATAAGGACAGCTTTACTTCTTCTTTTCCGATTTGGATGCCTTTTATTTCTTCTTGTTCTTGTCTAACTGCAATGGATAATACTTCCAGTACTATGTCAAACAGGAGTGGTGAGAGTGGGAATCCCTGTCTTGTTCCTGTTCTTAGGGAAAATGGTTTTAATTTTTGACAATTGAGTATGATGTTAGCTGTGGGTTTATCATATATAGCTTTTATTATGTTGAGATATAATCCTTCTATTCCCACCTTGTTAAGAGTTTTTATCCAGGAAGGGTATTGGATTTTGTCAAATGCTTTTTCTGCATCAATTGATATGACTATGTGATTTTTATCTCTCAATTTGTTTATGTGATGTATCACATTTATTGATTTGCAGATATTGCACCATCCTTGCATTCCTGGGATAAATACTACTTGTTTATGGTGAATGATCTTTATGATGTACTGCTGAATCTGATTTGCTAGAATTTTGTTGAGGACTTTGGCATCTATGTTCATTGTGTCATCTTTACCTGGTTTTGGTATTAGGGTGATGCTGGCTTCAGAGAATGAGCTTCGAAGTGTTCCTTCCTCTTGAATTTTCTGGAATAGTCTGAGGAGGATAAGTTTTAGTTCTTCCTTGAATGTTTGGTAAAACTCCCCAATGAAGCCATCTGGCCCCGGACTTTTGTTTGCTGGAAGCTTTTTTATGACTGCTTCAATTTTTTCCATAGTTATTAGTCTATTGACCTGTTTAGATTCTTCCTGATGGAGTTTTGGAAGGTTATATTTTTCTAGGTATATATCCATTTCCTCCAGGTTGTCCAGTTTATTGGAGTAGAGTTGTTCATAGTATTTTTAACAATCCTTTGTATTTCGGTGGGGTCTGTTGTTATTTCACCTCTTTCATTTCTGATTTTATTTTTTATGGTCCTCTCTCTTTGCTTCTTGGTGAGCTGGCTAGAGGTTCATCAATCTTGTTTATCCTTTCAAAGAACCAGCTCTTGGTTTTGTTGATCTGTATTGTTTCTTTGGTCTCTATGTCATTTATCTCTGCTCTGATCTTTACCATTTCCTTCCTTCTGCTTACACTGGGCTTTTCTTGTTGCTTTCTTTCTAACTCTTTGAGTTGTAGGGTTAGATAATTTATTATCTATTGTTTCTTGTTTTTTGCAGTAGGCTTGTAGAGATATAAACTTCCGTCTCAAGACTGCTTTCGCTGTGTCTCATAGATTTTGGATTGCTGTGTTCCATTGTCATTTGTTGTCATAATGTTTTCTATTTCTTCCTTGATCTCTCTGGTAACCCAGTCATTGTTTAATAGCATGCTGTTTACTCTCCTTGTGTTTGATTTCTTTGGATTGTTTTTATTGTAGTTGATTTCCAGCTTTATACCACTGTGATCTGAGAATATGCTTGACACGATTTCTATCTTCTTGAATTAGGAGAGATTTTGCCTATGACCCAACATGTGGTCTATCTTTGAAAATGACCCATGTGTACTTGAGAAGAATGTGTATTCTGTGGCTTTGAGGTGAAATGTTCTGAATATGTCAATTAATTCCATCTGGTCTAGTGATTCATTTAGGATTGATGTTTCTTTGCTGATTTTTTGTTTAGATGATTTGTCCAATGGTGATAGTGGTGTATTAAAGTCTCTTACTATGATTGTATTGCTGTCAATCTCTCCCTTGATATCCTCCAGGAGTTTTTTATGTATCTGGGTGCTCCTGTATTGAATGTGTATGTGTTTACCAGAGTTATTTCCTCTTGTTGGATTGCTCCCTTTAGTATTATGAAGTGGCCTTCCTTATCTCTTGTTATGTCCTTCACTTTGAGATCTAATTTGTCAGATATAAGTATTACTACCCCAGCTTTTTTTCCATTTCCATTTGCCAGAAGAACCTTTTTCAATCCTTTCACCCTCAGTCTGTGTGTGTCTTTTTTTTGGAGGTGGATTTCTTGTAGACAGCATATATATGGGGTCATGTTTCTTATCCATTCTATTACCCTATGTCTTTTAATTGGAGCATTTAATCCATTTACATTTAAAGTTATTATTGGTAGGCACTTATTTGTCACCATTTTTAATCTTTACCCTTGTGTTCCTTCTTCACTTCCTATTTCTTTTTACATCAGATCCTTTAGCATTTATTGCATTGCTGGGTTGGTGATAATGAACTCCCTTAGTCCTTTTTTGTCTGTGAAGCTCCTGATTTCACCTGCAATTTTGACTGATAGCCTTGCTGGGTATAGCATTCTTGAATTCAGACCCTTCCTTTGCATAACTTTGTATATTTCATTCCATTCCCTTCTGGTCTGATGAGTTTCTGTTGAGAAATCAGTTGCTAGTATGATGGGTATTCCTTTGTAGGTGACTTTCGGTCTCTCTCTGGCCACTTTTAAGATTCTTACTTTGTCATTGGTGTTTGCCAATTTAATTATAATGTGCCTTGGCATCTGTCTTTTGGGGTTCATTTTGCTTAGGACTCTGTGAGCTTCTTGGATTTGTGTGGGGGGGTTTCTTTCCTATATCAGGGAAGTTTTCTGTCATTATTTCCTCAAACATAGAAAACATGTTTTCTATTCCTTGCTCAGTTTCCTCTCCTTCTGGCAGCTTTTTTATGCGGATGTTGTTTTGTTTCATGTTGTCCCAAAGTTCCCTTAGGCTCTCCTCCTGCTTTTTAATTTTTTTTTCTAGAAGCTGCTCTACATGGGTATTTTTTCTTACCTTGTCTTCTAGCTCACTGATGTGACCCTCTGCTTCTTCTAGTCTACTTTTGATGCTTTCTATTGAGTTTTTTACCACAGCAAAGTCACTTTTCATTTCTTCTTGGCTCTTTTTCATTTCCTCTTGGTTCTTACTCATATTGTCAAATTTGTCTTTCATTCTTTTCATCCACCTTATGACCATTTCTCTGAATTCTTTCTCTGGTGAGGCTTGCTTTTCTTTCATATGCGGGCTGTTTCTTTGTCTCCCCATGGTCTCTCTTCTCCAGGTGTCTGGTTATGTAGCTATCTATCTATCTATCTATCTATCTTGCATTGAATTAAAGGCACAAAATACAACACAACCAGGTGCAACGCACCAGGCACTGAACATGAATGTATTCATGATATTGATAAACCCAAATAAAGGTGATCACCAGAGAAAGCAAATTAGGGGATAGGTGAGAAAGAGGAGAGAGAGAAAGAACACACACACACAAGAAAGAATGAAATGCCAAAATGAAATTAGGACAAGGGGGAAAAAAGAAAGTAAGAGAGAAAAGGAAGAGAATAAGAAAGAAAAGGGTAACAAACTATATATATATGGGGATAAAACTCCAGTAGGACAGCCACTAATCCCAACAAATGCCAGCAACAAGTATCTGGAGATTAATACAGACCCTTCCTACAAACAACAACTAATATCAAGTGAGGTGAGGGAAAACAGAAGCAAAAAAAAACAAACAAACAAAAACAAAACAACCAAAAACAACAAAGAAACACAAAATAAACAAAAAGAAAAGAATAAGCAAAACAATCTCACAAACAAGCATATAATCAACAGTCAAGCAAACAACAACAAAAGGACAGAGAGAAAAACAATTTAGGATAGTGAAGACAGAGAAGAGAGAGGTGTGTATGGACTTGGAGCACGGGATTGAGATTAGATATATAAGTAGAGTGAAATTTTATCAGGGGGTAAAAAGAAAGAATAAGGAAAATCTAAAGCAGGAAAAGGGTAAGAGAAACAGGACACCAAATCAAGAAAGGTTAGCAAGAGAATGATGGCATAAAGGTAGAGTTGAGATAGAGTAAAAAAGATGCTAAAGGAAAGATGAAAATAGACTGTAGAACACTAATCCCAAAGTAGAATAAAGAGAAAATAAAATCACACTTTAAAAATGGTTAAATAGTAGTAGCAATAAAACTGATTCCTTAATTTGTGTTACACAAGAGTCAATTTGTGATTCAGCCCTTGGGTGGCAGTGTTTCTGGATTGACCTCCAAGTCTATTGGTCCTCTCTAGCCTGAACTAAGATTCTGCTACCTGTGGCACTCAATACCAATTTGTGGGATTGGACTGCCCCAGAGCTGGCTCTCTAATGGTGACTTCCTACTCTGATCCCAAGGTTCCAAAAAAACAACTCTCCCTTGTAGTCTCCCACTATGTGATCCTATGCTCTGGGCTTAGTAATCAAAAGCAAGGATTTAGAGAGAGGAAAAAATGCAAGTGTGCAAACTCCAGTTCTACATGTATGTCTGCGCAGTCCCCTTTCCCCCCTTGGGTTTAAGCAGCCAGCACACTCCAAAAATTTCTGGGCTGTCCTTTTTCATCAAATCTAAATGGGCTGTTTTCTAGGGATCCCTTCTGTTATCAGCTCTGAGGACCTCCTTCCACATTCATGGATCATGCCAACCCCAACAACCATGAATTTTTTTCAGGCGCAGACTTCCCCTTTTTCTCCAGTTCCCTCTGTGTGCCTGCGGGGAGCAGAGACCTAACCTTAACCCAGGCAAATTCTGACCTTTCCATGGTGTAGTGAAGAGCTCCTCTGAATCCCTGTGTTTGTGCTAATTGGGGACCAGTGTCTGGGGTTCTCAGCTGTTGGGTGGTAGCTGCAGCTGTAGATTTTCAGGCTTTTCCCCTTCAAGATGGCACAAGCTGGCGGCTCCGCAAGAGAACCCAGCAGCACTGGGGGCTACTTGGCCAGGGGAGGCCCATCCAGCAATCCTCCACCTTCTCCTAGAGTATAGCTGTCCCCCAACTCACCACCAAACACTCCCTATGCGACCCTCAGCCTTTCTGTCTGTCTGCTCCGGGACAAGGCCTGGGACATGTCTGTCTATTCTGCAGCCATTTTCTTCCCCTTATTAAGAGATAATTTATGCAACATAATTTTTACCACTTTATTTTATTTTAGAGAGAAAGGAAGGGAGGGGGGAAGAGAAGAGGGAATTGGGGAGAGAGAGGGGGGGGGCTTCAATTTGAGTGACCTGGTCCAGGGATTAAACCTGCATTGACCTTGAGCAGGAATTGAATCTATGACCCTTTTTCCAGGTCATGTTTGCCACTTTAAAATGTATAATTCAATGATATTTTTGCTGCCTGTATTTAAAATTTCTAAAGGACATAATGAGACTCCCCAGGAGCATGATCTTGGTGGAGATAATTCTCACCTGGTGATGGGAGGAGGGCCAGGTTACCCAACACAAAGGGTTTCATAACAGGAAAAGAACCACAAAGTTGGGAAATCTGAATCTTCCTTCATTTTACTTTTATTGGCGCAATCACTGAGAAACTGTTTGAAGTCTCCTTTAAAGGCATCTAGACTAGACTGCCTCTAGAACTTCCCGCAATGATGGACATGACCTTTATCTGCTCTGTGCAATGTGGTAACCACCAGACACACATGGCTATTGTGGACAAAAAAAAAGTGGTGATGTAATAGATCATAAATTCCTAACTGGGCAGGTCATGGTGGGTAGTCACACCCCAGGCCTGTAACTTCCTTAACCCTTTCCATTGTTCTTGTGCATCTGCTTAACACACCTTTGAGATGCCAGAAGTAATATTACTTGGAAGGCACAATTTCCATTAAGTAAGCACATACTCTTTTTTTAATCTTTATTGTTGAGAGTATTACAGATGTCCCTCTTTTTCCCTCATTGCCCCCTCCACCTGTTTCTCGACCTGCCTTAGGCCTTCACCACTCCATTACCCATGTCCATAGGTAATGCATATATGTATACAAGACTATTGGTTAATCTCTTTCCATCCCCTCCCCTCCACCCTTCTCCCTAATATTCATCAGTCTGTTCCATGCTCCCATGCCTCTGATTCTATTTTATTCACCATTGATTTAGTTCATTAGATTTTTTGTTTATTTATTTTGATTTTTAGATTCAATTTTGATAGATATGTATTTATTGCTATTTTATTGTTTATATTTTTATCTTTTTTTCCTTCTTATTTTCCTCTTCTTAAAGAATACCCTTCAACATTTCATATAATACTGGTTTGGTGGTGATAAACTCTTTTCACTTTTTCTTGTTTGTAAGGCTCTTTATCTGAATTTCAATTCTAAATGATAGCTTTTCTAGAAAGAGTACTCCTGGTTGTAGGCCCATGTTATATCATCACTTGGATATTTCTTACCATTCCCTCTGCTTTGCAAGTCTCTGCTGAGAAATCAGCTAATAGTCATATGGGTAATCCCATGTAGGTGACTAACTGCTTTTCTCTTGCAGCTTTTAAGATTATCTCTTTATCTGTAATCCTTGGCATTTTAATTATGATGTGTTGTGGTGTAGGCCTCTTTGGGTTCCTCTTGTTTGGGACTCTCTGTGCTTCCTGAAGTTGTAGGTTTATTTCTTTCATCAGGTAGGGCAATTTTTCCGTCATTATTTCTTCAAATAGATTTTCAATATCTTGCTTTCTCCCATCTCCTTCTGGCACCCCCATAATGCAAATGTTAGAATGCTTGAAGTAGTCCCAGAGGCTTCTTACACTATCTTCATATTTTTGGACTCTTTTCATTTTGCTCTTCTGATTGGCTGTTTTTTGCTTCCTCATATTCCAAATCACTGATTTTATTCTCAGAATCCTCTACTGTATTGTTGAATCTCTATAAATTATTATTTATTTTATTCAGTGTATGCTTAATTTTTGACTTCCCCTTTTTCATGTCTTTGACATTCTCACTAAGATCTTTGTCTCACTAAGTCCCTTGAAGCTCTCATGAAGATCCTTGACTAATCTTATATCCGTGGTTTTCAACTCTGTATCAAGTATCTTGCTTGCTTCCATTTCTTTCATTTGTGACATGTTTATTTGTTTATGCACCACTTCTCAGCCTTTTGGCTAAGATCAAGTATATTTGTCTCTGCATTTTGACTGCTTCCCTGTTTGTTTCTATGTATTAAGTAGAGCTACTATGTCTCCTGGAATTGTAGAGTGGCCTTTTGTAATAGGTGTCTTGTGGGGTCCAGTGGCTCAGACTCCCCAGTCACTTCAGCTGAGCATTCTAGGTGTGCCTTGGTGTGGGTTGTGTGCACAGTCTTGTAGTTGAGCATTGATTGCTGTTGGTGTCACTGCAAGAACTGACCTTCAAGCCAGTTGGCTGTGAGAACTGGCTGCAATTATAGTGGGAGAGCTGCTGTACAGGAAATACCCCTATATAGCAGGACTTTCTTCAGTAGGGCTTTGGCGCTCACTGAGTCTGCCTCTTGAGTGTGTTACTTGTGGTTGTGCAGAGTTGTAATCTGGTATGGTCTGAAGCTCTAGGGCCTCCAGGGAGGTTCAAAATCAGCAGAGAGATCTACAGATGGCTGCTACTTGATTTGGGCTTAGAGGTGCCCAGGCAAGGTCCAGCTGTGAAGCGAAGCAAGCCAGTGTTAATGCCAAGTCTTGGGCCATTTATTTATAGGTTTGGGGCACACTGTCACCAGCTGCAGCTTGTTTGTGAGATTTTAGCAAAGTCTGAAGCCTGAGCCAGGATAAGTTATTCATATGGAAAAGCTGCTGCAAACAACTTGTATGGGGCTGCAAATTGGGTAGGACTAGGTCTCAGGGAATGCCCAGGTTGAGCAAACAATGTGACCCAGGCCAGTAGAGACTCATATATGGCAGCCATTTAGCCCTGCACTAGAGGTGGCTTTATCATAGGAACAATTACCCTTATGAGCACCCCCATCTGGGAGAAAGCCACCCCCAAATTCTTGCCCCAATGCTAGACAATCCAATTCCTCCACATATGTGTCTGGGTTCCTCAAAGCCAGCTGCTGGAGGTCAGGGGGATTGGGTTTGAATAAGTTTGTGCACTAGCCCTTTAAGGGAAAGAGATTCCATTGGTACTGTTTCTCTGGAGAGTGCCCATAGCATGTTGGTGATCTATAGGTATCTTTTCATCTCTGTCACTTTTAGTCCAAGCTGACAGTGCTCTGTTAGTACATTCCTCTTAAAACTGTGACTATTCTATAAATTTGATGGGTGGGGCTCACCCATTAAACAAAGCTCACACTGCATATTTCTTTTATATGTGCATTTGTACCTGAAGCCCCCCTTGTGATACAATTACCTTTAGTTTACTCGGCTAATATGAGAGACTGACCTTGAGATATAGACGGAATACTGTTTTCTGAAAGGCTGTATGTGGTGGCATCACTCTGAATATTTCTGAGGTCTTAAAGAGAACCTACCAGCCTCACCCAGGATTTGACCTTAGCCAAGAATCTGTTTTTTCAATTTGAGAATCTTGTCATTTGGAGAGGCATGAACCAAGAAACAGTTTTTGTGTGTGGACTCAGCAAGTTCTGGTAATTCTATACATATCCCCTAAATTTTGCTGGAAAACTAGACATTTTCTCTTTTTTGACATCTTATATCCCTACTAGAGGCCCAGTGCACAGATTTGTGCACTGGTGGCATCCCTCAGAATGGCCTGTGGAATTGGGCCAAACCAACAGTCCAACATCCATGATGTATATAGTAGTGCTCGAAGCAGCAGGTGACCAAAGAGGAGCCTGCGCCCAGGCCAGGCCCACACCCTCCAGCTTATCCCGCTCCTGCTCATCCTGACCCTGCTGCCCGCTGCCACTGCTCAGAAGCTACTGCTCCACTGTGGTCTCCGCACATCCATCCTAGGGCGACACCAGCACACCCATGACCAAGAAGCAGCCACAGGCTCATGCCCAGTCAGTCTGAATGCCGGTCCAGATCCGAACCTGTCAGATGGGGAAGGGACTTACAGGGGGATTGTTTTCAGGAGAGGGTTGTGCTGCTGTGCTCACCACCCATGAGCCTGGTGTCTGACCAGTCAGCTGAGCAGCAACTCCTGCTGTGGGAGTGCACTGACCACCAAAGGGCACTCCTACGCTGAGCATCTGCCTTCTGGTGGTCAGTAGCATCATAGCAACCAGTTAGTGGAATAATTGAACAGTTGCTTAGGGTTTTACATACATAGATTCTGATCATCTGTGGCTAAAAGAAACCACTGAGTACATTCAATATTCTGTCTAGAAATATTCTTTTGTTGTTGTTTTTAATCATCCCGAAGAATTTTTTTCTTGAATTTTAGAGAGAGTAGAAAGAAGGGGGAGATACAGGAAGAAAGAGAGAAACATTGATGTGAAAGACTGGTTGCCTCCTGCACGTGACCCCACTGGCTCCAGGGATCAGGCCTGCAACAACAGTAGGTGCCCCTGACTGGAATCAAACTCTCTACCCTTCTCTGAGGGGCAATGATCTATCCACTGAGCCAAACCTGCTAAGGCTAGAAATATTCCTAAATCTAGCAGTTTACTCAGTATATTTACTGTTTTAAATATCACATCAGGTATCAGTGCTGCCAAACTTTCTGCTACTGTATGAGTTACATCTTCTCAGAGGCCATAACCATTTCCCCCTGTCCTCCCAGCTTGTACCCAGAGTCTATTTGAGGCCCTTCCAGCTTCCATGAACTTTCTCCAAGATCTTCCAGTGTCTACCCATCCCCCAACCCAAGCCAACACTATGTTATTTATGTCTCTGTTTTAGCAGCTCCTCAGGGCCATATGCCATGATCTGTTCTAGTGGAATGTTGCTTCATAAGAAACTGCCACAACTGGACAAAACCCACAACTTCAGGGTTTTCATGGACCCTGTGGGTCAGGAGGTTGGGCAGGACACAGAGGATAGGAGTGTCCCTGCTCCAACAATCCTGGGCCTCAGCGGGGAAGACGTGAAGGCTGGGTGACCCCAAGGCTGGGGCTGGAATCATGGGGAGGCTCACTGTACAGATGTCTGGAACCTGGGCTAAGAAAACTCAAATGCTCCCAGCAGCTGGGACTCAGCCAGAGCACTGAGACCCGGCCTCTCCCTGAGCCTTGGGCACTTACCAATTGGTGGTGGGGGTCTGAGTGTGAGTGTCTCAGGGGCAGCATCCAGAGGGCTGTTCCAAGGGAGAAAGATAGACAAGATGTGATCTTGTCACCCAGCCTGGGAAGTCACACAGCACCATTTGTGCCTCATTTTCTGGGAAATTAAGTCACCTGGCCTGACTCAGAATCAAAGGGAGGAGAGTCAGATTCCATCTGTCTAATGGGGAGTGGCAAGGTCATGCTGCAGATGAGATTGTGGGGCAGTAAACACTGTGTTCACATTTGGAAAACACAGTAAGATTTCACTTTTCCTCTCACCCTGGCGTCATCTTGGGCCTCTCCCATGATGTGTCTACCATCTGCATCTTCACTCAGATTTACCTGTGAGTTTCACAGAGATTGTTGAGCACCAAAGATTCCCATTGGTGTTGCTAACCCTAATGTTGCAAGCAGAGTTTGCACAATGGAGGGAGGAACCAAACTCCTCATGTATTTACCATCTCAGATCCTGGGACTGGAGTGGTCACTCACTCAAGATAAATATGAAATTCCAGGTCAGCAGATTGGGACCTTGAGTGACAGCTGGTGTCCGCATGCCCATCAAGATAAATTGATTTAATCATACTGTTGTGCTCTGAAAACTTCTCACAGGCTCTCATACCCACCTCCTCCCCCGTCACATTCACCGTGCACACAGTTTTCACTCAGGGGCCATGTTCATCCCAACTACGACCCGAAAGGAGGCTTGCTTCAGCATGTCCAAGGCTCAGTACCCTGTGACTGAGACCAATGCTTGGATCCCCTGGTTTATCGAAAGCAATAAACCTGGAAAGAGTCAGAGCGATTGGAACCAAAAGTGAGTTCCTAGAACCCAGGGCTCTCCCAGGTTCTGCTGACTCCAGCCCGTAGCTCCACAATGTTTTCCAGAGGAGGCAACCTTAGGGGACCCAGAGAAGGTCAGTATCCTAAGGCAGCAGTGTGTCTCTCTCAGGAGCATGGTGTTCACTATGGCAGCCCCTGCACACCTGCCACCTTTAAGTGAATTAAAATTAAAATAAATTCAGTGTCTCGGTTTTACAAACCACATTTCAAGTGTCTCATAGTGTCAACATAAGAAACATCCATACCTGTAGAGTACTTTGTTGGAGAGAATTTTATATACAGTTTATTTGGACCAAACTGACAACATATGCTGGGGAACAAGACCTCAAAGACTCTGGAGAATAACAGTTTTGCAGCTTCTTGCATGCAGCTGAAATTAAGGAGTGACTGTAAGGAAGGTCACATGGACCTGGGAAAGAGCAAGGGGAGATGGGATGACAGGATAATTAGGAAGATCATGTGCTTTCTTAAGGGTGGTTGTGCCTTCAAATAGTGTTGGCACCTTAAAGGTGTGTTAAGCAGATGCACAAGAACAACGGACCGGGCTAAATAAGTTACAGGCCTGGGGTGGGACTACCCACCATGACCTGCCCAGTTAGGAATTTGTGATTTATTTCAGCACCACTTTTTTGTCCACAATAGCCTCATGTTTCTGGTGGCTACCACATCGGACAGGGCAGATAAAGCGCATGCCCATCACTGCAAAAGGATCTAGTGGGCAGTCTAGGCTAGATGCCTTCAGAGGAGAATACAAAGTCTCTCCGTGATTGAGTCAATAGAGCTGACCCAATGAAGAAAGGTTCGGGTCTCCTAACTTGGTGGTTCTTCTCCTGTAGTGACACCCTCTGTGTGGGGTCACCTGGACCTCTTCCATCACCCGGTGGGAATTGTCTCCACCCACAGCACGTTCCCAGGGAGTCTTATTATGTCCTTTAGAATTACATAATGTAGTCAGCAAAAATATCATTGAATAATATACTTTAAAGTCGTAAACATTATGGTGCGTAAATTACATCTCAATAAAGAGTACTCAGTATAAATTTTGTAAATAAAGCAAAATCCCTTGTATGTAAGTTTATCTTTCTTTCGCCTTTGGCAAGAAATAGTAGTACTGTACCTGCAGAAGTCTTTTGGGAAAGACAGAATAAATAAAGGCAAGAAATAAATATTTATTTTTTTAATCCTCACCTGAAGATATTTTTTCCATTGATTTTTAGAGAGAGTGGAAGAGAGAGGAAAAGACAGAAATATCGATGTGAGGGAAACACATCAATTGATTGCCTCCTGACGAGGGCCCAGGCCAGGGAGGAGCCTGCACCTGAGGTATGTGCCCTTGACCGGAATCAAACCTGGGTACTTTCAGTCCACAGGCTGACACTCTGTCCACTGAACCAAACCAGCTAGGAAAAATAAAGGCATATTGAAATGATCTGTCAGGAATTGGGAAGGGACTTTGATATTAACTCTGTTGCACCCTGCTGCAGTTTTCATTGGCTTCTCCCGGGAGACACAAGAATTCTGGGTCAGAGACAATGGACAATGTGCCGCTCACAACAACAGAGAGTAACCAGAGTATCCAAATTTGCACCTATCCTCCACGTCCCAGTTCCCACAGGGCGAGGGAAGAGGTCAGGGGGATGGAGCACACACAGTGGGTTGCAATACAAGAGATGAAACCCAAAGTTAGGAAGTCTGAACTTTTCACATTGGGCAGCAAGGCTGCCTGGCCTTGTTCTGGAGGAAGACCTTGTCACTGTGACACAGGACGCTAAACAAGTCTACCCTGTGCTCTGGAGGGACACACGCTCCACCTGCCACGGCTGTTCACTGCACAAACTTCCTTGAAAAGAAGGTGGAGGAGAAAACAGTCAGTGCTTCACCACAACCAGTCTAGAAATGCAAGAAACACGTGGGAACTGTCACCAACGCCAACAAACAATATTGTAACAGAGAAACAAGTGAATGATTGAGACAGTAATAGGGAGCAGACATGTGATCCAGGGAATCACCGCCTTGCTGCAGTGATGACTGACAGTCCGAGTGTGAGGGCCGACACTTCAGTGTCTCAGCAATGTGACCTGGTTTGGAATTCAGGCTGGAAATCCTTGGGGGCTCCAACTGCCTCTGGGATGAAACCCCAACTCCCTAGCCTGCCCAGCAAGGCCCCATGACCTGCCCTGCTCTCCCCTCTACAGCTCCTTGGGCAGCAGCGCTGGCCTCCACCCTGTGTCCACCAGCCTCTCCTGCAATTCCCCAACAGGCTTCCAAGATTGGCCCCTACGTGTCTCTGCTTGCAGCCCTGTACCCTTCACCTGAAAAAGTTACTTCATCAGGGCTCAGCTCAAGCTGCTTCCTCCGCCTCTTCCCGTTCCCACCCCCCCACCCCCCGCCACCTGCCTCCATGATAGAGAACAAGAACCTAGCTGCCCACAGCATTCCTGCTCATCTGTCATCCTGCTTATCATGCCAGGTGGTGACTCTTCTGGTTACTGACACAACCTGGATTCTTTCTAAAATTTCAGATATATATGTATATAAGGCAAACTTCCAGCACATGTTTTTTTTGTTTGTTTTTTTTGTTGTTGTTGTTGTTGTTGTGTGTGTGTGTGTGTTTGAGATTTTAATGTTGCTGTTTGTTGTTGTTGTTGTTGTTGTTGTTGTTTTTAAGGAAAAATAAGTCTCCTTTTCTTCTTCCACCTCCATCCCATTTGCATCTAGTTTCTAGCTGTGGCCCCTTCATAGTTTTAAATAGAGGTCTCATAATTCCCTCCCATGACATCAGGGGTCTGACTCTACCACTTACAAGTGGGATTTTGTCCAATGACTTAAATACCCAGAGTTCAGTGTCCTCTTCAAGCTCAGTGAAGTAACCACCCTCCTGCTGTTGAATCTGTAAGTATCCAATAAAAACACATTCACAGATCCCACAGAAACTAGGGGCTGGTGGCATGTTTCTTATGATTCAAATGAGTCCATTTCTGGAAACATGTTGCATAGAAATGTTTCCAACCATAGGAACTTGGATCCTATTCTATATACTAGTGTCCCAGTGCACAAAATTCATGTAGGAGGGGATGGGTTCCCTCAGCCCAGCCTGCATCCTCTCCAACTGGGGACTCCTTAGGGGATGTCTGACCACCAGTTGAAGCCTGATACCACTGGCGGTTGGACATCCCTCTCACAATCTGGGACTACTGGCTCCAAACCAATCACCTGCCTGCCTGCCTGATTGTCCCTAACTCCTCTGCCTGCCTGCCTGCCTGATTACCCCTAACCTCTCTGTCTACCTGCCTGATCACCCCTAACTGCCTCTGCCTGCCTGCCTGATTGTCCCCAACGGCCCTCCCCTGCTGGCTTGTTGCCCCTAACTGCCCCAACTGCCCTCCCCTACTGGCCTGATATCATCCCCAATGGCCCTCCCCTGTTGGCCTGATTGCCCCCAACTGCCCTCCCCTCCCAGCCTGATCACCCCTAATGGCCTCTGCTTTGGTCCCCACCACCATGGCTTTGTCTGGAAGAAAGTCAGATGTCCAGAAGATGGCTGATCGACCAGGTCTAATTAGCATATTACCTTGTCAGTAGTATAGATAGATTATATAGGATAGGATTGCTTAAATGGATCATTAAAGATGTCCTCTATATTGGATGCGAGTAATCAGAGCACCAGTGGGGCCCACAAAGGGCTCACCCCTCAGGGAGGTGCAGGAAGATGGGAGGGAATGCTCACCATGTACAAGCAAGCACCAGGCCCAATCCAGTCAGAGAACAGCTGAGGGAGGACTCACCACCATCCAGCCCCAGCTCCTCTTCAAACACTCACACGCTGCACATTTCAACAGTTTTGATTGATGTATCTTTTGGCTTGATCTTCTCAAATCTGCCTAACAAATACATTCATAGTATAAATTATGTAGTGGAGAATAATCTGCATAAGCAGAGGGAATTTTGTCTAACCTCATAAATGAACTGGTACATGAGGTTTCCAGATAGAAGGTAGGAGTGATCACTCCCAGTGATAACAACAGTCCCCACTTCCAAAGCCCTTCTGACTTGTCAGCACTGCAGATATTGTCTCATCTCAGAACAGTTCCTTCTCCTCTGCCATGCCCACTAAAAATCCCTCAATCACTTTCCATCCACACCTCACCCCTGGCAACCACTTTCTGTTCTCAATCTGTACAGTTTCGCCCAGATGTTATATAAATGGAATTACTCCAAATGAAATCTCTGAGACTGGCTTTTTCCCCCAGCATAATGCCTTTGTGATCTATCCAACTTGTTAGGTGTATCATCAACAGTTCCTTGCTTGTGTTGCTAAGTGGTATTCCATTGTAAAGATGTTTCTTACAACCTGTCTATCAACTCACCTGTTGATGGACATTAGTGTTGTTTCCAGTTTGGAACTTTTACAAATAAAACAGCAATAAACATTCATGTAATTTTTATGTGGGACCATAAAGTTTTGTTTTTCTGGAATAAATGCCCAAAAGTGTGCATGCTGAGTCCTGTGATAAATGAATCTAATGCATTAACACCAATAATGTATAAGAGAGCAGGTTTCTCGGCATTCTTGTCAGCACTCAGTATTGTCAATATTTTGTTCATTTTAATCATTCTAATAGATGTGAGGTGTTATTTCCTGGTGCTTAGTTTGCAGTTCCCTAAAGGCTAATGACTTTAAGCATCTTTTCATGTGTTTGCCTACCGTCTGCACATCCTCTTTGGAAAGTGCTGCTCATCCTTTTTCCATCTGTTCTCATCCTTTGTTTCCTTGATATTTACTTTTGAGAGCTTTTCATGTTCTTGTATATCCTGAATATCTACTTTTCAGATATTTGCACTCAGGATAAAAGTTTTATGGCCGTTTTGAAATGCAAATTTTTCCCAAAAATGTTTTACATTTTGACCAATTGCAATTAATCAATGTTTTCCATTATGAGTTGTTTTCTATGTCATGTCTCCAGACCACTAATATTTTCTTTATTGTTTTCTTCTAGATAATTTTAGCTTTTACATTTAAATCCATTTTGACTTATCTATACTAATAAAAGAGAAAGATTCAAATTGATCTGAGATGACCACCAGCTAATTAGAAGAGAACATGCAAATTAACCCAACAAAGATGGTGGGTTAATTTTCATGCACAAGCACAGAGCAAAGACTGAAGGCTCCACCCCAAGTGAAGACTGAAGACTGGAGAGGCTTGGCTTCTCTGCTGAGGCCAGAGCGAAGGCCTGGGTCCCAGGTGCCAGAGGAAAACCATTGCTGGCAACCAGGGGAAGAATCTATGTGAAACGGGCCTCTAGTATTTTATATAAAATCTGAGGTATAGTTATAGATTCTTTTCTCCTCTGGCATATGAATACTTAATTCTTGTACTACCATTTACTGAAAAGACTCTATTTCCTCCCATTGAGTTGCTTTTGCACATGTGTCAAATACCATATGATTCCCATCAGGGCACAAGCCTACATTGCAGGCTTGATCCCACAGTAGGGAACATGATCAATGATTCTCTCTCATCATTGATGTTTATATCTCTTTCCCCTTCTTCCTTCCTCTCTTTTAAATCAATAAAAACATTATATAAAAAAGAAAGCTTCAAGACAGCCCTGGTCAGTGTTACTGAATGTTTAGAGCATCAACCATGCCCTGAAGGGTCTCAGGTTCAATTCCCAGCCCAGGGATGTACCTGGGTTGCAGGTTTGGTCCCTGGCCCCAGTCAGGGTGCATGTCAGAGGCAACAAATCGATGTGTCTCTCTCACACATCGATATTTCTTTCTCTGCCTCCCCCCATCCTCCCTTCTACTCTCTCTAAAAATCAATGGAAAAAATTTCCTCTACTGAGGATTGTCAACAGAAAAAGTTTCAAGACAAAGAGTCCAGGCCTCGCTCTTCCCCCTGGGAGCACACTGGCACCTTTCCCTTCCTGGACTTCTTCCCCCACAGGCATGCATCTTCTGAACTCCAAAGGACCCACGACACGTGCAGCCAGGGGAGCGGTGGGCAGAGGCAGTTCCACATGGGATAACCCCTGACCCTGTCTCCAAGGCCCCCTTTTCTCTGACTTTTCCTCTCTTGTTGCTTCTTCTACCTTAAGCCCTCCCTTTGTTTCACTGCTCCCAGCTTTAATAAACATATTCTCAAAAGCCACCTGGACTCCTGTTGTGAAATTTCTTCTACACAAAGTCAAGAACACATACACTACTGGTGGGCCCTAGGCAGACCTGCTCCAGCCCAGACCCCCGTCTCATAACAAACTGACATCTTAACTATATTTATACTGCCGCTTTCAATTCACAGTGTAAATGTATCCCCGTTTATTTAGTTCATCATTGATTTCTTTTATTCATTATTTATAATTTCCTCGTATACATGGTATGTTTTATTAGTCTTAGGGGTAAATGGTACTAGTTTTTAAATTTCATTTTCCCATCCTATCCAGTTTTGCTTGATGGCTAGAGCATCAACCCACAGATGAAAGGGTCGTTGGTTCGATTCTGGAGAAGGGCACGTACCTCAGTTGCAGGCTCGATCCCCAGCCTGGGTCAGACTGCATGCTGGAGGTAATCAATCAATGTGTCTCTCACTGTCTCTCCTACTCCTTTCCACTCTCTCTAAAAAATCAGTGGAAAATATATCCTCAGGCAAGGATTAACAAAAATAACAATAATAATGATTAATACATTGAAATGTCCCATTGTTAATGCTATTGTACAGAAGTGTGATTTTGTGTGTGTGTGTGTGTGTGTTGACTTTGTGTCTTACAACATTTCTGATTGCAATGATTTCTTCCAGTAGCATTTATTTATTTATTTACTTAATTATTTATTACTTTGGCAGGTTTAAGGAGATGGCTTCAGTCCCCTGGTACTTTCATGTGTTCCCATGGGACACATAAGCCAGGATTGGGTGCAGCTAACCTTAACTGTGGCAGGACACTCTCCCTCCTGGGACAGGAGAGTCTGGGAGGCTTATGAAGAGCTGCCACAATGCTGTTCTCACTGCTTCTCTGTCCTTCAGGGAAGCTGTCCTAACAGGGTTTCTCCTTGTTATCTCCCAGTGATGGCAGATCTGAGGTTTCTACCTCCCACCAGTGGAGTTGAGCCGCAGGTTCCGGGGCTACTCAGACACAGCACGGCATTCTTTCCTCAGGAACAGGGTCCTGTCATCCTGGCTCCAGTCACCTGACCCTTGGACTGTCGCCCTGCGCAAAGAACAGTGTCAGTTGGCACCTAGGGTAACCTTGCTTTCTTTCTTTATATAAGTAAAAAACTGCCTGAATCTAAAAAGGGCTGTTGTCTTGTGACTGGCTCAATCTATCAGTTGTATAGCCTGCAGATCAAGCCCATGGTTGAGGGTAAGAAGCCTCAGACCCATCATCACTGGGAGGCAGCAAGGAGGAACACTCTTAGGACAGATTCCCTGAAGGACAGAGGAGCAGTGAGAACAGCATTGCGGCAGCTCTTTGTAAGCCTCCCAGACTCTCCTGTCGCGGGAGAATTAGACTGTCCCAACAAGGTTAAGGTTAGCTGCACCTAATTCTGGCTGGACAGTAGCTTCCATGGACTTCCATGTAGACAATTTAATTATACAGACGTGAAGTCTTCTAGTAATACCTTTATGATTTCGTTTCATAGTCGGTTGTACTGTTTATCGAGGGCTTTCTATTTTAGTCAGGAGTTCCTTGCCTGTAGGTTGAGAATTATGTCTGAAGCCCCAAACTAATTAATTTAGGAAAGAGGAGTGTAGTCCTTCCGAGTCTGTTCTTCCAGCAGCTACGCTATGTAAATGGCAGGCGAGTCTCCACAGGTGGGATGCCCATCAGGTGCATGGGCAGGAGGACACTAAGGAAACCTGCCAACATATATACCAACCCACACAGACACCTGCCAAATTAAGAGAGGAAAGCTAATATATGTGCATGCACTGACTCTCATACCGAAGTACTGCATATTCACTTAATAAGAGGAGGGAGCCCCTCCTCTAACCATGGCATGCTCCAAAGCTGCTCAGACACAGCAGACATTCTCTCCTCAGGAACAGGGTGCTGTCATCCTGGCTGCAGTCACCTGACTGCAGTCACCTGGACTGTCGCCCTGTGCAAAGAACAGTGTCAGCTGGCACCTGGGGTAGCCTTACTTTCTTTCTTTATTTAAGTAATAAACTGCCTGAATCTAGAAAGGGTTGCTGTCTTGTGACTGGCTTTACCAGGTCTTTACCAGGTCTGAAAGTCTGCCTCATCTCTCTTTCACCTTTTCAGCCTACTCATTGTGACCTGGGAGGGAGCCAGCAGAGACAGAGGGGCCATGGAGTAACCCACTTATTACCTCGCGCAACAACAGCGATGGTGAGAATACACTAACAGTGAGAATCATGGATGGAGCCTCTCTTTGGACCAGACAGTCTACAAGGTGCTCTTTCCGTCGGTTTTATGAATCCCAGAGGGTGTATCCTACTCTATCTGTTCCTTTCTTATTCTCCCTACCAGGGTTTCTGCAGCCCCTGCTCTTCTAGATCACGCTGCAGCTTCATAATTTCCCCTAAAAAAAAAAACTCAGAAGAATTATAGACAGTGCAGGGGTGGATTGTGTGTGGAAAGTGTGGTAAGTCTGGGATGAGTCAGCATTTGGTGGGTGAGGTGCTAATGAGTCTTTGCTAACTGGATCTCCCTTTAACACAGAAACAAATCACAACTTGGAAAGGCTCCTACGTAGTATTCATCCTGAGGCCTGGAGATATCTGGGAAGATGGAAATCAGTTGGAACTGGTTCAGGAACATTTTATTAAAATGTTGGCGTGGTTTTTTTCTTCCATGCAGCTATGACCCTTCATGCCCTCTCTTTCGGGCAGCCCGGAACCTGCTGTATGGTGAGAGGTATGGAATATATAAGTCACAGTCTACGATCTCACACTCAGTCCTCCTGCTGCTCTGCCATCAACTATTCTGGAGGGTCAACTAGAACCATGGTGCCCAGAATCTTTGGTAAGAGGGCACCAGCCCCAAGTCTAGCTTATATATTGACACACCTGTAATGTGCCTCTGAACCTCAAACTTAATTCTCCTTCTGATTCTGTTCCTGGTTTCCTATCCCTTAAACCCATGTCTGACTGCATTAAAATCTCTCCCCCAATATGCAAATTTCAGAATCTTAGCTCTTCCTAGAGCCCCCCCTGACACCCAGAATTCGCCCCAAAATTCACTTTGAGCTGTTAACAATGAAAGAAGCTCATAATTGCCATAATTTTGGGCACCATAACAGTGACCAGAAAAGTTGCTCCTCAGCATTATTCTGGGGCTTTTTATCTTTATTGTTAAAAGTATTACACATACCTCTTTTCTCCCCTCAACCCTCTCTAGCCCAACCCCAATCCCCACCTCAAGCTCTCACCACCCCACTATCTATCTCCATGGGTTATGCATATATACATATAAGGTCTTCAATTGATTTCCTGCCACCCATCCCCCTTCCCTCCGAGATTCTGCACTCTGCTCCATGCTTCCATGTCTCTGGATCTACTCTGTTCATCAGTTTATTTTGTTCATTAGATTCCACATATGAATGAGATCATGTGATCCTTGTCTTTCTTTGACTAACTTATTTCACTCCAAGTCCCTCCATGCAGTCTCAAAGGGTAAGAGACCCTTCTTTTTTACTGCTGCATAGTATTGCATGGTGTAAATGTACTACAGGTTTTTTTACCCACTCATCTGCTGATGGGCACTTGAGGTGTTTCCAGATCTTATCTATTGTAAATTGTGCTGCTATTAACATATGGGTGTATATATTCTTTCTGATTGGGGCTTGATATGATTTCTATCTTCTTGAACTTGTACAGACTTGTTTTGTGTCCTAACATGTGGTCTATCTTTGTGAATGACCCATATGCACTTGAGAAGAATGTATATTCTGCAGCATTGGGGTGAAATGTTCTATAAATGTCAATTAAATCCACCTAATCCCATGTGTTCTTTAGAGTCACTGTTTTCTTGTTAATTTTTTGCCTGGAATAGCTATCCAATGAAGTCAGTGGTGTGTTAAAGTCCCCTAGTATGGCTGTATTGTTGTCAATCTCTCCCTTAAAGTCCTCTAGAAGGTTTTTTTTAAATATATTTAAAAGCTTCTGTATTGGGTGCATACTAGTATATATTTACCAGGGTTATCCACTTGTTGGATGGATTCCCCTTAGTATTATGTAATAGTCTTTGTTGTCTCTCAGGATGGCCTTCATTTTGAAGTGCATTTTGTCTGATATGAGTATTGCTACTCCAGCTTTTTTTTTCTTTTCCATTTGCAAAGAAAAAAATTTTTCACTCTTATCCTGTGTGAGCCTTTTGTCCTGAGGTGGGTCTCTTATAAACAGCATATAATGGGAAATGTTCCATTCAGCTACCCTATATCTTTTTATTGGATCATTTAATCCATTTAAGTTTATTATTGATAGGTACCTATTTTTTACCATTTTAATTCTGTATACTTGGGTTTCTCTCTATTTCTTCTCATTACAGCAGTACATTTAGCATTTATTGTAACATTGTCTTGGCAGTGATGTAATCCTTTTGCCTTTTTTTTGTCTAGGGAGCTCTTTATTTCATTGTCTATTTTGAATGATAACCTTGTTCAGCATTATTCCCATTCCTCTTCTGCTTCTCAGCTGCTGTCTTCATTTTTGAAGTCCTGCTCTCAAAATCAGAAGGAGTCACAGGTAAGAATGGTGCAAGAAGGAGGGAGGAGGTGGCACTTTGGATTAGAGGAGGGCTCCCAAGGTCTAAGACTGGTCCTTAGAGCCCATTCTGCTCTGGCTTATTCAGATACTGGGCTGTGGATGTGCCATCCAGCACCCAGGTGTGGGGAAGAGACCTATAACCCCTTGGAGCAGTGCTGTTATGAGGACACCATCCTGCCCTTGAACCAGACCCGCCTCTGTGGTCCCAACTGCACCTTCTGGCCCTGCTTCCAGCACTGCTGCCTTGAGACCTTGGGCTCTCAGAATCGGGCTGTTGTCAGGTTTAAGGTCCCAGGCACAAAGTCCAACTGTATGTCCTCTCCTCTCACCAAGATCTGTGCCCAGGTAAGAGTCCAGGTCAGCCTGGGGGAAGGGCAGGGAATGGAGTTTGGATGTTTGATTGAACCTAAATAGACAGTCTCTGCTCAGTTCCTCATCACCCCAACTCTGAGTAAACATGTGATCTGTTCTCTCTCTTTCTCTTGCCCACCTCTCTTTCTCCCTGTCTCTCTGTCTTTCTCCCTCTCCCTCTATCTCATCTCTCTATCTCTCCAAAGGAATACCTGCCCAGCAAGCCCTCTACCAGAACTGAATTTATCTGGATGAACCTGAGGAGTAGAGACACAGGACACTCAAGACTGTAATATTTGACAGAGGGATGACCATGTGAAGAGGCAGCAAGAGGGAGGCCATCTGCAACCCAAAGAGGGACATCTTGGGAAAACCACATCATGCTGGTACCTTGACCTTGCACTTCCAGCCTCCGGAACAGTGAAAGACTACATTTCTGTTTTTCTCAGAGGCCACCACTATAGAAATTAGATAGATTGTCCCACATGCATACATAAAACAAAATTGGTTATGAAAGATGGAGGACATTTGTAATAGTGTCAACAACAAATGTTTTAAAAGTTAAAAAAAAAGATAAAACTTGGAGGAGGAGAGAGAATATAAAACTCAGGGGGGAAACCCATGGGGCATCTTAAGACCTTCCATTGAGCCATGAAGTCTCCTGAAAATGGCACTAAGATTGACCTAAGCTGGCCCTATTCCCTTCACACCTTAGGCATGTTCTTTCTCACCTGGGCATCAATTACATTTGACAATTTTCTCTTTTTTTGATGGAAAATTAGTTTGAAGAGATCTTAAAAGGACTTATCTGAGGGAGGATGGAGCTCAAGATTTCAAGTTCCATATATATTTTATTTAAAAAGAACTGCTATAAATACAAGGCAAAGCCTCTCTTATGCATGTTCTTTTAGTTTGATAACTAATTGAAATCACAACCACACCCACAGAAAAGTTCTCCTGATATTTCTTTAATAATATTTTGTCCTCACCCAAGGATATGTTTATTGATTTTAAAGAGAGGGGGGAAGAGAGAGAGAAACATTGATGTGAGAGAGAAACATCTATTGGTTGCCTCCTGCATGTGCCCAACCAGGGATGGAACCTGCAACCCAGGCACAAGCCTTGCCTGGGAAATGAACTGGAAACCATTTGGTATTGGAGGAGGCCCCAACCAAGTCACGAGGACAGGGCAACAAAAGGTTTTTAACATAAATATAACTCTTTTTCCCATTTTGAAGACCATCATACTAGCCTAAGCCTCCACAAAATTTCCACCTGCCACACACTTTTTTTATTACATTTTATAACCATTTTTATATATCCTTGAATACATGTATCTAACTTGCTGGATAGATAGTAGTATACTTATTACTTGATTTAGACAGTCCAATCTTAACCAAAGAATTGGTAGTAAACTTCATTCTATTTCTTTCTCTAGATTCCAAACAATTTTTGTACATATGTGTGCATACCAGTCTTAATAGGGAGAGTACACATTAATTAAAATGTTTTTACAGGTAAAAACACAAAGATTTCGTGAAGGAAATAGTTTTTAATGATTTTGTAAATTTGAGCTCTGTCTTGATCCACAAGAAATTTTAGAAGTTTCTTTATTACGCTTTTCTTTATGCTAAAATGCATCCTAGAAAAGTTTTGTGTAGACTATTTTTAGTTAATTATGTCATGACATAAATGGTGGTTAATTGGTGACAAATAAAAACATGCTTACATTTGTATATAAAAGCTTAAACACATACATACAGCCCATCATCAAAGCCAGCTAACCTGCCTCTTTCTCAATAAACATTTCTTCTTAATCCTTAAAATTCCTGTAAACTGGAAACAGAAAGTACATAAGTGCTAGAATTGTATTGGCTTATTTATAGGAGTTTTTTTTTTTAAGCAAAAACTCTGATATTTGTCTTTCTCTGTCTGACTTATTGCACTTAGCATAATGCCCTCTAAGTCCATTCATGTTGTTGTCAATAATAAAATTCCATTATTTGCTATTCCGTTGTATATATGTACCACATCTCTTTGTTGTTGTTCTGCTGTTTTTCTATTTTTTAAATAATCCTCACCTGAGATACTTTTTTATTACTAATTTTAGAAAGAGAGAGAAACATCAGCGTGAAAAACATTGATCAGCTGCCTCCCACATGCGCTCTGATTGGTTATCAAATCCGCAGACAGGAATTCGGTAACCGTGACCAGGAATCAAACCCACCATCTTCGGGTGCGTGAGACCACACTCAGCCACCTGAGCCACTCTGGCCTGGCCGTATCCCATCTTAATCCACTCAGCTATCGATGGACATTTAGGGTGCTTCCATATAATTCTGTAATGAACATATCTTTTCAAAGTAGTATTTTGGATGTCTTCAGATAAATACCCAGAAGTGGGTCAAATTTTTTTATATTTTTAATTTTTTGCAGAACCTCCATACTGTTTTCTATAGTAATATTAAAGACCAACTATATATTTTAATATATTTTTTACTGATTTCAGAGAGAAAGGGAAGAGAGAGAGAGAGGGAGAGAGAAACATCAATGACGAGAGAGAATCACTGATTGGCTGCCTCCTGCACATCCCCTACTCTGGGGGATCAGCCCACAAACCCAGCATGTGTCCTTGGCCAGGATCGAACCTGGGACCCTTTAGTCCACAGGCTAATGCTCTATCCACCTATCCTGAATTCAACTATATTTGAAAAATAAAATATAAATTCTAGATAAGTATACTGAAATGAAATTATAGTCATGTGACACATAAGGACTTTGTAGTCAACAACAAGCTGAATAGATGACAGTGGTCCCACAAGGTTATAATGGAGCTAGAAATTTCCTGTCACCTACAGACATCATAGGACAATGTATTATTCATGTTTGTGGTGACACTGGCCTAAACAAACCTACTGCTCTGCCAGTCATATTAAAGTATAGTAATACAATTTTGTATAGTACATTATATTTGATGGTAGTGATAATGTGTAACTGTGCTATGTGTTTCTGTATTTACTATACTACAGTTTTTAAACATTATTTTAGAGTGCATTTACTCTTCCTACTTATAGAAAAATAATAAAGTTTGCTGTAAAATAGTATGCTGAGTTACAGCAGCAGCATACATCTTGTGTTTATTGCCTTTCTTGATTGTATTATTTGCTCTTGTGCTTGATTTACTCTCATGTTGTTTTGTACAGTACTGTGCTGTAGAGGTTTGTCACCCAGGAGCAATAAACTATACCAGTGGTTGGCAAACTGCGGCTAACGAGCTACATGTGGCTTTTTGACTCCTTGATATTTTAGCAGAGGCCAGCTTAGGAGTACCCTAATTAAGTTAATAACAATGTACCTAACTATATAGTTTAAGTTTTAAAAATTTGGCTCTCAAAAGAAATTTCAATCGTTGTACTATTGATATTTGGCTCTGTTGACTAATGAGTTTGCCGACCACTGGACTATGCCATACAGTGTAGGTGTGTGGTAGGCTAGACCAGCGGTCGGCAAACTCATTAGTCAACAGAGCCAAATATCAACAGTACAATGATTGAAATTTGAGAGCCAAATTTTTTTAACTTAAGCTATATAGGTAAGTACATTGTTATTAACTTAATTAGGGTACTCATAAGCTGGCCTTCGCTAAAAACTCAAGGGGCCAAGGAGGAGAAAATGGCGGCGGAACGGAGGGATTCGATCTGAATCTGCTCACAGGGCAGAGGGAGGGAGCAGCTGAGGGTCGCGCAGGGAGCATTTGTCGGCGACTAGGGGGACAGCTATGCTCCAGGAGAAGATAGAGGACTGCTGGGCTGGCCTCCCCAGCCTGAGCGGCCCCAGTACTGCTGGGTTCTCTCCCTGAGCCAACTGCGCCAGGAGGCGCGCAGAGGCAGACCACGACATCTTGAAGGGGAAGGGCCTGAAAATATACAGCTACGGTACCGGTACTGGTACAGGCTAGACCGCTGAGACTCCCGGAGCACCTGCGCCCAGTTGGCTCAGAGGTGCGCAGAGCCCAGGGAGCTCTAAACTCCAGCAGGGAAAGGTCAGATTTCCCTGGGGGTACTTTGGGCGCGAAACTGAGGGGGCTGGCAGTCTGGGAGATCTGCACCTTGAAACTCAAAACCTGGAGATCTGCACCTGAAATAAAATCTGTGGCTGTTGAAGCTGGTAAACGTGGGAGAGGGCCCTTTGAGCTGGTGGCAGAGTTAATCCCTGGAGCGCAATCAGTTTGGACCAGACAGAGGAGGGAAACCCGGAAGATTTTGGGAGGGTTCTGGCTGCTAAAACAGCAGTCACCATTAGAGAGGCAGTATTGTTTAGTTCAGGATAGAGAGGACCAATAGACCCAGAAGTCAATCTAGAAACACTGCCACCCAGGGGCCAATCACAAATTGACTCTTATGTGACAGGGAATTGATTATATTTTCTCTTCGACCTTGGGAATACAGTCTATTTTCATCTACACTTTAGTATCTTTTACTCTACCTCAACTTCACCTTTATACCACCACTCTCTGGCTAACCTTTCCCTATTTAGTGCCTCGTTTCCCTTACACTTTTCCCGCTTTAGATTTACCTAATTCGTTCCCCTTACCCCCTGTTAAAATTTCACCCCACTGATATATCTAATCTCTAACCACCTACTCCAAGTGCATATATACCTCTAGCTTCTCTGACTTCACTATCTTAAAGTGCTTTTATCCCTGTCCTGTTGTTGTTGTTTACTTGACTGTTGATTATATTGATTTTTTAAGAAGGTTTATGAGATTGATTTGCTTATTCTGTTATTTTGGTTTGTCTTGTAGGGGGGGGGGTTATTTTTATTTTTGGTGTTGTTTCTTGTTTTGTTGTCCTCATCTGCATTGTTTTTGAGATAGATTTTTGCTTTTGTGTTCCCTCACCTCTCTTGATATTAGTAGTTGTATGTAATTTGTATCAATTTCCAAGTACTTGTTGCAGGTTTTGGTTTGGATTAGGGGCTGTCCTATAGGAGTTTTCACCCCACATTTATAATTTACTCCTTTTATTTCTTTTTTTCTTCTCCCCTTTTCCCATTATCATTTTGGCATTCCTGTCTTTCTTTTTTTGTGAGTGTGTGTGTTGGGGGGGGGTCTCTTTCTTTTTGTGTGAGTGTGGGTGTGTGAGTGTCTGTGTGGGTCTGGGGGAGGTTCATTTTCTTTTTTCCCACCTATCACCGAATTTGCCTTTCTCTGGCGGTCACCTTTATTTGGAATTACAATTACTTTGACTACATTGCGGTTCAGTGCCTGGTGCGTTGCACCTGGTTGTGTTGTATTTTGTGCCTTTAAATCAACGTAGGAGAGTGAGAACTACATAACCAGATACACAGAGAAGAGAGACCATGGGAAGACAAAGAAACAGCCCACATATGAAAGAAAAGCAAGGCTCGCCAGAAAAGGAGGTAAACGAAATGGAAGTTAACAACCTATCAGAGAAAGAATTCAGAGAAATGGTCATAAGGTGGCTGAAAAGAATGGAAGACAAATTTGATAATATGAGTAAGAACCAAGAGGAAATGAGGAAGACCCAGGAAGAAATGATGAAGAGCCATGAAGAAATGAAGAGGAGCCAAGAAGAAAAAAAGAGGAGCCAAGAAGAAATGAAAAGTGACATTGCTGAAGTAAAGAACTCAATAGAAAGTATTAAGAGTAGACTAGAAGAAGCAGAGGATCGCATCAGTGAGCTAGAAGACCAGGTAGGAAAAAATAACCAAGTAGAGCAGCTTCTAGAAAAAAAAATTAAAAAGCAGGAGGAGAGCCTAAGAGAACTTTGGGACAACATGAAACAAAACAACATCCATATAATTGGGCTTCCAGAAGGACAGGAAACTGAGCAAGGAATAGAAAACCTGTTGGAAGAAATAATGACAGAAAACTTTCCTGGTATAGGAAAGGAAAAACCCACACAAATCCAAGAAGCTCACAGAGTCCCAAGCAAAATAAACCCCAAAAGACCTATGCGAAGGCACATTATAATTAAATTGGCAAACACCAATGACAAAGTAAGAATCTTAAAAGCTGCCAGAGAGAGACAGAAAGTCACCTACAAAGGAACCCCCATCAGACTAACAAGTGATCTCTCAACAGAAACCTATCAGGCCAGAAGGCAGTGGAATGAAATTTACAAAGTCATGCAAAGGAAGGGTCTCAATCCTAGAATACTATACCCAGCAAGGCTCTCAATCAAAATTGAAGGTCAAATCAGGAGCTTCACAGATAAAAAAGGACTAAGGGAATTCGTCACCACCAAACCAGCAATGCAAGAAATGCTAAAGGATCTGCTGTAAAAAGAAATAGGAAGCGAAGAAGGAACACAGGGGTAAAGAACAAAAATGGCAACATATAAGCACCTATCAATAATAACTTTAAATGTAAACGGTTTAAATGCTCCAATCAAAAGACATAGGGTAATGGACTGGATAAGAAAACACAACCCATGTATCTGCTGTCTACAAGAAACCCACCTCCGAAAAAAAGACGCACACAGACTGAGGATGAAAGGTTGGAAAAAAGTTATTCAGGCGAATGGAAATGAAAAAAAACCTGGGGTAGCCATACTTATATCTGACAAATTAGATCTCAAAGTGAAGGACATAACAAGAGATAAAGAAGGCCACTTCATAATACTAAAGGTAGCAATTCAACAAGAAGAAATAACTCTTGTAAACATATACGCACCCAATACAGGAGCACCCAAATATATACAAAAACTCCTAGAGGACATCAAGGGAGAGATAGACAGCAATACAATCATAGTAGGAGACTTTAATACCCCATTATCACCATTGGACAGATCCTCTAAACAAAAAATCAGTAAAGAAACATCAATCCTCAATGACTCACTGGACCAGATGGAATTAATTGACATCTTCAGATCATTTCACCCCAAAGCCACAGAATATACATTCTTTTCAAGTGCCCATGGGTCATTCTCAAAGATAGACCATGTGTTGGGTCATAGGCAAAGTCTCTCCAAATTCAAGAAGATAGAAATCATATCAAGTATATTCTCAGATCACAGTGGAATAAAGCTGGAAATCAACTACAATAGAAACAATCCAAAGAAATCGAACACATGGAGACTAAACAGCATGCTATTAAACTATGACTGGGTTACTAGAGAGATTAAGGAAGAGATAGAAAACATCATGAAAACAAATAACAATGATATCACAACAATCCAAAATCTATGGGACACAGTGAAAGCAGTTCTGAGAGGGAAGTTCATAGCTCTACAATCCTACTGCAAAAAAAATAGGAACAGCGGCAATAAATTATCTAACCCAACAACTCAAAGAGTTAGAAAGAAAGCAACAAGAAAAGCCCAGTGTAAGCAGAAGGAAGGAAATAGTAAAGATCAGAGCAGAAATAAATGACATAGAGACCAAAGAAACAATACAGAAGATCAACAAAACCAAGAGCTGGTTCTTTGAAAGGATAAACAAGATTGATGAACCTCTAGCCAGACTCACCAAGAAGCTAAGAGAGAGGACCCTAATAAATAAAATCAGAAATGAAAGAGGTGAAATAACAACAGACCCGATTGAAATACAAAGGATTGTTAAAAAATACTATAAACAACTCTACTCCAACAAACTGGACAACCTGGAGGAAATGGATATGTTTCTAGAAAAATATAACCTCCCAAAACTCAATCAAGAAGAATCTAAACAACTCAATAGACCAATAGCTGTGGAAGAAATTGAAGCAGTGATCATAAAGCTTCCAGCAAACAAAAGCCCAGGGCCAGACAGCTTCACAGGGAAGTTTTACCGAACATTCAAGGAAGAACTAAAACCTATACTCCTCAGACTATTCCAGAAAATTCAAGAGGATGGAACACTTCCAAACTCCTTCTATGAAGCTAGCATCACCCTAATACCAAAACCAGATAAAGACGATACAATGAAAGAGAATTACAGGCCAATATCCCTCATGAATATAGATGCCAAAATCCTCAATAAAATTCTGTCAAATCGGATCCAGCAGTACATCAGAAAGATCATACACCATGACTAAGTAGGATTTATCCCAGGAATGCAAGGATGGTACAATATCCGCAAATCAATAAATGTGATACATCACATAAACAAATTGAGAGATAAAAATCACATAGTCATATCAATTGATGCAGAAAAAGCATTTGACAAAATCCAACATCCTTTCTTAATAAAAACTCTCAGTAAGGTAGGAATAGAAGGATCATACCTCAACATAATAAAAGCCATATATGATAAACCCACAGCATACATCATACTCAAAATGGGCAAAAACTACAACCATTTCCCCTAAGAACAGGAACAAGACAGGGTTGCCCACTTTCACCACTCCTGTTCAACATAGTACTGGAAGTATTAGCCATTGCAATTAGACAAGAAGAAGAAATAAAAGGCATCCAAATTGGAAAAGAAGAAGTTAAGCTATCCTTATTTGCAGATGACATGATATTGTACATAAAAAACCCGAAAGACTCCATAAAAAAGTTAGTAGACTTAATAAATGAGTTCAGCAATGTAGCAGGCTACAAAATTAATGCCAAGAAATCTATGGCATTTCTATACACTAATAGTGAACTTACAGAAAGAGAGACTAAAAAAGCAATCCCATTTACCATCACACCAAAAAAATTAAGATACCTAGGAATAAACTTAACTAAGGAGGTAAAAGATCTATTCATGGAAAACTACAGGACACTGAAAAAGAGATAGAGGAAGATGTAAACAGGTGGAAGAACATTCCATGTTCATGGATTGGGAGAATCAACATAATTAAAATGTCCATACTACCCAAAGCAATCTATAAATTTAATGCACTCCCCATTAAAATACCAATGGCATATTTCACAGACCTAGAAAGAACTCTCCAAAAATTCATCTGGAACAAAAAAGGGCCCCAAATAGCCACAGCAATCCTGAGAAAGAAGCACAAAGTCTGTGGGATTTCCATACCAGATTTCAAGCTGTATTACAAGGCTACTGTTCTCAAAACAGCCTGGTACTGGCACAAGAACAGACATATAGATCAATGGAATAGAATAGAGAATCCGGATATCAACCGAATCCACTATGCTCAATTAATATTTGACAAAGGAGGCATGAACATAAAATGGAGTCAATACAGTCTCTTCAATAAATGGTGTTGGGAAAATTGGACAGATACGTGCAAAAAAATGAAACTAGAGCACCAACTTACACCATACACAAAAATAAACTCAAAATGGATACAGGACTTAAACGTAAGACAGGAAACCATAAAAATATTAGAGGAATCTACAGGAAGAAAAATCTCAGACATATGCCAAAAGAACTTCTTTGATGATACTGCTCCGAGGGCAATGGAAGCTAGAGAGAAAATAAACAAATGGGACTACATCAAAATCAAAAGCTTTTGCACAGCTAAAGAAACCATCAACAAAACAACAAGAAAACCCACTGTATGAGAGAACATATTTGCAAATGTTATTAGTGATAAAGGTTTAATCTCAAGCATCTATAGGCAACTCACCCAACTCAATAAAAGGAGGACAAATGATCCAATAAAAAAATGGGCAACAGACCTAAATAGAATCTTCACGAAAGAAGACAAAAGGAAGGCCCAGAGACATATGAAAACTTGCTCAAAGTCCCTAATTATTCGAGAGATGCAAGTCAAAACGACTATGCGGTACCATCTCACACCTATCAGAATGGCTTACATCAACAAATCAACAAACGACAAGTGCTGGCGAGGATGCAGAGAAAAAGGAACTCTCATGCACTGCTGGTGGGATTGTAGACTAGTACAGCCACTGTGGAGAACAGTATGGAGATTCCTCAAAAAACTAAAACTGGAGCTCCCATTCGACCCAGTGATCCCACTTCTAGGAATATACCCCAAGAAATTAGAAAGGCGAATTAGAAAGGATATATGTACCCCTATGTTCATAGCAGCACAATTTACCATAGCTAAGATGTGGAAACAGCCGAAGTGCCCATCAGCAGATGAGTGGATTAAAAAACTATGGTACATTTACACAATGGAATACTACGCCGCGGAAAAAAAGAAGGAGCTCCTGCCATTTGTAACAACATGGATGGATTTGGAGAGCATTATGCTAAGTGAAATTAGCCAGGCAGAGAAAGACAAATATCACATGATCTCACTCATTTGAGGAATACAATCAATGACATAGACTGATGAACGAGAATGGATCCAGAGACTGAGAAAAGTCCATCAGAATGTCAAACCTCAGGGTAAGTGGCAGGTGGTGGGAGTAAGTGGAAAAGTCAATATACTTGAACTCTTGAACTGAGGTAAGTGATTTGTGTTTTTACATCCCTGACAAAGTTTATATAAAGTTATAAAAAAAATGGCAGCTAGTCTGACATTGAATTGACATGGCCTAGAGCTTGTCATATCTTATGGAGACCAGTCCTTAGGCTAGGCCCTGCTTAACCTCCCATGACACCATAATACCTTACACGATATTATTCTACAATGTCATTATAATATTTGATATTTGACAACAGCATATTAAACAATTATCCCAAATAAACTTACAAACTAATTCTTTGAATGTTGGGCAGCAACTTAAAAAAGGATAGGAAAGAAATTAATCCCTTTCAGAAGGAATTAAGGCACTGGGAAGGCATCCGAGCATTCTATATTGGCCCTTCTTGCCCTTTCTGCCAAGAGGGACCTTCTTGTTACTATCCAAATACACACAGCTGATGTCTGAGTTTTCAGTTCCAGCTGTGGCTGAAGGCTCTGGGCAGCTGCCACCATGGATCTGTATCTCGACCAATGGTGTGAGCTGGGCCATCTCTGGAGAAGAAACCTGGGTCCCCCGAGATATGTGATCAGTACCGGGATCCCGCCAGCAGGCAAGGGGACCCCAAGGCAGGTACTGGACGTGGAGGCCACAGGGGGGCATAGACTACAAAGGAGACAGAACTGAACCTCACATCACCCTGTTTGGCCCCGGAGGATAGCTGGTTAGCCAGAGACGGGTAAGGTTCCTCAGGGAAGGTACAACCTAAGACAGGCACAGTCGCAGAGGGGCCAACAGGAGAGAACTAAAAGGTCAACAGAGGTGGGGCACAGACCCTCATCCACAAACCTTGCAGGGGCTTGAATTCTCACCCCTCCTGAGGGAGGTCTCCTACCCCCACGGCTGCTTCGCCTCCCACGCACAACTCATACGGGGACCCAGGTGGCAGACAGAGACTCAGCCAGCAATAGCTGCTCTATATCTAAATTCAGTCTATTACCAGGAATGCTCAGGACCTACTCAAAAATGCAAATATTCCTTTCCATTAGTATTTACAGGGTAAACTAAGATTTCTGTTTGAGTATTAAAATTGACAGGAAAATAGTAATCAAGTTTTCAGATTAATTTAAATTGGCCAAGTGAAATATGTGAATACTCAAGAAAATTATAGTGTACTGGACAAAAAGCTTTTCCTAAAACATTAACTAAAAAATCTATTAGTAGTTCATCTCACTGTAAAATTGCCTAACATCCAAAGAACTTAAAGCAGTCACATTTGTGTGCAAAAATTAAAATTTAAAATTACCAAGACTGCAATATAAAATTTCCAAAAGTCCCCATTAATCAAAAAAGGGGAGGGGACAGCGGGGTAATATCACGTAAGGGAAAAAAAAATATCGAGTAAGTAAAATACATCTAGAAAATTCTTACTCCAGTAAAGTAAATTCCATTTGTAAAAACAATTGCAGGACACCCATGAAAAAACACACATGGTGTCAAAATAAGCCAAAGGAAAATCATTTAGGCAAAAATTAAAAAGAATCCCAAGTCTATTTTGCATAGAGGATCCCTTTGTTAACTTTTGGTCGAGAATGTGTTTGTGTGTTTTCAGAGAACAACTCCAAGACCATGTGGGTTCCTGCGACTGTGAGGAACTGATGGATTTGTTCCAGTCACGAGGATGGTCCAGAGATGGGGGACACTGACGACACCTTGCCATGCTAGCAGTCGGCAGCTGTGCATGTCTGCAGGCAGCCCAGGACCAAACCAGAGAGGATGGATCTTGCATTGCCACGATGTGTCCACCATCTGGATACCATTGCTGACATGTACACATAAAGAATTATTTGACACTGAAACTGGGACTCAGAACAGTTGGACATTGAAACTGAGACTGAAACATTTTTTGTGCTTATACATTTATTTCTAGTATGCAGAGGCAAGATATTTGTGAAGAAAAGAAACAGGGGAGAGTGATTGATATAGAGGCAGGATGGCCTTGAACAGGCTGTCAAGCTACAGGGGAAGGCTTGGGTGGATGAGAGGCAGATGTGGCGGGAGATCAACTGAAGGACTTGTATGCATGCATATGTATGCATGCATATGAACATAACCAATGAATGAAGGACACTGGGGCGGGGAGGGGGGGAAGCTGGGGATATGTGCTGGGGGGTAGGGGAGGCTGGGGGGAGGATAAGGGGGAGGGGGAAAGAAAAACATGTACTACTATTATACTGCAAAAAAATCAATTAAAAAAATGAATAAGTCAAAAAAAAAAAAACTCAAGGGGCCAAAGAGCCAGATGTGGCTTGTGAGCCACAGTTTGCCGACCACTGGGATAGACCATGTAGGTTTGTGCAAATACACTCTAAGACATTTGCACCACATAATTGCATAACACCACGTTTTTCAAAACATATCCCTATCATTACATGATGCATAACTGTATTCTTTCCTTTTTTCCTTTTCTGGAATCCCTACTATGCTGGTGACATATAAAAGCACCTAGTGCAGAGTGGATAAAAAAAAGCAGCAGTATATGTATACAATGGAATATTACTCAGCCATAAAAAAGAACAAAATCTTACCATTTGCAATAGCATGGATGAACCCAGAAAGTATTATGCTAAGTGAAATAAGCCAGAGGAAGACAAATATCATATGATGCCATTTATGTATGGGATCTAAATAAGAATATAGACCAGGCAAGGGCAGTTAGGGGTGATCAGGCCACTAGGGGAGGGCAGTTAGGAGCAACTGGGCCAGCAGGGGAGGGCAGTTTGGAGTGATTGCGCTGGCAGGGGAGCAGTTAGGCATCAATAAAGCCAACAGGGAAGCAGTAAGAGGGTGATCAGGCTGGCAGGCAGGCAAGCAGTTAGGAGCCAGCAGTCCTGGATTGTGAGAGGGATGTCTGACTGCCAGTGTAGGCCCAGTCCCACAGTTAGACATCCCTCGAGGGGTACCATATTGGAGAGGGTACAGGCTGGGCTGAGGGACACTCCCCCCACTCCCACCCCCTCCCCACCCCTGTGCATGAATTTCATGCATTGGGCCTCTAGTCCTATCTAATAAAAGAGTAATATGCAAATTGATCGTACCTCCACTACACCCAAGAGCCATGCCCACAAGCCAATCAGGAGCAATTATGCAAATTAACCCCAACCAAGATGGCTGCAGCCACAGAGAGAACAAAAGGGAAGCTGAGGTTTCCACGGCACTGGAGGAGGAAGCCAAGCTTTCCGCACACCCTGGCCAGCCCAGGCCTCCACTCAATGCTACAAAGTTTCAATTATAGAAAATAAATAAATCCCAACAAAAATCGTGGCAGCCACAGAGCTGGAGAGAGCAGGAGGCTAGGGTTGCCCCCAGCAATGGAGGAAGCCAAGCTTTCGATAGCCCTGGCCTGCCTTGGCCTCTGCTTAAGGCTACAAAGTTTCAATTATCCTATCTAATAAAAGAGTAATATACAAATTAACTGTCACTCCAACACACAAGATGGCTGCCCCAATGTGGTCAAAGATGGCTGCCCCCATGTGGACACAAGATGGCTGCCACAAGATGGCCAGCAGTGAAGGGCAGTTGGGAGGGACCCAGGCCTGCAGGGGAGGACAGTTGAGGAGGGGAACTAGACCAGCAGGGGAGAGCAGTTAGAAGTGATGAGACTAGCAGAGGATGGCAGTTGGGGGGGACCATGCCTGTAGGGGAGGGCAGTTGGGAGGATCAGGCTGGCAGGGGAGGACAGTTAGAGGCAATCAGACTGGCAGAAAAGCAGTTAGGCATCAATCAGGCTGGCAGGGGAGTGGTTAGGGGGTGATCAGGCTGGCAGGCAGAAGTGGTTACGTGCAATCAGGAAGGCAGGCAGGTGAGCAGTTGGGAGCCAGCAGTCCTGGATTGTGAGATGGATGTCCGACTGTCTGTTTAGGACCAATCCCAGTAGGATTGGGCCTAAACAGGCAGTCGAACATCCCTGGAGGGGTCTTAGATTGAAAGGATGCAGGTTGGTCAGAGGGACACACACCCCAGTGCACAAATTTCATGCACCAGGACTCTACTAGAAGATAAATAAATCCCAACAGAAATGGCTGTCGCCACTGAGCAAGCAGGAAACTTAGCTCCACTCTAGGCTACAAAGTTTCAATTGTAGAAGATAAATAAATCCCAGAGACCAGGGCCTCCACTTGGGTCACTGGGGGTGGGGGGGGAAGCCTGCAAACCACCACAGGCCCCTTGCCAGGCCACCCCATGCCTCAAGGGAATCCCCACCCTGATCCAGGACACCCTTCAGGGCAAACCAGCTGGGCCCCATCCATGTACCAGGCATCTATCCTATCTAATAAAAGAGTAATATGCAGCCTTAGCTGGCTTGGCTCAGTGGATAAAGCATCAGCCTGCAGACTGAAGGGTCCCAGGTTCGATTCCAGCCAACGGCATATGCCTGGCTTGTGGCTCGATCACCAGTAGGGGGCATGCAGGAGGCAGCCGATCAATAGTTCTCTCTCATCATTGATGTTTCTATCTCTCTCTCCTTCTTCCTTCCTCTCTGAAATAAATAAAGAAATATATATGTATTTTTTTAAAGAGTAATATGCAGATTGACCATCACTGCAACAGACAAGATGGCTACACCCATGTGGTCAAAGATCCTGCCCCCATGTGAAGCACAAGATAGCCACCACAAGATGGCTAGCAGGGAGGGCAGTTAGGTGTGACCAGGTTGGCAGAGAGGGGAATTTGGGAGCAACTGGGCCTGCAGGGAAGGGCAGTTACAGGGAGGATCCAGGCCTGCAGGGGAGGGCAGTTAGGGGTGACTAGGCCTGCAGGGGAGGGCAGTTAGAGGTAAACAGGCTAGCAGGGGAGCAGTTAGGCATCAATCAGGCTGGCAGGGTAGTGGTTAGGGGGTGATCAGGCTGGCAAGCAGAAGTGGTTATGGGCAATCAGAAAAGCAGGCAGGCGAGCAGTTGGGAGCCAACAGTCCTGGATTGTGAGAGGGATATCCGACTGTCCATTTAGGCCTGATCCCAGTAGAATTGGGCCTAAACAGTCAGTCGGACATCCCTCGAGGGGTCCCAGATTGGAAAGGGTGCAGGCTGGGCTGAGGGACAAACCCTGGCCTCCCACCTTGTGCACACATTTCATGCACCAGGCCTTTAGTAAATAAATAAATGTATTCGAACTATCAGTTAATAAGATACTGGGCTCTTTGGGGAGGAGATTTTATGGGGAGAATTACCTGTACCCTCCATTCAAGGGCCTTTAGAAAACCTAGCCTAGCTTTGTCTTAAAATGGGGAATTACTTGGAGCTCTCCCATATGCTTCACCTCCCATATAGCACCTGGCTGGTCAACCACCCACCATCCTATGTGGCAGCCTCAACTCAATTAATACTTGGGCAGGATAGGTGGGGTGGGGGGTTCTAAAATGGAAACACACACTTCCTCCCAGTACCAAACTGGGAGCAATCACCCTGAATAAATAATAGAAGGACACCAGAACAGAAGTATTATACCCAAATATTGAAAAAAGAAGCTGCACAGAGACTGGTGAGAAGGGCAGAGATGGGGGCCTATCTAGTTTGGTTCAGTGGATAGAGCTTCAGCCTGCAGATTGAAGGGTCCTGGGTTCAATTCTGATCAAGGGCACATGCCCTGGTTGTGGGCTCAATCCCCAGTAGGGAATGTTCAGGAGGCAGCTAATCAATAATGCTCTCTCATCATTGATGTTTCTATCTCTCTCTCCCTCTCCCTTCCTCTCTGAAATCAATAAAAATATTTTATTAAAGCAGAAGGGTGGAGATAAGGAGGCTGGTCTCTGCACCCAGAAGCAGCAGCTGAGGAGCTGGATAAATACTAAGGCTGCAGAAGTCCCTCTGGAGGAACATGTAGTCTCAACCCCATGCCAAGACTTCAAAAACAGAGCACCAGGACTGGAAAGAGGAGCCTGCACAGCATCTGGCAGCAAAAATAAGCAGTGACTTTGTCCACTGGAAAGAGAAGTGAGACTGCTTAAATCCAGGGTGATCTCCTTAAAGGTGAAAGCACAAGGGCTCACTCCCGGGCATGCACTTGAGGCTCTAGTATGGGGAAAGAGACTAGGACGTGCAGAAGTCATAAAGAGAATATCTGGATGGCATAGCTCCAGAGATCCATAAGGTAGACTACTGAAGTCCTGGTCCTGAGTCAACATCCCACACCACCCTCAGGTGCCATCTCCCACGGTCAGGGACATCTTCCAGGGTTGGTGCCATCTCCAGGGTTGAGTACTTCTATTCTTTTTTTTTTTAAGATATATTTTATTGATTTTTACAGAGCAGAAGGGAGAGGGATAGAAAGTCAGAAACATTGATGAGAGAGAGACATCGATCAGCTACCTCTTGCACGCCCCCTACTGGGGATGTGCCCGCAGCCAAGGTACATGCCCTTGCCGGAATCGAACCTGGGACCCTTCAGTCCGCAGTCCAACGCTCTATCCACTGAGCCAAACCGGTCTCGGCGAGTACTTCTATTCTTACCGCACCAGCTGGAGAAGGTGCACTAACCCTGTCCTCCAAAAACTGGTGACACCACCCTGCCAAGTTTGAATCCAGCATAAAGAACCATTGGCTGCACCCAACACACATCTAGGGAGCACTTTTTTTTTCTGAAGAAACTATATACAGACTCTCAGGTGAACATTGAATTGAGTTATTTTGGAACAAGGGCCAAACTTTCCCCCTCCCATGGGTTAGGCAGGTGCCACCCCCAATGGTAGGCTCCTTTGTCAGGGTCTAAGTCAGGAGGCAGTTACAGAGCTAGAGAGTGGCATGCACTTGCACCCCTCCTATGGCCCTGCACCACCCCCAATAAAAGGCTGTCTGGATTTGCATTCCCAAATTCTGCTGCCCTAGCCTGTTAAGCGCAGATCTAGCAGATCTAAGGGGGTGGGAGAGAAGCAATTCAGAACAGAGACATTTGTCATGGTCCCCTCGGAGGCTTCCATCAGCGTATCTGGCAGTGCACTGCAGAATAGAAGGAGGCAAGCAGCTCTCTCCCCTCCCATGGGCTGGCACCACTCAAAAAGAGGGCTGCCTTGATCTGTTCCTCTAAGTTCTGCAAGGTGGAAGGTAACAAGGAAAGTCCAACTGACCCCATCCTACTAGGCTCCGTTTTGAGGGTAAAGGAGGCTCTGCTCAGAGCTGGGACATTGAGAGTGCATCTACCTCAGAGGCTCCATCCAGGGCTTGAGCAGGAGTGGTTACAGAGCTAAAGAGGAGTGCAGTTTGCCCCCTCACACAGCACAGTTAGTGACACCCCCAAAAGAAGGTTTTCTTGATCTGATTTCCCAAGTTCCAGTGAACCCATCCTGCCCTGCTGAGCTGGCTCCTGCAGTGAGGACAGCTGGCTACATACTACCTGAATATGCAATGCACTCTTCCGGAGAAAGATAAAGTTGGAGACTCTAGCAGAGTCTGAAATGGTATGGCTCTAGAGTATGGGTCACATTCTCCTCATTAAGTGCTGGATCATAAGGCCTCAAACTAGAGGATCCACTAACCCTGTCCGCCTGACCTGGTTGTTCCAACCCTCCAAGCCTGAGCCCTGTGGCCAGATCTGTGGGGTGTGATCAGCTTGAGCCCACTCTATATAGCCTTTCTGCATGAGACTCTGGAGGAAGTCTAGGCAACATCGAAGGTGAATGAAGTATCCAACAGGTGGGCTCTCACCTAAGGAAATCTTGGTCCTTTGTTGAAGCTGATTCATCTGCACAGATTGCCTCTCGCTCACACACCCACATCCAGTAGATGCAGACAAAAACAGTGAGCAACATGGAAGCTCCAGACATATAGCCCAAAACCAATTACACACAACATCTGAAAGTGACCTGTATCTGAACCCCACCCAAGTAAGCCCAGAACCAACACAACCAACAATGGGTTTCAGACCACAGCAGAGCTCAACCCAACCAACCACACAAGCGACACACCCAAAGAAAGAATCTGGCAGGTACTACACCCTACTGAGAACAAGTCTATCTCAAGGCAGAAGGGAGGGGCAGTTTTGGTTTTTTTTGGGGGGGGGGGCGCTACAGATGCTACACATCTCATATATCTCATACGAACAGCATATTTCACAGACTTGGAAAGAACTTTCCAAAAATTTATCTGGAATTTTAAAAAGAACTGAATAGCAACAGCAATACTGAGAAAGAAGAACAAAGTAGGTGGGATCTCCATACCAGATTTTATGCTGTGTTACAAAGCCATTGTTTTCAAAACTGCCTGGTACTGGCACAAGAACAGACATATAGATCAATGGAATAGAACAGAGAACCCAGAAATCGACCCAAATCACTATGCTCAATTAATATTTGGCAAAGGAGGCATGAACATACAATGGAATCAAGACAGTCTCTTCAACAAATGGTGTTGGGAAAATTGGACAGATACATGCGAAAAAATGAAACTAGACAACCAACTTAGACCATACACAAAAATAAAATCAAAATGGATTAAGGACTTAAACATACTATGGGAAACCATAAAAATACTAGAGGAATCCACAGGCAGAAAAATCTCTGACATATGCCAAAGCAATTTCTTCACTGATACTGCTTGTAGGGCAATGGAAACTAAAGAGAAAATAAACAAATGGGACTACATAAAAATAGAAAGCTTTTGCACAGCAAAGGAGACCATCAATAAAACAACAAGAAAGCCAGTGCATGGGAGAACATATTCGCCAATGATATCAACGATAAGGGTTTAATCTCCAACATTTACAGGGAACTCATGCAGCTTAACAAAAAGAAGATAAACAACCCAATCAAAACATGGGCAACTGATCTAAATAGACATTTTTCGAAAGAAGACAGAAGGAAGGCCAAGAGACATATGAAAACCTGCTCAAAGTCACTAAATCATCAGAGAGATGCAAATAAAACAACAATGTGGTACCATCTCACATCTGTCAATATGGCTATTATCAACAAATCAACAAATGACAAGTGCTGGCGAGGATGTAGAGAAAAAGGAACCTTCGTGCACTGCTGATGGTAATTCAGACTGGTGCAGCCACTGTGGAGAACAGTATGGAGTTTCATCAAAAAACTAAAAATGGAACTCCCATTTGACCCAGTGATCCCACTTCTAGGAATATATCCAAAAAAAACTAGAAACACGAATCAGAAAGAATATATGCGCCATGTTCATAGCAGCACAATTCTCCATAGCTAAGATTTGGAAACAGCCTAAGTGCCCATCAGCAGATGAGTGGATTATAAAACTGTGGTGCATCTATACAATAGAATAGTATACTGCAGTAAAGAAGAAGTTCTTACCATTTGCAACTACATAAATGGAGTTGGAGACCCTTATGCTAAGAGAAATAAGCCAGGGAGAGAAAGATAAGTATCGCATGATCTCACTCATTTGTGGAATATAATAAATAACAAAAACTGATGGACAAAAATAGATCCGGAGACAGAGAAACATCAATTAGAACGTCAAACCTCAGGGAAGGTAGGGGGGTAAGAGGACGAGATCAACCAAAGGATTTATATGCATGCATATAAGCCTAATCAATGGACACAGACACAGGGGGTGGGGGCATGAATTGGAGGTGGGGAGTAATGGGGGAATAAGGACATATATGTAATACCTTAATCAATAAAGAAATAAAATAATAGATAGATAGATAGATAGATAGATAGATAGATGGATGGATAGCTAGATTTACCATTATAGCTGCTCAGCCTGAAAGGTTAACTTCACCCATGAGTTCATCAAGGGTTACTTTCACCAACAGAATTCATTAAGAAGCAACAGAGGGTGCACATAACCCATAAGCAGAGCACAGGTGATCTAGGAGATTGTGCCACTGAGCCCAACAAGACACTTTAAGACTACAGCTGTACAGCAGCTTGCGTGTGTGGTTAGGTTGAGCCTTAGCCACCCAGCCTGAAATTGATTCTACCCATGAACAGGCCAACATCAATCAAGACCCAATTACATCAGGAGGCCCATATAACCCACACAAGGGACAATCATAGAGCATCCGGCTCAGATCAAGAAGACTGCAATATTGGGTCTCCTAGGACACTGATTATATAAGGCCACGCAGAGAAGTTCTATCTATTACATAGAAACAAACACAAAGAGACAGGTAAAGTGGGGAGGCAAAGAAACAATACTCAGATGAAAGAAAAGGAAGATCTCCAAAAAATAACTAAATGAAATGGAGGCAAGCAATTTATTAGACATAAAGTTCAGAGTAATGGTTATAAGGACACTCAAGGAACTTAGTGCTAACTAAGAAACTTAATGAGAACTACATGATCATGAAAAAGGACATAGAAACCATGAAGAAGAAACAGTTCAAAACGAGGAAAACCATAGCTGACATCAAGAATGCACTGTTGCCTGGCCGGTGTGGCGCAGTGGCTGACATTGACCTATGAACCAATATCAGCTAATGAAATTAAAGCAGTGATCAAAAACTACCAGTGAGGAGGAGGAGGAGGAAGAAGAAGAAGAAGAAGAAGAAGAAGAAGAAGAAGAAGAAGAAGAAGAAGAAGAAGGAGGAGGAGGAGGAGGAGGAGGAGGAGGAGGAGGAGGAGGAGGAGGCGGAGGAGAAGGAGAAGGAGAAGGAGAAGGAGAAGGAGAAGGAGAAGGAGAAGGAGAAGGAGAAGGAGAAGGAGAAGGAGAAGGAGAAGGAGAAGGAGAAGGAGAAGGAGAAGGAGAAGGAGAAGGAGAAGGAGAAGGAGAAGAAGAAGAAGAAGAAGAAGAAGAAGAAGAAGAAGAAGAAGAAGGAGGAGGAGGAGAGCAGATGGCTTCCCAAGAGAATTTTACCAAACATTCAAAGAGCTAATACCTATCTCCTCAAATTATTCCAAAAAATTCAAGAGGAGGGAAGACTTCCAAGCTCTTTGTATGAGGCCAACATTATGTTAATTCCAAAACCAAATAAAAATACCACAATGAAAGAAAATTATAGGCCAATATCCCTGATGAACATAGATGCTAAAATCCTCAACAACAAAAAATGTTAGCAAAATGAATCCAGCAATACATTAAAAAGATCATACTGCATGATAAAGTGGAATTTATTCCAGACATGCAAGACTGGTACAATATTTGCAAATCAATAAATGTGATACACCACATAAACAAAATGAAAGATAAAAACCACATGACTACATCAATAGATTCAGAAAAAGCATTCAATAAAATCCAGCATCCATTTATAATTAAAAAAACAGCAAAACTGGAATAGAGGGATCATACCTCAAAATAATAAAAGCTATATATGAAAAATCTACAGTCAACATCAGACTCAATGGGCAAAATCTGAAAGCATTTCCCTTAAGATCAGGAACAAGACAGGAATGTCCACTGTCACCACTCATATTCAACATCTACAGGATGTTCTAGCCACAGAGATTGGAAAAGAAGAAGAAATAAAAGGCATCCAAGTTGGAAAGAAGAAAGTAAAACTGTCATTATTCACCCATGACATGATTTTGTATTTAGAAAACTCTATAAAGACTCCATAAAGTAACTAGTAGATCTGAAAATTAATTTGGAAAAATAGCAGGATACAAAATCAATATTCAGAAATTGATGGCATTTCTATATACCAATAATGAACTATCAGAAAGAAAATTTACCCTAACTGGTTTTGCTCATTGATTAGGCTATGGACTGAAGGTTTGTAGGTTCAATGGGAGGGAAAATGGGACGTATGTAATATTTTCAACAATAAAGTTTTTTTTAAAATCTGTGGTACATTTATGTCATGGAATACTATGCAGCAGTAAAAAAAAACAATCTCTTACCCTCTGAGACAGCATGGAGGGACCTGGAGAGTATCATGGTAAGTGAAATAAGTGAGACAGAGAAAGACAAGTATCACATGATCTCACTCACCTATGGAATCTAATGAACAAAATAAATTGATAAACAGAGTGGATCCAGAGACATGGAAGCATGGAACAGAGTGTGGAATTTCAAAGGAAAGATGGGGGTAGGGTGGGTGGGTAGGAGGTAATCAACCAAAGACCTTATATGCATAAATGCATGGCCACGGACACAGACAATAGGGTGGTGAAGGCCTGGGGTGGGGGTTGGGAGTGGGCCAGAGGGGGTAATGGGGGAAAGACGAGGGTATCTGTAATACTTTCAACAATAATGATTTACAAATAATTTTTTAGAATCTGTGGTCAATACACAATGGAATTCTGTGCAGCTGATAAAAAGAAGAAGCTCTTACGTTTTGAGACACATGGATGGACCTGGAGTTTATTATGCCAAGTGAAATAAGCCAGTCAGAGAAAGACAAATATCAAATGATCTCTCTTATATGTGGAATCTAATCTATTATCCTTAATGTAGGCATAACTTCAGGTTTTAGCCAACATACTTCTTGGTCATTTGGGTCCCAAAATGCTTTAAATTTGATTCTAGTGTAACAATCATGTGAGTGTTTCTTGTATTCAAATGCTGAGCTTTTTTTAAAGAAAAGAGCAAGGATGGCGAGTAAGCAAAAGTGTGGTACTGGCATAAAGTAGACATAAGGACTGATGGGGTAGACTTGAGGGTCCAGAAACAAACCCATGAATCTATGGCCAACGGCTCGTGTGTGAGGGCACCACCCTCGTTCAACGGGAAGAGAGTAGGTCTCTCCCACCAATGGTGCTGGGACAATTGCAAAAGAATGAAGGTGGACTCTCACCTCAAACCGCATGAAAAAGGGTTAGATATTTACATTATGCCACTTGCGAAATACGTGTGGGTGCATTTGTTTTCTTTTTAACCCGGCCTGACATTGTTTAGTCTTAAGCTTGCAGCATCTTTTAAAATATATTTTATTGATTTTTTACAGAGCGGAAGGGAGAGAGGCAAAGAGTTAGAGACATCGATGAGAGAAAAACATCAATCAGCTGCTTCCTGAACACTCCCTACTGGGGATGTGCCTGCAACCAAGATACATGCCCTTGACCGGAATTGAACGGGGGACCCTTCAGTCCACAGGCTGACACTCTATCCACTGAGCCAAACTGGTCAGGGCAGCTTGCAGCATTTCAATTTGATTACCACAACCTTCATGTTTAAAAAGAGCAGAAATTTGCGTTCTGGACGCAGGTGAGAGCATGTGCTGGGGGGTAAGGGAGGCCAGGGGGAGGTTAATAAGGGGGAAAAAGATATATGTACTACTATTTGTAATACTTTAACAATAAAAAAATTAATTATAAAAAAAAACAGCAGCAGAGATTTGCAGTTCTGGAGGCTGGCAGTCTGAAATTGAGGTGCCGGCAGAGCCAAGCACTCGCCAAAGGCGCTGGGGAGAATTCCTTCCAAGCCTCTTCCAGGTTCCGGTGGATACTGGTCTCTAGCCTGTGGCTGCATCACTCCAACCTCGGCCTCTGCCTTCACGTCACCCTCTCTGGTGTCTGCAGTCTAATGTCCCTCTGCTTTCCTCTCATAAGGACACATACATGACTGTACTTAGGGCCCACCTGGACGACTCAAGATAATCTCCCGTCTCAAGATCCCTAACTTCCTCACATCGGCACAGACCCTGTCAGGGGATGATGGTGGTCGTGGTGTTTGCTATATAAAGTAACATTCACAGGGTCCAGGGATTATCTTTGGGGGAACCCACCACAACCATTATATCACCAGCCTTTCAAAGACACAGTAAAGACAACCTCCTAAACAAGTGGGAGGCTGAAACAAGAAATTAGTTTTTTTTTAAATCAGTCTAATTTATGAAGGGCAGAAGAATTTGGTCAGAGGGCTGGCCTTAGGAGAGGCTACCTCCAGGGGCTTGGCAATTCTATCATAAGACTTGGTTTTTTTCCGAATCTTCTCTGCCTCTGGAGTCCTGATCACACTAATCGTGACTTGCCCCCTGGTTGAAAACTGGCTTCCAGAGCTTTCGTGGTCCCAGGTGCCCTCCAAGAGTGTCTGTCTCCCACTCCACCGCCCTCCGCTCCCCAGAATGGTCTCTCAAGAATGCAAAGTGCTGCCTGGCCCGTGTGGCTCAGAGATTGGGCGTCGACCTAAGAACCAGAAGGTCACAGAATCGAACCCGTGCACATGCCCGGGTTGCAGGCTCAATCCCCCAGTGTGGGGTGTGCAGGAGCAGCCAGTCAACAATTCTCCCTCACCACTGATGTTTCCATCTCTCTCTCCCTCTATTCCTCTCCGAAATCAATAAAAATACATATTTTTTAAATGCAAAGTGGTTCACATCACTCCCATCCTTATATGCTCTTCCATGGCGCCCCGGGGCCCGCAGCATAAAGTTGAAACCCTCAGTGTGCCAGACAAGTCCCAGAAATTCTGCAGACCTGGCTTCCCAAACAACCTGGTCATTTACGCCCCAGCAACATCAAGTTTCTTGTGGTTCCACAACACTACCCTGCCTCTTCTCTCTGCCCTGCTCACCCTGATCCCTCTGCCTGCAACAGCCTCTCCCGTCCGCTTCCCCTCTGTAACATCCTCATTTGCCTCTAGCTAATGGTGCTACAGACTCAGACAGATCTGAGGAACCAAAGTGCAGCATACTCTTTGGCTTCGTTACAGAGCAAACCGCCGCTCGCCCTCTGGTGGCCAAAGGAGGAAACAGCAAAGAAGGATGCTGCAACCTTTCCCCAGTGCAAGGACCAATCCCAAGGTCACAGCCCATGATGCTCCCTGGTCACGTTACCTGCCAGGCACCAGGCTAATAGGCAACCACGTGCAATAAGTATATATTTTCAGTAGGTATTATTCTCTTTCTTTACTGTCTGTCTTTCCCATTAGAATGTGGATGCAAGAACTTCTGTTTTGTTCACAGCTACATTGCCAGCACCTTCAACAGGTAGACGGAGCACACAGTAGGTGGTCAGTTGCCGGAAGCCATTCCATCCATGCTGCTTGACACGGTCGCTGCAAGGAAGAAACATCTGCACAACGTATGTGCCAATGGCATACTGTCTTGACTATGTTTGCTCCCCTTCTTAGCGCTGTGTTTTTACCAGTGCCACCTCCCCAGAAAAGCTTGTTTCCCTAGCTGGGAATTAATGGGACTAGGGAAGAGAATGAATCAGTAAAACCCCGTCGTGTTACAGAAATACCACGTATGAGGAACTTAGACCGAGACCGTTAGCAATAAATTTAGGTCTTCCTAGGTCCACATCCCCAGGGGTCTACCCACCAGAGGAAGTCCAAAGCCTATACCCCTAAAAACCCGCCAACACAGGGCAGTCCCAAGGAAGACCACCAGAAAGGCTAAAAGGACAACTACCAAACAGTTAAAGAAAAGTCGCTGCAAATAATGCAGGCAGGCTCCTTATCTAGAAATCTCATGTGAGCTATGTAAGCAGAAAGACTTAACCTAAGGGCGAGACAGGTGACTTAATCACCACAGCTAAGAATTATCACGCTTAAGCCACATAACCTTTACTGAGGCCATTGAATAGGAAAACCTCCTTCAGTTATTTCCCCATAGCTTAACAGTAGAGCAGTAGCATAGTGACCTTAGAAGAGAAATAACAAACCAGCCCTTATAATGGAGTGCAGAAACTAACCTTTAGAATAGAAAGTAGAAACAATAGGTAAGATTAAAATCAGCAGAGCTTAAATAGACGTGAGGTTTTTAGCAAAGGTCAGACAAGAAACTGTAAACATAAAACAAGAAACTGTCAAAGGTCAAAGGGGGGACCAAAACATACTATGACGTAACTATAGGCGCATGCTTGTAGAATCAAATGGTATAAATACAATTATAACAGGGCAATAGAGTGTGAGAAGCTGATTATGCTGATCATCTGAATGCTGTCTCCGTGTCCTTCATTCTTCGCCGATGCCGTCCACCCCTTTGGGGACCCCTGGACCACCGGGGCTGGACCCCAGCAGTTGGTAAGTTGTGTGGAAAGGAATTAGCATCCATCCTGCCCTTAGACTCAAGCATGAGTCTCCCCCACAGGACGAGGGATCCCCAGAAGTAAGATGGGTCCCTTGCTCTGGACATGCTCTGGGCCTCAAGACCCCAGAATTCCCAGATCAGGCAGCCCCTAGACTCCTCCCAGAACCTGAATGGGCCTTTCTCTGAGTCAGTGATGCAAAGGGGACAGGTGTTCACCCTAAACCCAAGCGGGCCCCTATTTCAGGGGCTGTAGACAGATCTGGGGCAGGCAAGTGGGGTGCAGAGGAGGCCCCATGATAAGATGGGGAAGGGGATTTGAAAAAGAAGAGGGGTGGCCTGCAGGTTGGGAGCCAGGAGCCTGCTCTCCAGAAGCCTCCAGGAATTCTACCCTGGCCAGTTTTCACAGTGGTTAGAGCATCGGCCTGTGGACCGAAGGATCAGGGGGTTGATTCCTGGTCAAGGGCACGTACCTGGTTACAGGCTCAATACCCAGATTCCTTGCAGAAAGCAACCAATTGATGTGTCTCTCTCACATTAATGTTTCTCTCTCCCTTCCACTCTCTCTAAAAGTCAGTGGATAAATATCCTCCAGTGAAAGTTAACGAAACAAAAAATTTCAAGGAATTCCAGATTCCAACGGAGTCTTCCTGATTCAGTTCCACTAGGAACTTCATAGGACGTGGTCTGCAGGGTGGCTGGGCACACCTTGTGAACAGAGGCATTAGCTCGGGGAAGGGAGGAGACCCCAGACAGGACCGAAAGGGAGTAGTCTCCTCCCCCATAGAGAGCAATCCCCTCCCGCATAGAGACCAGTTCCCTCCCCCATAGAGAGCAGTCCCCTCCTCCATAGAGAGCAGTCCCCCAATAGAGAGCAGTCCCCCCATAGAGATCAGTCCCCCCCATAAAGAGCAGTCCCCCCAATAGAGAGCAGTCCCCCCATAGAGAGCAGTCTCTCCCATAGAGAGCAGTCCCCCAATAGAGAGCAGTCCCCCCATAGAGAGCAGTCCCCCCCATAAAGAGCAGTCCCCCCAATAGAGAGCAGTCCCCCCATAGAGAGCAGTCCCTCCCATAGAGAGCAGTCCCTCCAATAGAGAGCAGTCCCCCCATAGAGAGCAGTCCCCTCCCCACAGAGAGGAAGGAAAAATGGGTATTTATTATGTGAGTTCCCCAAATGACCAAAAGAGGGACCGAGTCAACAAATGTGGGAGAAGGCTGGCTGCTCCCCTCCTCCCACGCAGCTCCCCAGAGTGCACCAGGGCCTCCGGCGGAAAAGGAACCCCTTTTGAAAGTGCCTGGTCCAGTCATTGGGTGTGGACTGTTGCTTTGCACACATCTTTTGCTCTGCCTTTTTGGGGTGCTTTTGTGAAGAGGAAAACCCATTGCGTTCAGCCGCTGTTGGCCGGATTCTAACTTTCACGTACTTAGCATCTGGTGCGGAGGCCTTCGTCCGTACTCTTGTCCAGGAACACCCTTACGAGAGCCGCCCCAAGCCTACAACTGCCCGGTGAGGGACGGGCTGTCCTTAAGTCCACGTCACAGACGGAGAAACTAAGGGTGGCTTAATGTGTGGTACTCACAGGTATTTGTCTCCAACTATGTGCTAGCGACTGGAGGTGTAAAAAGGAGGGAGAGGGGACATGATAGCCCCTTCTTCGTCCTTAAGCAGGGAAATTGCCCATCCTGGGTTAGATGGTGTCCAGGTACACCCATTGACACAGAGTAAGTAATAGCTCCTCCCTCTTTTACTCTCGGGTGTCACTGTTTGGACAATAAAGTATACTATGACCCTACGTATAGACCTCACTGTGCAGCAGACAGAAATGAATCAAAAGATTGCACAGGTTAGTTAATAACTACTGTTTTGATAAAATAGAGGCCTGGTGCATGAAATTTGTGCATGGGGGACCGGGGGGGAGGAGTGTCCCTCAGCCCAGTCTGCACCCTCTCCAATCTGGGACCCTTTGAGGGATGTCCAACTGCCCGTTTAGGCCTGATCCCTACCAGGAGTCGGATATCCCTCTCACAATCCAGGACTGCTGGATCCCAATTGCTCACCTGCCTGCCTTCCTGATTGCCCCTAACCACTTCTGCCTGCCAGCCTGATCACCCCCTAACCACTCCCCTGCTAGCCTGATTAATGCCTAATTTCTCCCTGCCAGCCTGTTTGCCCCTAACTGCATTCCCGTGCAGGCCTGGGTTCCCCTCAACTGCCCTTCCCTGCAGGCCCGGTCACCCCCAACTTCCCTCCTCTGCCAGCCTGCTCACCCCTAACTGCCCTCCCCTGCAGACCTGGTTCCTCCCAATGGCCCTCCCCAGCTGGCCATCTTGTGGTGGCCATCTTGTGTCCACATGAGAGCAGGATCTTTGACCACATGAGGGCAGCCCTCTTGTGTATTGGAGTGATGGTCAGTTTGCATATTACTCTTTTATTAGATAGGATAGAGGCCTGGTGCATGGGTGGAGGCCAGATGGTTTGCCCTGAAGGGTTTCCCAGATCAGGATGAGAGTTCCCTTGAGGAGGGCAATTGGGAGGGACCAGGCTTGCAAGGGAGGGCAGTTGGGGGCAATCAAGCCTGCAGGGGAGGGCAGTTAGGGGTGACCAGGCTGGCAGAGGAGAGAAGTTGGGAGTGACCGGGCCTGCAGGGAAGGGCAGTTGGGGGGATCCAGGCCTGCATGGGAGAGCAGTTAGGAGCAAAAAGGCTGGCAGGGAGCAGTTAGGCATCAATCAGGGTTGCCTGGGCAAGGGGCCTGTGGTGATTTGCAGGCTGCCTACGCCCGCCCCCCGCACCCAGCAACCCAAGTGGAAGCCCTGGTATCTGAGATTTATTTATCTTCTACAATTGAAACTTTGTAGCCTGGAGTGGAGTCAAACATTCTGCTCCCTCTGTGGAGGCAGCCATTTCTTTGGGGATTTATGTATCTTCTAGAATTGAAATTTTATAGCTTTAAGTGGTGGCCAGAGCCAGCAAGGACAGGTGGAAAGCTTGGCTTCCTCCATCACCAGGGAAACCCAAGCCTCCCTCCTGCTCTCTGTAGCTAGCAGCCATCTTGGTTGGGTTTATTTGCATACTTGCTCCTAATTGGCTGATTGGCGTGGCTGGTGGGTGTGGCAGAAGTACAGACAATTTGCATATTACTCTTTAATTAGATAGAATATGAAGGAACAGAAACCATGCAGGAAAAGCAAATAAGGGAGTTTGTCATCTCCTCAGAGGTGACAGGGAAGGAATCATCAGTGACAATTAGGATGGGAAAAGGAAAGTGAGCAGGGAGAACATCCCAGACTTGGGAATGTCAAGGAAAAAAATAAAAATTCTGCATTGTGTTTTGCACTGGCCCTTGTTATAACCACCATTTAATCTTATTCCTACCATTGTCGATACAACAAGGAACACACGTGTTGTTACCTAACTGAAAGAGAACCTGGTGAGACTTTATCCTGGCTGAATTAACTGTAACATGACCAAATAAAGGCAATAAGTTAAATATTTAAAATGTTAACTTCCTAAAGCATTCGGGGAGTAAATCTAATTTAATTTCCTATTAGAAAATCCCAAGATTAAAGGCAATAGAACAATTGCCCAATGATTAACTGTCCCGATTATGCCCTAATTAATTAATTATCTGTCTAGACTTCGTGGGATAAAGGCAGGTGACCAGGAGTCAGCAATAACGGCCTGTCCCCTCGTGCTTCAATGTCTAGACGGCTGAGCCGAGCCAGAACACATGACACACAAGACAGAATGAGTATGCACTCACACAGGGTTAATTTGCCTATTCCTAGTGGGTCCGAGGCTCCGGCAAAGGCCACCCACGATGCACACTGAAGGACGGATGACAAAGACGGAGACAGACAGGCGGCCGCAGTGGGTTCAGGCTCACACAGCGGAGCAGTCAGGGGCTTGTCTCTCAGAGTGACTGGAGTCCTCCTCTTGTCGGGCAGGAGACCTCGACTGAAGACGGCCTCGGGATTGTACAGACCGCGGTACACAACTTGTGCCCTTGTCGGTGTGGGCCAGACCGTGTGCTTTATGCTAGGAGCAGGGCGTTTACGTTCTAAGGGCTCAGAGCTTTACATCAGGATAGTGGAGTATTCATCAGTCTGGGAAGTTACAGAGTATTGGAGGTTTCCACACAGCAAACATTTTGAAAGTGCCTGATCCACCGTCATTGGGTGTGGACTATTGCTTTGTACACATCTTTCCGCTTCGCCTAACACTTATTTCATACATTAGAGGGGTTACATTATTATAACATTAACGTTTCCGTAAATGCTCACAAAGGCATGTCACAATTTAGGCTGAGAAGATGCAGGCTAGATAAAATTCTAACAAGGAAAGACCTCACCGCCACCGCCACCACCACCACCACCACCACCACCCACCCCATCCCACCCCCCACCACCCCCCCCCACCACCCCCGGCTAATAATTATCGCCTTGTTATCATAAAGGAGCCTGACATGCAAATATTTACAAAAGGCTAGCTGGGTGTTTTGTAACCTTAAGGCTAAGGTACAAAGTTCCTGGGGTTCACAAGCTTCCTCTGTTTAAAGCTGTGCACAGTGTATACAAAAGTCCCCTCGGGGACAGGGCTGTCAAAGCATCTTCCAGGGTGGCCAGAAGGGCAGGTGCTGGGGAAGCAGGAAGAGGGAGTGAGTGAGGACAGGCGTGTGAAGGCAGCCATGGTGAGGAGCTTGGGACCCTTCCTGAGAGTCATGAGACGCCACAGGAAGATGTGACTTGTTTTTGAAGGTGACCTTCAGGAAGACCTGATCAGATCTGAGCTGTAGCCTCAGAGGAGCCAGGGTGCATGCTGGGAGGTCACTAAGCAGTGGGGAGCAAGGAGATGGTGATAAGATCAGGGTGAAGACAGTGGAAACAGACAAAAGAGGGCTAATTCCTAAAAGATTTAGGAGGCAACAGCACCATGACTTAGGGGTGAACTGAATATTCATTTAATCATTTGGTATTTATTGAGCACCTGCTATGTACTGGGCATTGTTTTGGGTGCAAGTAACAAGAGGGAAAAGAATAGAGGTTGGTCAAGGATGGTGCTCAGATGTGGCTTTTTTAAATATATATAATTGATTTTTCACAGAGAGGAAGGGAGAGGGATAGAAAGTCAGAAACATCGATGCGAGAGAAACATCGATCTGCTGCCTCTTGCACACCTCCTACTGGGGATGTGCTTGCAACCAAGGTACATGCCCTCGACCGGAATCAAACCCAGGACCCCTCAGTCCACAGGCCGACGTTCTATCCACTGAGCCAAACCAGTTTCAGCAAAATATATTTTTATTTATTTTAGAGAGGGAGAGTGAGAGATAGAAACATCAATGATGAGAAAGAATCATTGGTTGGCTGCCTCCTGCACACCCCACACTGGGGATCATGTGCCCTTGCCCAGAATCAACCCCAAGACCCTTCAGTCCACAGGCTGATGCTCTATCCACTGAGCCAAACCCGCTGGGCCAGATATGGCTTTTGTAACTGGAAGGTGAGCTTATAATTCCCTTGGAAGAGGATTCATTTTGGAGGAATAACTCATGAGCCATTGGGGGATCTTAAATTTGAAGTCCCTCTGGGACATCCAAGTAGAGATGTCAAGTACAGGGTGAACACACAGATCCAGAATTCAGTTGCAAGTTCTGGGCATAAAAATCTGGAGGTTATCTGCACTTCAGTGGGGGCAGAAGCCATTACCTGGATAAGATCACCTGGCAGGAGAAGTATGACAAACAGGGAAGAATGAGTGAAAGGGAGAACAAAGGACCAGCCACAGAAGCAGAAGGAAAATCAAGGCAGCCTTATGACACAAGAGCTAAAGGAAGAGAGTATTGTGAGAAGGAAGTGGCCAGTTATGTCAAATGCTGCCCAATTGCCTGAGATCATCCAGCTAATTAAGTGGTAGAGCTAAAATTTTAAACAAGGTCTGCCCTAGCCAGTCTGGCTCAATGGACAGAGTGTTGGCCTGCAGCCTGAAGGGCCCCAGATTCTAATCGGGTGAAGGGCATACACCTCGGTTGCAGGCTCCTTCCAGGCCTGAGCCCTGGTCAGGGTGTGTGCAGAAGGCAACTAATTGATGTGTTTCTCTCACATCGATATTTCTCTCTGTCTTTCACTCTTTCTTCCACTTTCTTTAAAAAAAAAATCAGTGGAAAAATATACTCGGGTGAGAACTAAAAATAATAATAATTAAAATAAATAAAATAAAATTTAAAACCAAGTCTAGTTACTTAATAAATGGTGCTGGGACAAATGACCAGCCATTTGAAAACAAAGTTAGATCCCTTCCTCACACCATATAAAATTATAAATGCTAGCCGTATACAATTATAAATGCTAGCTGAGGTAAAGGTGTACAAGTAACACAAAAAGTAACAATATTTTTTAAATAGACAAAGATTTATCAACTTGGTTGGAGAGTTTTCTTAAGGCATTATAGGAAAAACAGAAAATGTAAAATAAAAAACCCAACAGGAAAATGATTTGAAAAGATGAACAGCCCTTGCCAGTTTGGCTCAGTGAATAGAACCACAGCCTGTGGACTGAAGCATCCTGGTTCAATTCCAGTCAAAGGCACATGTCCGGGTTGTGGGTTCAATTCCCAGTGGGGGACTTGCAAGAGGCAGCCAATCCATGATTTTCTCTCATCATGGATGTTTCTCTCTCTCCCTCCCTCTTCCTCTCTGCAATCAATAAAAATAAAAAAATAAAAACAAGAAGAATAAACTAGCTCTTTCTGCAGTCATCTTTGTTCCATGTCCCTCCCCCCCCCCCAAAAAAAATGCCTGGTGAAGCCACAGAAACATCCCTGCTGCAGAGCAGGAGCTGCCACAGCCCCAGGCTGAGACCGGGTCTGGAGCAGAATCTGACAGTGATGGATCAGCACCAGAGCTCGAGGAACAAGATTCCACATGGGCCGCCACACAACAAGCCCAGCTGGTGGGGCAGCTGAAGTTGATGAAGAACCAGTCAGTAAAGCAAAACGGAGCCCGGGGTGGGGGAAGAAGGCCTGGGAGGCTACGTCCAAACTGGGTCTTCGACGCATTACAGGGGTCACCAGGGTCGCCATATGGAAATCTAAGAATATCTTCTTTGTCTTCACAAAACCAGAGGTCTACACGAGCCCTGCTTCCTATGCCTACGTAGTTTTGGGGGGAAGCCAAGATGGAGGATTTGTCTCAGCAAGCACAGCTAGCCACTGCTAGGAAATCCAAAGCTCAAGGTGAAGCTGTCTCAAATATCCAAGAAAACACACAGGCTCCAACTGTCCAAGAGGAGAGTGGAGAGGAAGAGGCTGATGAAACAGGTGGGAGCATTAGGAACATAGAACTGGTCATGTCGCAAGCAAATGTGTCAAGAACAAAGGCAGCCGGAGCCCTGAAGAACAACAGTAATGACACTGTAACTGCTATTATGGAATTACCGATGGAACCATCTAAAAAGGAGGACTCTTTTCTGTGTTTCAAAAGAGTTACTGCAGCTTGGTTTGAACCTGTACTTTTTCTATCATTAATAAAATTATGGCTTCTTGTGGGATGAGCTCAGCGGGTGCTTGATCTCTCCCCCCAGCCCCAGAAAGCATGAAGACTTCAGAAATGAAAGCACCTTTATTTCTCTTAAGACCTCAGCTTCACCTGAAAAGATTTAATGCCACAGATCAGCCCTTAAAATCTCAGCCTTTTTCCTTCTTGTAAGAAGAAAAATATTGTCTGTACCAGGCTATCTGTTAAGAACTTTTTAAAAAATCTTTATTGTTGAAAGTATTACACTTGTCCTCTTTTATCTCCCATTGACTCTTTATAGCTCACCACAGGCCTTTGCACCCTATTGTCCAGGACCTTCTTCAGAGACCACAACTTAATTGTTACGTTTCTTGTGTTCTGTTTCTTTCCCAGATGTTAACCATTATCACAAGCCGGGTCTTCTTTAGTTAATCAGCTCCTTCTCTAACCTACAATCTTCTGAACACTTTGGACCTTATCTTTCCTTTATGAGAGGCAGTGCACATTAGTTACATTTTGACATGTAAGAGCTTGATAGAGCATTGGAGAGATTGTGTAATGGATGTGATGAAAAGACCACACTTTGCATAACATCAGAAGCTACCTTATAAAGGAAAGGATTTTGGCTATCATATACAACTAGAGGCCCGGAGCATGAAATTCATGCACTGGGGGGAGGGGGAAAGTTGCTCAACTCAGCATGCACCCTCTCATAGGAGCCTCGGGAGGATGTCCAACTGCTGGCTTAGGCCCGCTCCCAGCAGTCAGACATCCTTAGCGCTGCCGCGGAGGCAGTGGGGAAATGCTTCTGCCACCGCTGCTGCACTTGCCAGCCATGAGCCCAGCTTCTGCTGAGCAGCGCTCCCCCGGTAGAAGCACACTGACCACCAGAGGGCAGCTCCTGCATTGAAAGTGTGCCCCCACTGGTCATTCGCCATCAGGCCAAAACTGGCTCTCCGACATCCCCTCAGGGGTCCCAGATTGCAGGAGGGTACAGGCCAGGCCAAGGGACCCCACCAGTGCACAATCAGGGCCAGGGAGGAACACCTGAGATTGGCCAGCTGGAGCACTGTGGAAGGGCTCTAGGGCATATCTGGCCCATCTCGCTCAGTACCAATCAGCTGGATCCCAGCAGCAAGCTAACCTACCAGTCGGAGCATCTGCCCCATGGTGGTCAGTGCACGTAATAGCGAGCAGTTGAGCAGTCTTAGCATATCATTAGCATATCATACTTTGATTGGTTGAATGGCCAACCAGTCGGCCATACACCTAGCATATTAGGCTTTTATAATATAGGATGCAAATACTCTGCTCTCACACATTTTAATCTACAAAGTAAACTATGATTAGGGTAGTCTTAATCGTGCTAAGACAATGAGTGAAAACCAGAACTGTACCAGGCAAACATACATGTGATTACGCAGTTTATGATGAATATAGATAGTGATAGAGAAGTCCTAAGAAGAGTGAAGTTAAATTTTCTAGGTTTAGGTTGTTAATATAGTTGAGGGTAAAGCATGGAACTAAAACTTGGAAATAGGAAGGCAACAAGTAACTTAGAAGCAAGAATCTAAAATGAATGAGTGATATCATACCTAGAAGGAACGTTAAAAAGGAACATCATGGAAGACTTTAGGATCTAAAATTTATAGACATTATTGAATCCAGTCTTCTCGGTTCCTCTGAGAGTATTATTTTAGTGATGGGAAAGCTGAAGACCGAAGAGGTTAAGTGGCTTCCCCAGACAGTCACTACAAGTACTGCATGTACCTTTCCTTTGTGCAGGCTTTCCTGGAGAAGCACAAACTGCCTTCTGACTGAGACGATGTCTTGCCTCCATTTCACTGGGACACCACAGATTTGGTTCATTAGGCTAACAATAGGCCCCGTGGCTGCCAAATCTGAGACAGCCAGTAATTCTCCCTTCAGGAAGAAATTTAGGGATATTTATTTCTCATCCTTCCTTCTGTACAGTTAACAAACTGCCAATTCTTGGTTACTTTTTTAGAGAATTGTCTTGTTCAAGGCTATGATGGCCACCAGCACTGTAGTTGTGTTTCTTCCCACCTCAAGGACCTTGCTAACATTGACCCCTTTCCCATAACCATTTTTCCCACCATCCTTGAAATGTACAACTGACTTCCTTTGTCACAGAACGATTATGGAGTGTATAGTTTAAATGAACCTTTTGAAGAGGAATTACTCCTTCTTGGTTTGCAAACTGATTAAATAATACCTGTGTTCAAATATTCAGTAGACCATTTAACAATGATATCTTTTTTAAAATATATTTTATTAATTTTTTACAGAGAGGAAGGGAGAGGAATAGAGTGTTAGAAACATCAAGAGAGAGAAACATCGATTAGCTGCCTCCTGAACACCCCCTAATGGGGATGTGCCCGCAACCAAGGTACATGCCCTTGACCAGAATTGAACCCGGAACCCTTCAGTTTGCAGGCCGACACTCTATTCACTGAGCCAAACTGGTCAGGACTAACAAAGATATATTAACATCTGGCTTCATCTATAAAAATAGACCTACTACAAAATGTATAGAATTTGTTGAAAGTATTTGCCAAGAATCTGAAACTGGCACAGGTTTACTAAAAGACCCTTATTTTTTAGGAGAAAAAAAATGTAGTGGACCAGTTTAGTTCCCTAGCTATACTCTCACCATCTTTCTACCATTCACTTAAAAATTGATTTTTTAATTATTAAATACTTTAAAGGATGTAGATAAAAGGTTGTGTGTACACCTGGTTTTCAAGAAAATAAGCATTGCCCCCCCCCAAAAAAAAAAGAAAAGAAGCATTACAGTTGGGGACCATATACCCTTTCTCAGTCCTGTTTCCCTCCATCAAAGGTAACCACTATCATAAATTGGTTAATTTCTGACCATGAGTTGATACTCTTAGTACCTATTTTATGTCTCCAAAAAAAGGGTAGCATTCTGCAAGTTTGGAAACTTTAAATAAAGTTGTATATTACAATTGCAGGGCCTTCAAATGGGTAGTAAAAGAAAAAAAAAAAAACTAGATGTAGTAACCTGGAGCGATGTGCATGAAATAATAGGTGACAAAAGGCGAAGTGATACGCATGGCTTTAATTTTTTAACTAGAGGCTCAATGCACAAAATTTGTGCAAGGGGCTCAGCCCCCACCACCGCTGCAGCCGCCTCCTCCGCCTTGGCCCCCGCCCAGTGGGGTGCCCGCCTTGGCCCTCGAAGCCCTGGCTTTATCCAGAAGGTCGTCCAGAAGGATGTCTATTCTAATTAGCATATTACACTTTTATTACAGAAATTTGTCCTTACATATGTTTGTAGGTAGTGGAATATATAGTTTAGAACTTAATCTCCGGAGCTAGGAAGCCTGTGGCTAAACACTGATGTCACCATCTTCAAAGGGAGATAATGCCTCTGGGCTATTTCCTTGGCTGTGAAAGGGGGTTGATGACATCTACCTCACAAACCTGCTGGGAGCAGATGATGAGGTAATTCAGGAAGAATGCTTGGAGATGCCTGGTGTGCCATTCTATGCTGTTGTGAGTATAAGCATGATCTACCTGAGTACGGAAAATATGGTGGAAGAAAACATACCACAGTGGTCTCACTGGTGACCTCAGGTGGGTAGAGCTGGAGAAAGTAGGACACAGGTGATTAACATTTTGTCTCAATTCAATTTCTTACAGCTAGCATGTGTCATTTTTGTCAATTTTTCATGATTTTTTTTTTATGTATTGGTTTTGGGTGTACAGCTTAGTGGTTAACCATATGCTTTATATAGTGTTCCTACATAGTTATGACAACATTATTGATTATATTCCCTAGGCTTTACTTATGTTCCCCTGACTATTTTGTAACTACCAATTCATGCTTCTTAGTCCCTTCACCTCTTTCACCTAGTACCCCAACCCTTTTGTCATGTTTTAAAATATATATTTTATTGATTTCAGAGAGGAAGAAACAGAGAGAGAAACATCAATGATGAGAGGCAATCAATGATTGGCTACCTCCTGCACACCTCCCTCCGGAGAATGAGCCCATTAAGGGCATGTGCCCTGACCAGGGATGGAATCAAACCATGACCTACTGGTTCATAGGTCGATGCTCAACCACTGAGCCAAGCCAGCCAGGCTGTTTCCCCGCACCCTCGCCACCCTCTCCACCCCACCCCCACCCCCACTAAAGTAGCAGGAAAGGAGGATGAGCAAACTAGGCAATCTGAGCTCTGAGCTCACCAGGTCTCTAGCGGGGAGTGGGAAAGAGGTCCTGGCAGAGCAGAAGCCCCAGGAAGGCCTTCTGCCCCAAAGGTGGCCCCAAGCCATTGGCTGGCGCTGGCAAACGACTGTTCCTCTCCGGAACACAGATGCCCTCCTGTGCAGCATGGAGCCGGCAGGGCACCCATGGAAAGCATGCTGCTTGCTACCAGGACAGACATGAATTCAAGTCCCAGTGGAGCTTACGTGATACTATGAGTCAGGCATCCTCTGAAGGCTCAACACTGTCAACCCATTTAATCCCGCCCTGACCCTATTTTTAAATGCCACCCCCATTTTACAAGTGGGGGAAACTGAGGCACAGAAAGGCAGGGTCACTTGCCTGAGCCCCACACACTAGGATGTGGCCAGAATTCAGCTGCAGACAGCCTGGCTCTGCTGAGGTGGCCTGGGGTTCGGGGGCTGAGGAATCCAGGCTCTGGGCCACCAGGCTCCATTATGTTCCATGTCTCCGGAACGTGCCTTCCCTTCTCCCAGCCTCAGTATACTCAACTGTGAAATGGGCTTCTCCATACTCACCTCTTCGGTTCGCTGAAGGGTTAAATGACGTGGGGCTTGGGGTTGGGGTTGGGGATGGGAGAACTAAAACACAGGGCAGCCTGTTGCCCTCTTTGCAGGAAGAAGGAAGTGGCCTGGGGCCTCTCTCTGGACAGGTGTGCAATGCCCCACTGGGAGGAGACAAAGCAGGCAAGGATCCAGGCCTTGAGAATCTCCCAGAAACCACAGGGCAAAGTGCCCAGGGGCCGTGCGCCTCTCCCCACCCCCACTCTCTGCCGGGTGAAGGGCCCCTTGACCTCGCTTTCCTCAGACCCAACCACTCACATCCTGTTGCCGCTGGACCAGAGAAGGAAGCGGAGTCTGGGGTCCCACGTAACCAGCCAGGATGTGAAGCAAGGCTTTCCCCGCCCTTAGGCCCCAGCATATAGAGGCCGCTCTGGCAGCCTGCGCTGCTAGCCAACCCTGCCCACCATGCTCGCCATGTCCCGGCTCTGCGCTCTGCTCGCCTGGGCCCTGCTCGCCCTCCAGGTACTGGGGCAGACGGCGAACGAAGACGAGGCCTGCTGCGGCCCCATTGTGCCCCGGAAAGAGTGGGGGGCCCTGCCGTCCGAGTGCGCCAAGGCATTGGCAGTGCCGGTGCGCTACGTGGTGGTGTCACACACGGCGGGCAGCCCCTGCAACACCCCCGCCTTGTGCCTGCAGCAAGCGCAGAACGTGCAGCACTACCACGCGCGGACACTGGGCTTCTGCGACGTGGGCTACAAGTAAGTGCGGGGAGCGGGAGGTGGGGGTCTGAGAGACAGCGGGACCCCGGTCTTGGAGCCGCCCCGCTGTTGCCTGCGCAGCTTCCTCAGCAGCTTCTCCCCAGTCACCATAGAGGCTGGGCGAGGGCAGGCAGCACGGGATGCCCGGAGGCGCGGAAGGGCTGAAGTCCAAGTTTAGGAGGCTGGTGCCGGCCCCCAGCTCTGCTAGGTCTGCCTGAGGCCGGGGAGGCTGTCAACCTCGTTCAGCCCCCTCTTCTGCCGTCAGTGGGACCGGTCCTACCTGATCATTAAACCCACACACGCAAAGCACTTTGGACACCCCCTGGCATGTAGCGGGAGCCCCAAATCCGGGCTATGCCGTTAGGCACCTGCTACACGCGGGGCCACGTGCGGAATGCTGGGATGGGAATCTAGCCCACCTGGACTTAAAGGCCGGCAGGGAGACAAAGGCAGCACAGTGAACTCAGGAGGTGAAAGGGGTGATGGACAAGTGATGGAGGGAGACCTCAGAAGCTGAAGCTAGACCCACACGGGCTCCTTCTGAAGGACAGGCTGAGGGACCAGCTTCCGGTTATGGTGGCTCTGAGGTGGCCTGAGGAAGTAAGCTAGGGGTACCACAGAGGGGAAGGCTGGGGGGTGGGGTGAGCTCCTCCTGCCTGAAGGCCAGAGCTCAGGGCGTGGAGGTAGCAGGGAGGAGTGAGCAGCAGGCTCTGCTTCTCCAAAGATACTGACCTTCTGGTTAATTCCAACATGCCAGGTCAGGCTCACTCAATCAAGACAGGTTGAATGAGAGAGTCTTAAAGACCTGCCAGGATTAGAAACCTGTGGCAGGTGCTAGGGCTCCAGGGTCCGTGTCTGGTGGTGGCCCAGCCCTTCAGTCCCTGGTCCTGACCCCCAGCGGACAACAAGAAGCAGGAGGCAGGCTGGGGTGAGGGCATTAGAGCTTCTCAGTGAAGATATCTGAGGCAGGGGCCTCGGGGCATGGCCTTGGGCAATCCCCCCCTCTTTCTAAGTCTGCTTCCTCAGCTTCAAGGGGGGTGACAGCAGTGCCTGCCTCAGAGGACATCACGCAAGGACTCGGCAGACCCAGGAGGCAGGAGAGAGCCAGGCATCAGATGCTGGGGGTGGGGGTCACGAGGACCTGGGTGAAAATCCTGCCTCTGCCCTGCCCAGCTGTGTGCCCGTGGGCAGGGGTCCCTGCCTCTCTGGTTATCCACAGAATGGGCAATAGGCCTCATGGTTGCTGTGAGGATGAAAAAAGGTACATCCAGAGCTGTGCTTGGCATTTTAGGGGTCACTATCACTGGGGAGAAGAGGGGTGTAGGAGAAATTGTGAGTGGCAGGAGCAGGGGCAGGGCAAGTAAAGGAGGGAGTCCTCTCCAGGAAGCCTTCTCGCATTCATGTCTCCCTCACCCCACAGCTTTCTGATTGGAGAAGACGGGCTCGTGTATGAGGGCCGGGGCTGGAAGATCAAGGGTGACCACTCCGGTCCCACCTGGAACATCAGATCCATTGGCATCACCTTCATGGGCAACTACATGGGTGAGTGACAAGTCCCACTGGTCAGGACAGGGGCCACCATGGCCGGGCGGGGGGGGGGGGGGGCAGAAAACATGGTGTGTAGTGGTGCAGAGGCTCTGCCACCCACAAGCTCTGTGACTTTGGACAAGTGACTGCTTTTCTGAGTCTCGTTTCCTCCTTTTTGTTTTTGTTTGTTTGTTTGTTTTTAATATATTTTATTGGTTTTTTACAGAGAAGAAGGGAGAGGGAGAGAGAGTTAGAAACATCAATGACAGAGAAACATCAATCAGCTGTCTCCTGCACACCCCCTACAGGGGATGTGCCTGCAACCAAGGTGCATGCCCTTGACCGGAATCGAACCTAGGACTCTTGAGTCCGCAGGCTGATGCTCTATCCACTGAGCCAAACCGGTTAGGGCTCATTTCTTCCTTTTTTGGATAAGGAGAACTTCCAACCACATGGTTCGGATGAGGATGAGTTAATCTATGTAACAGTTCTGAGGCCAGGCCCTGCCACCTAAGAAGTCCTTGACAACATCCCTGTTGTGGGCAGGACAGGAAGGCCTGGGGACAGAGCGGGAGAATGATAATGGTCCTGGCAGCCAGCACCTGCTGTGCCAGGCACCACTCCGACAGCTTTACATAGACTAACTCGCCTTACGGCCCCATAGCTCTGTGGCAGGTGCCACTATTCTCTCCTTCCACAGATGAGGAAACTGAGGCACAGAGAGACTAAGTCACTGATGGGGAGTGGCAGAGCAAGTTCTGGGTTCTAGCCAGCAAAGCTGGGAGGGCACAAGTGGAACCACTACCCACACTACCTCTGTCCTTTGAGGAGACCCGAACTTAAATCCTACCTCTGCCCCCCAGATCGGTCACCCCCGCCCCGGGCCATCCGGGCGGCCAAGAATCTGCTGGCTTGTGGAGTGGCTCAGGGAGCTCTGCTTCCCAACTATGAGGTCAAAGGGCACCGGGAGGTGCAGCAGACGCTCTCTCCAGGCGACCGGCTCTTCGAAATCATCCAGGAGTGGCCACACTACAAGGAGTGAGGCCCTCACTGTCTCCACCCCCAGTCTGAAACCCCCTCCAATAAAAGTGAAACTCAAACTGTGCTCCCGTGCCTGCCACACACCTCCCTCCCACAAAGACCTGTCACTCTCCTCGCTGTACTCGGAACCCAGAGGCCCCAACCCTGAACCAACACCCGAGAGATGGCAACTCAGAGCAGCGTCACAGCTCAGAACCGGAGTTCTCAGGCCAGCGTGCAGGGTCAGCAGAGCCGCCCAGATGTCACTAGCCGCAGCTCGGGGGCCTCCCAGGCAGTGAACCAGCCTGCAAGGCTCCCCTCCCCACCACACAGCCAAAGACATCCTGTGCAGGGCCTCTGCTGGGACCCCATGGGGATGGGCTGCTCACCATCACCCCGCAGGTCCCCCAACTTTCACTGCTTTAGAGAGCAAGATTTTTCCTGAGCCTGAACCCCAATCTGCCTCAGTCACAGACATGCCCAGAAATGCACACAGGTACCCCCAATCCTGATATCTCCCCACTCCCCTCTTACCCTTCAGTCATAAGCTTAGGGACTCCAAGGGTAAATATGTTTATTTACAAAATACACAGACCCTCCCTCCCAGCATGCAATGCCTGAGAGAGTGAGGGGAATAGGGGCCTCTCACACCTGAGACCCCCAAGAGCACTACGAGAGGAGGGGTGGGGCTGGAAGGACATAGCAGCCCCACCCCCATCCAATCCATTGGTGGGCAGAGCTCCTTCTCAAGGTCATGACCTTGTGTCCAGTCTGTTCATGTATTCCTGCAAGGCCTTCAAACGGGCGTCTATTTCTGCTATGTCGGTTGCCTGGTAGTCAGAGCTGTACTCTGTGAGAGCAAACATGAGTTTGGGGGACTGTGCGGGGCCTGAAGCCACAGGGAGCTCTGGGGCCCAATAAATGCCCTCAGTACCACCCCAGCAGGCTCTGGGGCATGCGAGGGGGGGATGTGGAGTCCCAGGCTCACCTTTGATGGGGACCCAGCTCCCAGAATTGGCCAGATGCTTCGGACGGCGGCCACGTTCCATGGGAGTGAACTTCTGCAACTGGGGAGACATGAAAGAAGTCAGGTATTCTCCCTCCTGCTCCCCAAATCCCATCAGAAATTCTGCACCTAAGGACCTCATAAAAATAAGAGCTGACACATATTAGGCACCTATAACTTTGTATCTTCACCAAAACCCTCTGAAGTGAATACTATTACCATCCCCGTTGAACTGATAAAGAAACTGAGGTCCAGCTGGTGTGGCTGGGTGGTTGAGTTTGGACCTATGAAGCAGGAGGTCACCACTGCATTCTGGTCAGGGCACATGCCCAGGTTTCACTCAGGATCCCCAGTGTGGGGCGTGCAGGAGGCAGCTGACCACTGATTCGCTCTCATCATTGATGTTTCTCTCCCTCTCCCTCTCCCTTCCTCTCGGAAATCAATAAAAATATATTTTAAAAAAAGAAACAGGCACAGAGAGAGAGACTGAGAATCTATCTTGGGAGTGACACAGGTCGTCGGAGGCAATTTGTGGCCAGAGCTGGTGCTCTTGACCAGTGTCCTCTGCCCCTACGCCATCCCCCCTCCAATCCAGTGGTAGCAGAACACTGTGTCCAGAGGCACTTCCCAGGCTCCTCTGCAACCCGAGCCCCATATTGGACGCGGGGAGAAGGGAGCATCGGCTTCCGGTGGTTTCATGCTGCCCTCCCTTCTCCAAGGCCTGAGGAAAGACACTCACCGAATTGGACCCAGTCAAGGCTGTGGAGCTGGGCCGCTTCCCACGGTGGCTGCGAATACTAAAGAGGGACGAATGGGGACAAATGGGAGGGATCTTTGGCATCTCCTACCTTAACCTCCCCTGGGTTTAAAGGCTCCATCGCTCAGTTTCCCAGCAAGGCTTGTCCCCAGTGTCCCCAGCCACCTGTACGGCGGCGTTCCTTACCCTCTCTCCCCTCCTGCCCCCTGCCCCGCCCAAGTGTTACCCTCTAGAGAGGGATTCGGAGAAATCCTCGAACTCGCTGCAGGAGCTGGCGGACGAGCATCGGCTGCGGAAACTGTCCACTAGAGGGAGAAGGAGATGGTGAGCCTCCAGCACTCCCCAGTCCGACCCGCAAGCCCGCCTACCGGCCTGGCGGTCTCCAGCCTGGTTACCCGAGGAGCTGCGGTTTCGAGAGCGGTTAGCCGCATCCCCTCGGCCTGTCACGGCAGCAGGAGGACGAGTCTGGCGAGCCCAAGAGACGGACAGCCCATCCCCGCTTCCTCCGCTGCCCAGTCGGTTCCGCTGCCGCTGCTGCTGCTGCTGCTGCCTGGGGGATCGCAAGCAGAAGCCCGCCTGTGCGCCCAACCAATGCGGGGGAGGGCGTCGCTGCGCCCCTGCGGGTCACAGCCAGAGCAGGTGGCGCGCCTGAGGTCACTTGAGGCAAGGGGAGAGATGGCGCAGGTGACAGGTGAGGGAGACAGGTGGTGGATGGGGGGGGACCGGAGAGCAGGTGAAGGGGCAGACAGGGGCGGGGGAGGAGGAAATGGATGCTAACTTCATCTTGATCTCTCGCAGCTTCTTCTCCTTGGCTTTCACAAAGGCTGTGGGGTCAAAACGGGGCAAGCGACCACCTAGGATGGGTGGGGAGGTGCGGGGAGCAGAGGCTGGGGTCACCCAATCGTGCCTCCACCAATCTAGTCCATTCCACCTCCTCCCACGGCAGGACAGGGCTGCCACAGACCTGAGGGCGAGGGGGAGGTACGGGGAGGGCGGCCTCGGCCCCGGCCCCCGCGGCCACTCTCCAGGGAGGAAGAGCGGGCGGCGCCGCGGCCACGCGAAGTGGACCGTTCCCTGGACGACGAAGCCCGGTCCTCCCGGGCTGGGTGCGGCACCACCGGCGAAGCCCGTCTCCTGGGTGCACAGGACCCCATCGTCAGTTTCCTACCGGCTATGACCACCCCTATCCCAGGCCTCTTTCTGGACTTCCCCATCTGCGAGCCTCAGGTCCACCAATTTCTAAACATTCGTGCCCTCGCGTATGTATACGACCCCCCACAGAAGCTTCTCCCAGGCTCAGCCCCTCCCGGAGCCCCAACTACCCCTTCCAAAACACGCCATGTGTCACTTCCCTACAACCTGACGGCCCCCCTCCCCGGACCCTTCTTCCTGAGGTCTCCCACAGCTCCCTGGTTTTCTCTCACTAATTATCCACCATCCACCCCCAATAAAACCTGCAGAAATCACCCCGATTCTCACCTGCAGGGCAAAGTCCCACCCTCAGGCCGCGCCCCTTTCCCTGGTCCCTTTGAGCAGCAGCTCGACCTCCAGAATGCCGCCTCAAGCCCAGCCCATCTCTCCAGACCCCACTCACCTTTCCCAACTATCGGAACCCCGTAAAGCACCTGCAATCCAGTAGGCCCTTCCCCACCTTCCAACGCCGGCCCCGCCCCGGCCCCGCCCCTCACCCCCTCCTGTACGCGGCCAGCTCGCTGTTCAACGTCTTCAGCCGGATACGCAGGCTCCGCTCAGACGCCTTCACCTCCTCGAGCTGCAAGGAGTGGGCAAGAGTGCAGAGGTCCAGTCCGTGGCCCAGGTCGGTGCCCCCGGCCGTCCCCGCCAGCCGCAGCGCTCCCGCACCTCCTTGGCCAGGCGGCGGCAGTCCTGGCTGCGGCGGCCGGACCCGCGGTGCCCGAGACCGCGCTCTTGCCGCAGCTCCAGCTCCAGGCTGCGGACCAGCCCTCGCAGCGACTCGGCCTCCTGGCGCGCCGCCCGCCCGGCCAGCGCCTCCTCGCGGGATCGGCCCAGCTGGGCCTCCAGCTCTCTCTTCTCAGAAGCTAGGCGCGACACCCTGGGTGGAGGGGATAGAGGGAGGAGAGCTGCGGGGGAGCCGAGAGGCACGGTCCCTTCATCCCCATTCCAACACGGGGGTGGGCACGCACCACCAGTTCACCTTCCCTACAAATATGATGCCTTCACCTCTCCGCCTCCATTTGCCCCACGTGACAAGGAACTTGGCCACATTACCCCATCCCGCCCACCGGAGGACACGGCTGTGTTGAGTTCTGATTCCAAAATATAGCACTGATCTGTCTTTACACCCTCCAAGCCTAACCCTGAGGTCCCAACCTCCTCTGGCCCCTTAGCTGGGTCTCACAGCTTAATCAGCAGAGGACTCTCTAAAATGCAAATACAGTCAGGCACTACAGTGCTCAAAATTCTTCTCTGAGAAAAAGATGGACACACAGGCTACTACTGGCAGCACAATACCAAAGACTGTCAATAACCCAAATGTACATCAACAGAAACTAGTTGAATTTCTATGGCACATCTACTAAAATGTGTACCACACACCCCTACCAAGGAACAAGAAGATCTCTATACCCTGTCAGGATGTAAGTTTAGAGGCAGTACAGAAAAAATGTATCATATGTCTCTTTGTGTAAAAGAAAAAGGGAAATTATAAATTACAATGTTCATATTTTCAAAAATACATAAGGATAAATCAACTTTAAAAAGGGAAGGACAGAAGTGGCAACAGGGATAAAAGCTGGGCCCCTTTGAATGTACCCTCTTGTTAGTTTTGAATTTGGAACTATGAAAATATTTTATGGAAATAAATTTTAACAAAAGCAATCACTAAAATTTTTAAAAGAAACTGGCTCAAACAGATCTAACTGTATATCCAAGTTAGTGGCATATTGGAGAATTAGGTCAAGTGGCGAAATGCACACATACTTTATTTCAGCAAGTAGGAAATAGTCTAAGGATAAAAAAACTGCAAAGTAACATTAAACTGCAGTCAGTGCTCTTCTTCTTAGTAGTTATATTGGTGCATTAGGATAAAGAAAATAAATAAGTATGTTACTGTAACTAGAAACTAAGACATACAAATCAAAGAGGTTAACGTGGACACCATTTTCCTCTTTCTAAAAAATGTAAAAGGCCTAAAAGTGATGTCAACCCAATGGCAATTATCACCCTTAATAACCAGACTATGACCTCTAAAAACACTTTCCCACTAAAAGAAACCACAGCGCCTTGGGAAAATTACTTTCACCAGTTCTGAGGCTGGAAAAGCAGAAGGAAGTCCAAGACATCTTGGCATGCCAGAAAACAGTCTCTCAAAATATACTCACGCCCAGACCCCCTAGGACCTATGCACGTCACCAATAAAGTCAAGGGCCTTGCCCAGCCAGAGTGCCTCAGCTGGCTGCAACGTCATCCTGTGCACCGAAAGACTGCCAGTTCCATTCCAGGTCAGGGCAGGGGCCTGGGTTTTGTGTTCAATCCCCAGCTGGGGAGCACACAAAAGGCAACCACAACTGATGTTTCTCTCTCTCCCTCCCTCCCTCCCTCTTTCCCCCTTCTCTCTAAGCATGTCCTTGTATGAGGATTGGAAAAAAAAATCAAGGACCTTAACATGAGATCATAAAGTGGGCCTAAATTTAAACAAGTATCCTTATGAGAGAGAAGCGGAGAGAGATTAGACAGAGAAGAGAAGGCAATGCCGCCACACAGGCAGACACTGGTTGGCATGAAGTGGCTCCAAGCCCAAGGATGATGACAGCCATCAGCTGGAAGAGGCGAGAACTGGGTTCTCCTGCAGAGCACTGCCCGGCCAATGCCTTCGTCTCCTCCCAATGAAAGTGCCTTCAGACCTCTGGTCCCCACAACTGTAGCGGAATAAATTCCTGTTGTCTCAAACCACAAAGTTTATGGTCATTTGTCAGAAAGCCATAGGAAACCAACATGGCATCAATTCGGTTTAAATTCATATGTTCATAAGGATAGCAAAACTAGACAAAACTCATTGATCTCCACAAAGGATGTAAGGGAACCAACTAATTCTTCTGACAAAAGTTAAATTAAGTAAAAAAAAAAAAATCAATCATGCTTTTCCCATAGGAAATGTATTTCAGGGAAACACAGTAGTTGATGAGAGAATGCTTTTCTTTATTGATGAACCCCAGCTAACAAAAGTATTAGAGAATTATATCATTGCCCTTTAAAGCCCCTAATGAAATATCCATTTAGGCACTGATTGTCAATAGCTGCTAAAACTATGTATTAACCCAATGGTTATCATCTGGCCTGAAGATCAAAATCAAAGATCTGAAATATGTAGAGAGGTGCCTGTATTTGGGGCAAAATACTGAATTTACCCTTTGCAATCAAGACCAAGACAAGGATGCCACCTACTAGTGTCTCTGCTTCTCAGCGGACCGGAAGTCCTCGCCAGTGTCATGAGGCAAGAAATGCAAATGCAAGATAAGGACTGAGAGGGAATTAGCAAAGCTCACTTGTAAACACTGAAAACCAAAAAGAGTCTACTGACAAGACATCTGACTGAAATTAATATATGAATATCAATTACACAAAAAGCAATATGATTTACACTTAAAGTAAAGAAACCACTAACAAGGGCATCTAAAGTGTGATGGAACAACATTATTGAGACATTAAATGAGACAAAGAGAGAGAAACTGTTTATAGACTGAAATACAAACTACGGAATTTATAAAGATCTCTGCTCTCTCCCTAAACAGTTCTATTGATTCAGTGCAGTGCCAATCAGATTTCCAACAAATTTTTTGTGCTTGTACTGAAAAAACCTATTGATTCTGAAATTTCTTTTTTTTTTAATATTTTATTGCGTTTTCACAGAGAGGAAGGGAGAGGGATAGAAAATTGGAAACACCGATGAGAGAGAAACATCGATCAGCTGCCTCTTGCACACCCCCTGCTGGGGATGTGCCCGCAACCAAGGTACATGCCCTTGACTGGAATCGAACCCGGGACCTTTCAGTCCGCAGGCCAATGCTCTATCCACTGAGCCACACCGGTCTCGGCTGATTCTGCAATTTCTATAGAAATGCAAATTGCCAAAAATATATTGAGCCCTGGCCAATGTGTTCGTTCAGTGGTTAGGGCGTTGACCTGCGAAACAAAGGGTCTCAGGTTCAGTTCCAGTCAAGGGCACGTACCTGGATTGTAGGTTTGATCCCCAGCCCCAGCCCCAGTCAAGGCACATTTGGGAGGCAACCAATCGATGTGTCTCTCTCACACTGATATTTCTCCTCTCCCCTTCCTTCCACTGTCTCTAAAAATCAGTGAGGGTAAAATATGCTCAGGTGATGATTAACAACAACAAACGTATCTTGAAAATGAATAACAAAAGGGAAAAACTTGCTCTGCCCATATCAGACTAATTATGAAGTAATTAACACAGGATGGTACTAGAACTAGGACAGGCAAATAAACCAATGGCCTGCAGAGCAAAGAACCTCACCTATGTATAAACATGACCTGTGATAAAGGTGACAATGGCTGAGCAGTAGGAAAAAGCCACTTTTCAATAAACGGCGCTGGGAAAGCCCCTCTACCTCACCAAAAATCAATTCCAGGTGGACGGAATGTGAAAAGCAAAACACAAAGAATGACAGATGATGATATTGGAGAATGTCTTTATGACACAAGGAGAAAAGGATTTCAAGACAAGACATAAAGATTACTAGCTGGGAAGAAAAATTTATAAATGAGTTTACATAAAAATGAACCCCTGTGTATCAAAAGACATTATTAAGACAGTGAAAAGGCCAGGGGAAGGAGGGTTTCCGAAACACACAAAATTAACAAAGGGCAATGTCCAGACTATATGAAGAACTCCTGGAAAGCAATGACAAATAGAGGACCAGGAGAAAACCAGACATGATAGGTGAACAGGCAACTCACACAAAAGGAAACCCAAGTGGCTACTAAACAGGAAAAATTGCTCAAACTCCTGGGTAGCGAGGAAAATGCAAATGAAAACCACCAAGAAGCCCTAACTGGTTTGGCTCAGTGGATAGAGCATCAGCCTGTGGACTGAAGGGTCCTGGGTTCGATTCTGGTCAAAGGCATGTATCGTGGTTGCAGGCTCGATCCCCAGTAGGGGGCATGCAGGAGGCAGCTAATCAATGAATCTCTCTCACATTGATGTTTTTAACTCTGACCCTCTCCCTTCCTCTTTGTAAAATCAAAAAAGCATTTTAGAAAAAAGAAAGCCACCAAGAGATGCTGGGCTGATGGGAACTTCACAGGAGAGGAACCCAGCTCCCAACATCAGAACCCATCAGTCCCCCGCCCTGACAAGAGGCTACGCAGCACCAGGTGTCTTTCAAAAACCTCCATCTGATTAGCTGACAGGTTTGATAACCATGTCACCAGAAATATGAAAAACAGAGCAATACATTAACTGTGGAGATAAAATCAACAAAATCCAGACTGTAGGGAACTCTGCAGGACTAATACCCTGGCTTCTTCCATTAATGTCACATGAAAAAGGGGGGGGGGGGGGAGAGACACTAACAAATTAAAAGATTTAAGAAACACATGCACAATTGCAATGTGTACCTATATTTGGATATTAATTCACACAAGCCAAGTACAAAAGACACTTGTGAGACAATGCTTCGTTTTTATTTTACACGTCCTGTACGTTAAAGACACATATTGACTGCTCACGGAGGAATTTTTTCTCAGGGACGGGGGAAACATAGACCAAACAACGATGGGCAAAAGGACGTGACCACTGAGGCCGGAGCACAAGTACGTGCGCATTATACTACTGCCTACTTCTGCGTGTGCTCGGAATGTTTCCTAATAAAATGTTTTTCAAAATCTATGGCTCCCCCAAACCCTCCAAAGTTTCCCATTCAGCCCCTTCCGGCAGCTATCCTCTCCCCACTCCTCCCACCTTCCCCTTGGGTGCTCCAGCCAAGCTTCTCTTAGCAAATACAGCTCCCTCCGCTCTACTCCCCTCCTTCTCCAGGTGGAAGGACTCCACTCATCCTCCAAACACCACCTCCCAGGGAGGCCGCCGTCCCCAGCAGGCTAGATTGCTCTCCTGGCTCTCTGTACATTCCTTCCTGGCTTCCTCACTGGTGTTTATCAGGGTGATCATCTGTTTTCTGTCTGGATCCTCTCCCTATGAGGACAGTCACCGCTGTCTGGCCAGTGGGAAGGGACCTGAGCTCTGTGACCAGGCTGCCTACATCCAACTCTGCCTACATCCAACACTTACCACAAGCTGGGTGACCTTGGGCAGTCTTACTTCACTCTGTGAAGCGGGACACTAATAATAAAATACCTATACAGTTGTAGGAATCTAGGAAGAGTGCTTAGACCAGGTTTGGCACTGATTAAGGGCCCAAAAAAACATTAATAGTGCTGGGCGATGTGTCTGACACAGTGTGAACTCGTTAAATATTGGATGAATGAACGAATAAATCTTGGAGTCTTCCCAAACTCCCCAACTCCAAATTGGAAAGCAGCAGCCACTGTCAAGCTGTGGATCTCAGTGCAGATGGCGCCACCTTGTGCCCATCCTGAGAAACACGCACGCAGGCACACACCAGGCCTGGGGATAGATAGCTCCTGATGAACTGAAGGTAAAGCTCCTCCTGCTTCCAGCACTGCGTGGCCCGCTCCTCCGGGAAGAACCCCAGGGCTCTCCAGCCCCCTGAGCTCTCACACCCTGGGCCTCCCTGTCGGCACTGAGGCTAGCAGCTGCCAAGAGTGCACAGTGGCGCCCTCGCTGGTTTTGCTCAGTGGTTAGACCATAGTCCTATGGACTGAAGGGTCGAGGGTTCAATTCCAGTCAAGGGCATATACCTCTATTGCAGGTTTGTGGGGACACCTTTGGGAAGCAAACCAATGGATGTGTCTCTTTCACAAGAATGTTTCTCTCTGTCTCTTCCCATCCCTTCCACTCACTCTGAAAATCAAGGGAAGAAAAAATGTCCTCAGGTGAAGATTACCAAAAAAAAAAAAAAAAAAGAGTGCACAGTGACTGGGGAACCCAAAGGGACTTGATGGTGGCTGCCTGGACTCAGGATATAGCCTGGCCATATTCGTCACTGTGACCTGGGGCACGTTCTCTAACCTCTTGGGCCTCAGTCTCCTCCTCTTAAAACAGGAATGACAGCAATGCTCCTTTGTGAGGATCGAATCATAAAGCACTGAGCAGGGTCCCTAGCACCCTGTTAAATGCTCAATATTTGCTACTGGTATTACTATTACTAGTAGCCCCGCACACAAATTCATGCACTAGTAGCTCACCAGTAGCCTGCTGCTGCCTTCCAGTAGCTCTCTGCCCGCTGCCCCGTCCTCCTGTAGCTCCCTTTCTCCCGCTCCTCTCCATCCCCTCAGAGCTTGCTGTCCTGCCCCCTCCTGTAGCTCTCCACAGCCCACTTGTAGCTTGCTGCCCCACCCGCCTGCTGATCCATCATCGGGTCATTATGCAGTTGGTGGTCACTCTTCGAGGCATAATAACCATCTGCATATTACATCTTTATTATGTATGATTATTATTATTTTTTGAAATACATTTTATTTATTTTTTACAGACAGGAAAGGAGAGGAACAGAAAGTTAGAAACACCGATGAGAAAGAAACATCGATCAGCTGCCTCCTGCACATCCCCCACTGGGGATGTGCCCGCAACCAAGGTACGTGCCCTTGATCAGAATTGAACCTGGGACCTTTCAGTCCGCAGGCTGACGCTCCATCCACTGAGCCAAACCGGTTTCAGCATGATTATTATTAATACTTACTACTGTTAGCCCCCCACCCCCAATGTGTGGGGCCTCGTCCAGGTAGAGACCAAGTCCCCAGTTCAGCTCCCCCTCAGCCCACAGCACGCAGCAGGCGCGCAATATGGCCAAAGCCTTTGCTCACTCCACTCTTTCAATCCCGTTCCCACCATATTCCCACCCACCACAAGGCCTCTGCACATGCTGTTGCCTCTGCCCAGAACGCCCTTCCCCAGCCCCTTCTCGGACCCACCCCAAGACCCTATCAGGTTCTTGTGACAGCCTTCCATAGCACAGGCTCCCTTTCCTAACCCCTCTCCCTTCACAATGATGCACTCGGTGCTTATGTATCAACATCCATCGGCCCCTGTGGTTGAGGGACAGGGAGGGGACCAGCCCAAAAGAGGCACTGAATAGAGCTCTTCCTCCCACCCGTCTTTGCACATGTTGTTCCCTGTGCCTGGAATACCATCCCTTACCAGGCCGGGACAGGTCCCATTTCTGGGATCCCCCACCCTGCCCACGCTGCGTCTTCACAGATCCGTCTCCCCCAGGGTCCTGGGAGTCCCAGGAGGGCAGGGCCAAGATTGTCTTGTCAGCACTGTGACCCCAGCACCACCCAGCACAAAGCAGCCAGGAGAGCTCAGAATAAATATTTGGTGAACGATGGACCACCATCCTCCCAACAGTGCTGAGCACAGGGCCCCGCAGTGCATGATGGGAATTCCCCTCTTCCCCCGTCACACACACCCTAGCCCAGGGCCCCAACTGCCCACCCCTCCCAGACTCACTGCTCCCGCAGGTGCCAGATCTCAGAGTCCCGACTGTCCCGAGGGTCCTGGCCTTCAAGCCCTCGAAGGCGGCTCAGCTCCTCTTTCAGCGAGCGGATGATGCCCTGAAGGAACACGGGGTCCGGCTTGCCCTGGTACGGGAGGGGCAGCGGGTAGTGAATCCTGAGGATTAGAACCGTGGCATCTCAGAATCCCGAGGGTATCTACCAGACCCTGAGAGCCTTGGGGTCCAAAAACACACAATTCCAACAGCTTCACCCTCCCAGAGGCTTAAGTTCCAAACACAGCTTCCAGCCCCTCCCTGCCCCCTTTGCACCAGTCAATGCTCCCCCGCCCCACGCCCCACCCCAAGACCCTCCTATACAGCAGCTGTGGAACCACTGGGTCATGCCACTTGCAGCCAAGCACAATCCTGAGATTCCATAGTAGGAGATTCTGGAGCCCTGACCTAGGTCCCCCTGGCTGGAGAAAGGTAGGGAGAAAGGTAGGGCAGGCACCTTGATGAGCTGCCCCACCAAGCGCCACTCATAGAAGATTGGTAACTTCCCACGGCAAAATCCAGGAGCTATTAATTACCGAAGCAGACTCTGTGCCCAGCTACCCAACTGCCATTCCCAACTCCCTTCTCCCTTGCTGCCTCCGCTATAAAGACAGATACCTACTCATTTTCCCAGCATCCCTTTCATGTGACCTTCCCAAATATTATGGGAGAGGTCATATGACCATTTTTGGCCAAATATTATAGGAAGTCTGTTGGGAGTCTTCCGGAAACACTTTGTTTTCTGGATAAACACTAGATGCATTTAGCAAGCATGGCCCTGTTCCCCTTCCTCTTGCTTGGATACGTTTGTGATGCCTGAAGTTTCAGCACCCCCTTTGTGACTATGAAGAGATACAGGCGAAATCAAAAGGCCAACACGTTGCCCTGGCCAGTTTGGTTCAGCGGTTAGAGGGTCTGCCCTTGGACCAAAGTGTCACAGGTTTAATTCCTGGTCAAGGACATGCTCCTTGATTACAGGTTCCATGCCCAGCCCAGATCTGGGGTGAATACAGGAGGCAACCAACCAATGTGGGTCTCTCACATCAATGTTTCTCTCCCCCTCCTCTCTCCCTTCTATTCACTCTAAAAATATCAACGGAAAAAAATCCTCGAGTGAAGATTTTTTTAAAAAATGCCAACGTTCTAAAGATGACACAAGAAAACAAAAACCATAAGGAGCTCAAGTCTCTAATGAAATTGTTGATTTCGACCACCTTCCTAGACATCTTATTAAGTGATAACTATCGTTTGTTTAAGGTATTGGTGCTTATAGCCAAACACAAATCTCAACAATGAAGATTCCAAAGGCAAGCTCAAAGCAACATCCCTAACTACCCTGGGTACCAGGGTTCCTGAGGTCTAACCACATCCTCTCCCATCTGCCCACCTAAAGCCAGCCTGGACCTAAAGCCAGCCCACTGTCCCACCTGTCAAACTCCACGGAGTAAATGAGAATCAGGTAGCGTTTGGAGTTGAGCTGGGCCGACCTCGAGGCTGAGGGACCTGGGCGGCCCCCCATCTTGCGGTTCCGCAGGGACTCCAGATCTGTGTAGGTCAACAGGTCAAGGGTGACTGATTCGCTGCTCTGTTGGGAGAAGGTGGAAGGAGCTACCACAAGACTCAACATGGCCATACCCAGAGCACACACCCTGACCTGCTCCTGATGAATAAGGTGGCCCTGTCCAAGGTGCTGGCACAAGGACCTTGTCAGAGGGAGAAACTAGAAAGAACTAAATGCTCAACCATGGGTGACAGCTAGGGACTGTGGCTGTCCAAGTACTGCCCGCCAACACCTGGGGATCCCTGAGACCCTTCCAGGGTGCCCAAGAGGTCAAAACAATTTGCATTATAACATTAAGATCATTTTGCCCTTGTGCTGTGTTGCACTAATGGTGCAAAAATAATGGTGGGTAAATATGCTGGCGTCCATTAGCAGAAATTCAGCCAGTGGCATCAAATGTTCTAGTAGTCACTACATGCCATGCCATTTCAGTGGGAGACCAGGAGGCCAAAATAAGCAGACAGACAGATAAAATCCAGGAAATGAAACCTGGGAATATTCTTGATGATGCTGTGAAATTCATTAATTTTATTGCATCTCATCCTTTACGTGCACAGCTTTGTACTCCCCTGTGTGACAGATCGGGCAGCACGCCTCCCGCTGCACACCAGGGACAGCTCTCAGGAAGCGCTGTGCCATGGAGTCGGAGCTAAGTTGCCACTTTTTCACAAAACGCTATTTTTACTTGGAAGAACCACTGACAGACAAAACCAGGGTTATTCAGCCTTGGGCGTCTGGCAGGCACTTTCTCAAAATGAACAGTGAGGCTATCACGTCCAGAAAAACAGCTGACAGTGTTGTTGCCAATGATAAAACGCAAATGTCAAAGCGAAAATGGGAATTTGGAAACCTGGTATCCGCCAACGTGCGCTGCACAGCCTCTCCTGTGAGATCAGTGAGGACATTCACACATGTGACTTCCTGGTGTTGTGTAATGACATGTGACAACATCTGGAAGAGCTACACAACTCAATGAACCAGTATTTCCAAATGCCCAACGAGTGAGGTTACAAAATGGGTAATAATAGGTCCAGGCAAAATGCAAAATACACCAATAGATTTCAGTGTAACAATACAAAAGGTTCATTGCTGTGGTTTCAGATTCCACAGTGCAACCAACCTTAATGAACTACCACCACCTGGTGGGGAGGGAGGGTGGGTGGGCGATCAGCCAAAGAACTTGTACGCATATATGCATAACCCATGGACTCAGACAATGGGGTGGTGAGGCCTGGGGTGGTTTGGGGCTGGCTAGAAGAGGTCAATGGGGGGTCGGGGGGGAGAGACATATGTGATACTTTCAACAATAAAAACTTTTTTAAAGAAGAAAAGAAAGCACCACCTGTCCAGTGTGAATGTGTTAGCTAAGAAAGACAAGCACAATTATCTGAAAAAACTATGAAAGGGCTCTCTTCCGAACCACATATCTAGGTGAGGCAGATTTTTCTCCACATACCGAATACCGGAACACAGAGCAGACCCACCAGCTTCCTGTTAGCAGTTTTAAAATGACACCTAAGTAGCATTCCCTTGTCGCTCTAAGTTTCAACCAGCGCTTTCTTCCCTAGTACTACTTTTAACTACTTGGCATTACATACATTTTTCAGTTGTCTCCCTCCCACTAGAATGTCAGCTTCATGAAGACAGGGACTTGTCTTTGTTCACTGTGTGTGCCCATGCCAACAAGAGCTCAATGAAACGAATGATTAGCTATATTCACTAATGTAACTAAATTTTTATGAAATATTGTTGAATCTTACAAAAGCAGATTTTAGAATACCTTGGAAAATATGTCAACTAGCCATAGCTGGTTTGGCTCAGTGGATAGAGTGTCAGCCTGAGGACCAAAAAGTCCCGGGTTGAATTCGGCCAAGGGCACACACCTCAGTTGAGGCTCCTCCCTGGCCCGGCCCTGTGTCTCTCTCACATCCATGTTCCTCTCTGTCTTTCCCTCTCTCTCCCACCCTCCCTAAAAACCAATGGAAAAATATCCTTGGACGAGGATTAACTATATGCAGGGCAAAAGTATCAACCATATACAGGACAAAAGTAGATTTACAGTTGTTCATATGAAAAATACAATAATTAATAGATAATAATACAAGAATAAACTCTGTGTTTTGTGTACTCACAACTGTAAACATACTTTTGCCCCACGCTGCATAATCATAGATATAGATAGATAAATGCACACACACACACACAGATTTACAAATGAATAGAGAAATAAGAAACGACCAGGTTTTCACCAAAATATTACCAGGAGCATTAGGATTGGTTTTTTCTTTCTTCTTTACATTTCTCTGCGACCTGAACATTCTACATGAGAATAATTCTCGTTAGAACCAAAAGAAGCCATTTACATTTGGGAAAGGAGAGAAAGCGAGAGCCCTGCCCCGTCAATGAAAGAGGAGAGAGAAGGCCTCGCATACGGCAGATGGGCATCTACCCCCAGGAATCCAGGGGATGGAGACCTCCCCAGCCCCCGGCCTGGTCCCTACCTGGGTAAGGGCCGACTCCAGCATGTTACAGAAGATGCTGAACTGTTTGAAGTTCCCTGTCTTGTGAGTCAAATCTTCGATGACTGGGTGGGGAGAAAAGTCCTTCCTGAGGTCTGACACTTGCCCCATCCCAGGGCAATGCATGCAAGCTTTCTGACTTTCCCTGACGCCAGTGCCTCTGGCCGAAGGGATGAGCCCTACACCCCTCCCCACCTTAGTGCTTCTGGTCAGGTACGCGGGCAGGCGGGCAGGACCCAGGTGGCCTCATCTTCTAGCTGATCCGGGGGGAGAACAGGCGAGCCCACCCAGGCAGGCACACTCACAGTTGGCATCGAACTCGCCCCGCCACTGGTCGGCCGTCATCCGGTCCTCCACCTCCAGCTCCAGCACCTGTCCCGACACCACCACCCGCACGGCGTGCTCCACACCCCGGAAGACGTAGTCCACCTGCAGGCCGGCCGGCTGGTCCATGGCCAGGGTCACTGGAGAAGGGGATGACACAGAGACCCAGAGGGGCTGAGAGCCCAGGCTCAGGAGCTGGAAGGTCAGTGTTCATTTCCTGGTTCTACCGTTTACCAGCTATGGCACCTTAGGAAGGAGATGTTGCCTCCATTTCCTCATCTGGAAAATGGGTATAAAATGGCACCAACCTCATAGAGTTGACATGAGGATTAAGTTGGACAATACACATAAAAGCACTTAGACTGTATCCTGCATATTACTATGCCCAAAACATGCTGGCTGATAGAATACATGATTTCCAACAAAAGAATCACGATTAACATGATTATTTATTAATCCTTACGCTCATTTTATATTTTTCATTGTTCACTCATTCGTTCCGCAAACATTTGCAGAGGAAAATCCAGCGGGAAAGGGGACGGCGAGTCCTGAGGGAGGGCGGGCGGGCAGAGATTTCAGACGGGGAGGGCGGGCCTCCAGGAGCCGCTGACACCTGCCAGAGACCTGAAGGAGGCAGGGAGAGGCCACGCGGCTCCCCAGGGAGAGAGGTCCACGTGGAGAGAAGCCAGTGCCTTATATGATCGGTGGAAGCTAAGTCGTTCACTTTGAATTAAAACTTGAGTTTACGAATGAGTCTGTTGTAAGCATAGGCACCTTCTCTTGGCCAGTTGGCTCCACGCGGAGCTGGAAGAGAGCCAGGCCTCCGCCTCGGCCGGGGTCCTAGGGGCTGGTTCCCAGCGGCAGCCCCGGCTGCCTGGGTTCACGTCCAGGTTGAGCTGCGTGCAGGGATGTGAGCAAGTTACTTTGCCTCCCCTGGAGCCAGATTCCTTATCTTTACAGCAGGTGCCACCCTGGGTGCTGGGGAGCTAGGGGTCAGATTATGGCCCTACCGTCAGGGAGGCTGGCAACAGTCAGAGGTAAAAAAAAAAAAAGAAGATTAGGTAGTGAGGAAAGGGAATACCGGGAGCGTGGGGCTGCTCTTTTGGCTAAGGTGGCCAGGGAAGCCCCTCTGAGCAGGGCCTGGAGGGAGGGCGGAGACAGGAGACAGGTGAATACCTGGGAAGAGTGTCCCAGCCGAGGGAACAGCCAAGAAAAGGCCCCAAGGTGAGTAGTTACTAGTTTGTTCTAAGAACAGCCAGGAGGGCAACCTGAGGGAGGGAGAGGGTAAGTGACGAGAGTAGGGGTGAACGCGCCAGACGACGGTCATGCAGGAAACTAGGCGGGATAACAGTGCCCACACTGGTGAAGGTTGAAATGAATGAATCATGCTAAAATCCTTGGAGAAACTGAGCCGTGCCTGACACACAGCAAACAGTCAATACAAACTGGCATCGTCATCATCATCATCATCAGTATTGCTTTGTTGTTTTTGAGCTTGAAAGGGACTATAGAGACAAGGCAAGTGCCCCTCCCCAGGGTACAGAGAGGGAAACTGAGGCTCAGCGAGAAGAAGGGCCCTGTCCAGAGTCCCAAAGCTGCTCAGAGCCACCCAGATCTGTCCTCAGCCCCACTCAAGCAGACCCCTCATGACTGACCTTCTCTCCCCATCACCTCCTTTCGTCCTCTGTCCCCAGCAGATCCTTCCTAACGTCTGGTATCGGGAGATGTCATTATGATGGAGAAAGAGACTGAAACTCTTAAGTCAGTGATTTTTAACTTTTTATAGTCCTGGGATCTAATGAGATCTCTGAACATCCCCCACCCCCAGGTAAATGAACAGACCCATAACTTTGCAATTAATTTCAGGGGCTCCCAGAACATTGCTTCCAGGCTCTCATCTACAGATCCCCTTTCTCAAAGGCCCAATGACAACTGTCTCAGCCCCACACGTCCTGACAGGCACCTGTCCCTAGACCCAAGCAAGCTCTTGACTTTATTGGCCGGGGGGTCTCTAGTCTTGGAGGGGCTCCTAACATCTGGAGACCTCCTTCCCGGAAAATTCACTCTTGCAATTGTGCTTTCACCCTCTGGGCAGTTCAGAGGTCCCCACAACCACACGTTTCAATGTATCACTCATCACCTGGACCACAAAGTGGGTGCCCTGCAGTGCTGGACCTGTCCCCCCTCCCTCCTAGCCACCCCTGCCCTAGACCCCGCCCACCCTGAACATACCCCACCCCATTCTGGGATTCCCTGGGCCCAGAGCCCCTCCCTCCCTTCTCCTTCCCTCTAGCCCCAAGGCTGACCTATGCTTCTACCTGCACCCTCCATCCATGCTCTGTGACCAGTGGCCCATCCAGGTGGCTGGTTTTGTTCCAGTCCCAATTCTCTCCCAGCTCCTCTTCCCTCCTCAGCTTCTAGACCCTAGGTCCCAGCCAAGCCTTCAAGGGTTCACTCTTGCCAACCCTCAATGTCAACACTTGAAGGTTGTGCTCGATGTGGACACCCAGAGCCGCACTCTGGCCCACACACAGCAGTAAGACAAGAAGAAATAAGAAGCATCCAAATTGGAAAGGAAGAAATAAAACTGTCATTATTTGCAGATGACATGATACTGTATACAGAGAACCCTAAAGATTCCACCAAAACATTACAGAACTGATAAATGAATCCAACAGGTAGCAGGATACAAAATAAATATCCAAAAATCAGTAATTTTTATATACCAGTAACAAACTATCAGAAAAGAAAATTAAGAAAACAGTCCCATTTACAACTGCATCAAGAAATAAAATAAAACACCTAGGAATAAACGTAACCAAGGATATAAAAGATCTATACTCAGAAAATATATGACACTAAAGAAAGAAATTAAAGATACAGGCAAGTGGAAACAGATACCATGTTCATGGATAGGAAGAATGAACACCATGAAAATGGCCATGCTACCTAAAGGAATCTACCAATTCCTGTCAGGATACCAATGGCATATTTCACAGGACTAGAACAAATAGTCCAAAAATTTATATGGAACACAAAAGACCCAGAAAAGCCACAGTAATCTTGAGAAAGAAGAACAAAGTTGGAGGACTCACACTACCTGATATCAAACTATATTATAAAGCCACAGTAATCAAAACAACATGGTACTGGCATAAAAACAGACATACAGCCCTAGCCAGTTTGGCTCAGTGGATAGAGCGTCAGTCTGCGGACTGAAGGGTCCCAAGTTCCTTCCCGGTCAAGGGCACACGCCCAGGTTGTGAGCTCAATCCCCAGCAGGGGCCATGCAGGAGGCAGCCCATCAACGATTCTCTCTCTTCATTGATGTTTCTATCTCTCTCGCCTCTCCCTTCCTCTCTGCAATCAACAATTAAAAAAGAAAAAGAAAAAAGATCAATTGGGCAGAATAGATAACCCAGAAATCAACCCATGCCTTTATGGTCAATCAATATTTGACAAAGGAGGCAAGAATATACACTGGGGGAAAGGTAGCCTACTCACTGAATGGTGTTTGGAAAATTGGACGGGTGTGTGCAAGAAAAGTTAAACTAGACCACCTGCTTACACCATATACAAGAATAAACTCAAAATATACTAAAGACTTAAATGTCAGACCTAAAGCCATAAAACTCCTAGAAGAAACGTAGACAGTAAAATCTCAGAAATTTCTCATAGCAATATTTTTTTTGATACATCTATGGCAAGAGAAACAAAAGAAAAAAACTCAACACCAAAAAAAAAAAAAATCCAGTTAAAAAATGGACAAAGGACCTGAACAGACACTTCTCCCAAGAGGACACACAGAGGGCCAACAGACAAAGGAAAAGATGTTCAGTGTCACTAATCGTCAGAGAGATGCAAACTAAAACCACCTGACAGAACAGCTATCCTTAAACCAACAAGCAACACACGCTGTGACGATGCAGAGGAAAGGGAACCCTCCTCTTGGTGGGAATGCAGACTGGTACAGCCACTATGAAAAGCAGCATGAAGTTACCTCAAAAAATAACAAAATGCAACTGCCTTATGACCCAGCAATTCTACTTCTGGGACTATATCCGAAGAAATCTGAAACAGTGATTCAAAAGCATATATGCACCGTGATTAAATTTACCCCTAGGTATCTCATTTTATTCATTGCAGTGATATTATAGCCAAGATTTGGAAGCAGCCTAAGTGTCCAAAAACAGATGCGTGAAGCCCAGCCTGCACGTCCTGTGAACCAGGAGGTCGTTGTTGGATTATGGTCAGGGTACGTGCCCAGGTGCCAGTGTGGGGCATGTGGGAGGCAGCTGATCAGTGGTTCTCTCTCATCATTGATGATTCTGTCTCTCTCTCCCTCTCCTTTCCTCTCTGAAATCCATAAAAATATTTTTTCTTAAAATAGATGAGTGCAGCCATAACCGGTTTTGCTCAGTGGATAGAGCACTGGCCTGCAGACTCAAGGGTCCCAGGTTCAATTCCAGTCAAGGGCACATACCTTGGTTGCAAGCATATCCCCAATAAGGGGTGTGCAGAAGGTGACTGATCGATGTTTCTCTCTTATCAATGTTTCTAACTCTTTCCCTCTCCTTTCCACTCTGTAAAAAAATCAATAAAATATATATTTTTTAAAATAGATGAGTGTAGGAGGGAGGAACTAAGATGGCAGCATAGGTAAACACCTATACTACTGCCTCGCACAACAATTTCAAAACTACAACTAAAAGACAAAACGAACATCATCCAGAACCACTGGAAAGCTGGCTGAATGGAAATTCTACAACTAGAAGGAAAGATCAAGGACACTGAGACTCAGAGGAGGTGCGGAGGGCAGAGGTGCATAGGCGCACCCAAGCAGAAAGGGCAGGCAGCTGAATACACAGCTGGTTTTCTCAAACGGGGAGGGAGACAAAGGCTCCCCACTATGATGAACTCCAGTTCCGGGCGAGTCTCGGGGAACCCAGACTCATATGGGGTGAAACTGGACTGTCAAGAGGAAGCACACTGAGAATCAGGGGAGCTGCAGAGGCGCATGAAGAGAGGGCGCACAGCTGAGCACGTGGCTGCCCCTCTCGTTCAAAAGGAAAACAAAAACTCCCAACTGCACTGTACTCCAGTTCCGGGTGAGACTTTGGGTATCCAGACTCATTCGAGGAAAAAAATGGACTGTCTGGCAGTGGGCAAAACTCGAGGGCAGCTTTCTCTCAGAGATGAGTGCAGCCATTGCCACAGGACACTGAGACCCAGGGGCCTCTTAGGGCGGGGCTGACGGGAAACCAAGGCTGACTGCTCAGACCTGAGACTCCACCTCATCCAAGCTGAGCACAGAAGCTCTCCCAGCATAGACACAGCTGATCCTCACAGCCAATTGGCCTGGAGGTCAACCCCTCCCAGTGATACCAACAACAATCTAGGCTTAACTACAACATGACTGTGCAGCCCATAAAGGGGTGCACCAAGAGTGTCCACCTCAGGTAACTGGGGAGGCTGAGCCACTAGGCCCTAGTGGACACCTACCACACAAACCTACTCGACCAACACAGGGAAGCAGCAAAAATGCGGAGACAAGAAAACAGATCACAATTGAAAGAAATGGAGGGGAAAAAGCAACTGGACATAGAGTTCAAAACCACGGTTATAAGATTTTTCAAGAATTTCCCAGAAAAGGCTGATAAATTTAACAAGACCCTTGAGGATATGAAAAAGGACCAACTAAAAATTAAGCATACACTGACTGAAATAAAAAATATTATATAGAGTCCGAACAGCAGACTAGAGGACTGGAAGAATCAACTCAAGGATTTGAAATACAAAAAATCAAAAAACACACAACCAGAAAAGCAAAAAAAAAAAATGAATGCAAAAATTTGAAGATAGTGTAAAGAGCCTCTGGGACAACCTCAAGCATACCAACTTCCGGATTATAGGGATGCCAGAAGAAGAGAGAGAACAAGACAATGAAAACCTATTTGAAGAAATAGTGACCAAAAACTTCCCACACCTGGTGAAAGAAATGGACTTAAATGTCCAGGATGTGCACAGAACCCCAGACAAAAGGAATCCAAAGAGGACAACACCAAGACACAACGTAATTAAAATACCAAGAGCAAAAGACAAAGAGAGAATATTAAAAGCAGCAAGAGAAAAACAGTTAGTTACCTACAAGAGAGCACCCATACATTTATCAGCTGATTTCTCAACAGAAAATATGCAGGCCAGACGGGAGTGGCAAGAATATTCAAAGTAATGAACAGCAAGAATCTACAACCAAGATTACCCTATCCAGCAAAGCTATCATTCTGAATTGAAGGTCAGATAAAGATCTTCACAGATAAGAAAAAGCTAAAGGAGTTCATCACCACCAAACCAGTATTATATGAAATGCTGAGAGGTATTTGTTAAGAAGAAGAAAAAGGTAAAAATAAAAATTATGAACAACAAATACATGTCTATCAACAAGTGATCTAAAAATCTGATGAACAGAATAAACTGGTGAATATAATGGAATCAGGGGCACAGAAAGGGAGTGGACTGACAATTCTCAGGGGGAAAGGGGTGTGGGAGGTGCAGAAAGAGACTGGACAAAAATCATATACCTATGAATGAGGACAGTGGGGGGGAGGTAAGGGCAGAGGGTGGGGTGGGTACTGGGTGGAAGGAAGCTATGCGGGGGGGAGAGGAACAATTGTAATCATCTAAACAATAAAGATTTATTAATTTTTTTTTAATTTTTAAATAGATGAGTGCATAGCCTGGCCAGTGTTTCTCAGTGCTTGAGCATCGGCCTAGGAACCAGAACGTCACGGTTCAATTCCTGGTCAGGGCATAGGCCTCGGTTGTGGGCTTGATTCCCAGTGTGGGACGTGCAGGAGGCAGCCCATCACTGATTCTCCCTCATCTTGATGTTTCTATCTCTCTCCCTCTCCCTTCCTTTCTGAAATAAATAAAAAATATATTAAAATTTAAAAAATAATGATAAAAAAGCTGTGGTACATTTATACAATGGAATACTACTCAGCCATAGAAAGAAAGAAATCCCACCCTTTATGACTGCATGGATGGACCTGGAGAGTATTGTGCGAAGTGAAATAAATCAATCAGAGAAAGACAAGTACCATATGATTTCACTTATATGTGGGATCTAATGAACAAAATGAACAAAATAGGAACAGACTCCTATAGATACAGAGAACAAACTGACAGCTGTCAGAGGGGAGCAGGTACAGGGCTGGGTGAAAAAGGTGAAGGGATTAAGAAAAGAAAAGCCTCGTAGACAATAGGATGGTGATTACCAGAGGGAAAGGGGGTGGGAGGAGGTAGAAGAAGGTAAAAGGGGTATAAATGGTGATCAAGACTTGACTTTGAGTGGTGACTACACAATCAATATACAGATGATGTATTACAGAACTGTATATCTGGGACCTATATAATTTTATTAACCAACTAGTGGCCTGGTGCACAAAATTTGTGCACGGAAGGGGGTTCTCTCAGCCCAGCCTGCACCCTCTCCAATCAGGGATCCCTTCGGGGATGTCTGACTGTTGGCAATCTAGGCCCACTGGCTCCTAACTGCTCACTGGCCTGCCTAGTTGCCCCTAACCCCTCTGCCTGCCTGCGTGATCGCCGCTAACCACCTTTGCCTGCCTGATTGCCCCTAACCCCTCTGCCTGCCTGTGTGATCGCCACTAACCGCCTTTGCCTGCCTGATCACCCCTAACCACCTCTGCCTGCCTGCCTGATCACCCCTAAGTGCTCCCCTGCTGGCCTGATTGCTCCTAACTGCCTCTGCCTTGCCCACACCGGGGACCCAGGCTTTCCTCTCTCTGGCCAGCTATAGGCACCCAGCACCTGGGCCAGCTTCACTCAGGCTGGCCACAACCACCCCGCCCACAGCCCAGCCTGGAAAGCGGCGGACGCTGCCCTGCCGCCACCGGCCAGCCCGAGGCACCTGCTCCACCCCTCCGTGACGCCTGGCCTTGGGAGCAGCCCCAGCCTTGGGAGCAGCGGACGCTGCACTGCCAGCGCCGGCTGGCCTGCGGCACCCACCCCGCCCCTCCACCGGCCGGCGGGATTGCCAGCGCAGCGTCCGCTCCCCAGGCTGGGGCCCCTCCTGCCACCACCCCTCACCTGGCCTGTGCCTCAGCCCCGCCCCCTGCTCCTGATTGGCTGGTAGGGTAGCAAAGTTACAGTCAAATTTGCATGTTTCTCTTTTATTATATAGGATGCCACCTCAATAAATTCAATTTTAAAAAGGGAATAACAACTTTAAAAAAAAAAAAGAATCCCAGTGGATATAAAAAAAAAACACACTACCATATGTCAGGTGGTGATGTTATAAAGAAAACCCAAACCAAGTGGTGAAGGACCAGGGAGTGACAAACAGTTTTAGCTTGGCTGGTCAGCGAGGGCCTATGGAGTTGACATTGAAAAGAGACCTGAGCCGAGACCGGTTTGGACAGAACGTCGGACTGAGGATTGAGGGGTCCTGGGTTCGATTCTGGTCAAGGGCATGTGCCTTGGCTGCGGGCACATCCCCAGGAGGGGGCGTGCAGGAGGCAGCTGTTCGATGTTTCTCTCTCATTGATGTTTCTGACTTTCTATCCCTCTCCCTTCCGCTCTGTAAAAATCAATAAAATATTTTTTTTTAAGAAAAAAAAAAGAGACCTGAAGAAGATGAGGGAGAAGCCATCTAACCAGACATCTGGAGAGAACACGATCCAGAGGGGACAGCAAGCACATTCTCCAGGGGGGACTGTAGTTGCCGTGTTGGAGGGACCATGAGGAGGCCAGGTGGCTGAAGCAGGGTGAGCAAGAGGGAGAGGGAGTGGGAGTGGTTGAGGGCAGGGAGGAGGGGAGCTGGATCCTGCTGGGCCTTTGTGGGCTTGGCAAGGACTCCTGAAGAGTCTTCTGGTAGATTCCAGATCTGAACAGGGGAGCAACCGGAACTGGCTGGTTTTAACCCAGACCCCCCTGAACGCGGGGTAAAGGGCAGAGGCAGAGATCCCACTGAGTTCACTGCAACAGACCAGGTAGGAACAGGTTAGGGCTTAGGCCAGAGTGGTAGCTGGGGAGGTGCTGAGACCTGGCTGGGTGTATTTTGAAAGTAGAGCAGATGAGATCTGATGACTGACAAAGCATATGTGGGTGTTTTGAGAAAAAGGAGGAGTGATGGGAAACTCCAAGGTTTTTATCCCCAGTTCCTGGGAAAATGGAAATGCCATAAACTGGATTTGGAGGTTGAAAGGGGGGCGGGGGCCGAACCATGAGTTTGGTTTGGGACAAGCTTTTCAGTCTGCTTGTCAATTGGACTTCAAATATAAAAGAGTCGGCCATTGGATCTCTGGGTTTCACCGCGGACAGCCAGACTGGAAATGTCACCATAGAGACTATCGGAAATCCAAAAGCTGCGTGAGGCCAGCAACAGTCAGAGAGGAGGTCACTGCCCATGATGGAGCTGAGGCACAGAAGGTTAAATCACTCGCCCAAGCCACAGGGCCAGTGGCAAAGCCAGGATTCAAACTCCAGCAACCCAAGGCCAAAGCCTTAACCACAACAGGGCTGTTAGAAAATTTAAGGAGTTAATAGGACACACTCGATGGGTACCTTGCACATGCTCAGTCCTCAGTAAAAGCTGAGCCTTCCACCTCATTAAAGCACACCCTCATCTCTGGAGGCCTCGCTCCCGCTTCTCAATATTGCTTCTGCATATGCCCTCACCCAAGTCAAAGCCTGTAACTCATCGCAGGGGTCTCCACCCGCCCGCCCACCCTACGCTGCGCTGTAATAACCCTCTGCCTTAAAACCGCCCTGAGATCGCAAGGCTATCTTACAAGGGCATTTCTATATTTTACCATGTGCTGTCTCCAGCTTTACACACTTTCCCCAATAAAGATCCTCCTGCAAAATACAAAACATCCTCCGGCTCACAATGTGCCTCAGAGCCCTCATTAAAGCGCCCACCCGTGTTAAAGGGCACCCCCTCCCGATTCCCACACGGCGGAGTCAGCTGCCTGCTGCAGCCCACTCTCCCCAAGAGCACCCCCTCCCCCCAGGATCGCCAACCCGGCCCGCGCACCGGCCACTCTCTGCTCCTCTCACCTTCTCCACCACCACCCCGCCGCGCGAGCGGTTCAACGGCCGAAGCTCCAGCTCCGCCCCAGGATCAGGCTTTTTCACTTATGATTGGCTCTGGCTTCCTCACAACCAAGTCTCCATTAGTCAAACAGACGCCCGTCACTCGGGTCCCGCCCCAGAGAAGAACCCGCCCCCGAAGCTTGCAATTGGCCAACTCAGAAGAAAGGCTCGAAATGGGTGGGGTTGTTGATCTCCTGTCCGATCTCCATTGGCTAATCCTTATTGCCGGTCATACAAAGAGGTTTTGTTATTTTTGAGAGGGAAATCCCGGAAGTAGTCCCTTGACCCCGCCCATCACCCCCTGCGATAGAGTAGGCCGCGCCCACTGGAATAAAAGGCCGGGGGGAACCGAGGACCCGGCTGGCGGGGCAGTCGGATGCGCATGCGCAAGGGGTGGTGTCTTGGCGGCAGTCTGAAAGCAGCGGGAGTGCTCTTAGCATAAAAAAGGCTGATATTTGTCATCGCTCAGGGCGTCCCAAGCCTGCACTAAGTACTTAGTAGGCCTTGGTTTATTTAAAGTTAGCAACCCTGCAAGGTATCGTAATCCCCATTTTGCCACTAAAGAAACAGGTTCAAAGAAGTACAGCGGCCGGCTGGGGACCGCACCGCCGGAGAAAAACCGATTTTAAGCCAATGAGGCGTCAGCGGGCGGGTACTGTTTATGCAATGCGGTGAAGGAGCAGGGGAGGGGATTGTTCTTTCAGGAATACAAAAATCACAAGCACATAATGTGTATGAACATGAAAGTTTATTTCGAACATGAAATAATAACAAATTACATATTTAAAAGAGCTGCCCTGGCTGATAAGGTTCAGTTGGTTGGCGCGTGATCCCGTGATCCCGTACACGGAAAGGTGGCCCGAAGGGGAGGCAACGATTGATGTTTTTTTCTCTCACGTGTCTCTCTCTCTTTCTCTTCCTATCTCCCCCTTCCTCTCTCTACAGTCCTTTTTCCTTTAAGCTGACAAATACCGCAGACATTGCTAAATCCCAAAAGATGATAGCGTAATGTTTTTATTAATTTACTGCCTGACACACCTCTGTGGTATGTTTCCTACTTTTTTGGCTTCATATACTTATTTCACAATATCCTTATCTCCAGAGAGAAAAGTACATTTTCCTTCCTCTAGCATATTTAATGGAACTTTTTTAGTTATTAGAATTTTTAAAAAATATTTTTTATTGATTTCAGAGAGGAAGGGAGAGAGCGAGAGATAGAAACATCAATGGGAGAGAATTGCCTCCTGCACGCCCCCTACTGGGGATCAAGCCTGTAACCCGGGCAAGTGCCTTGACCAGAATCAAACCCAGGACCCTTCAGTCCGGAGGCCAACGCTCTGCCCACCGAGACACACCGGGTAGGTCAGATTTTTTTTTTTTTTTTTAAGTTTCAGCTTCACAAGTCAGTATTGGTGATGTCATCTAAATCTGCAGGAAATTCGTGAAAACTTTCATGAAGTTTAACTCATCTGTTAGCTAGAAATTCCTGAAAATGTTTCCAGACTGGCTTCTGGCTCATTCTTTTTTCTTTCCTTTTTTTTTTTTTTTTTTTTTTTTTAATCCTCACCCGAGGATATTTTTCCATTGATTTTTAGAGAGGGAAAGACAGAGAAAATTTCAACGTGAGAGAAATACATCGAACAGGGCCCAGGCAGGGGAGGAGCCTGCAACTGAGGTACGTGCCCTTGACCAGAATCAAACCTGGAACCCTTAGGTCCACAGGCGGAAGCTCTATCCACTGAGTCAAACCGGCTAGGGCTTGGCTCATTCCTTTTCATTATTCACTCAGCTCCCTTGTGCAAGTGCTTCTGGAATGACACACTTATAGGACAGTTCATGCCACAATAGACGGTGGCCTTGCATCTAGGGAACTCGCACCCTGGCCGATAGGAGTATTCCTGGAAGCCATTCCTACACCATGAAACTAGGTAGGTCATTTAAGTCTACCTGGAAATGTTCATGAACTCACCAAATAACCCACAAGCCTCAACCTCAGTGTATCCTCAAATCCCATTCCCCCCAGCTAGACCCCATAAATGCCTGACTACTCCATCACCACCCTGGTAAAGAGAAGTGCAACAGGGGGGAAGGAATTGGAAAAAGACAGTGGTAGCAACCAATTACTTACATGAGCTTTCCTATAAAGCCACCCTGACCCAGCCCTTATGCATTTACTGAATGACCAGTGAGTGCCAGAGGCTATTACCAGATAGCCAGTCGTGCCCTTTCCACCAACTGGTTGAAAGGCCCCCTTTCCTCTCCGGGTATGACTTGTCCTGTCTGTGAACTGAGTATTGCTGACAGACTAACATTTAGGGTTGTGATTAGACCTAAATATAAAAGTTCGGAAATAGCCCTAACCAGTTTGGGCTAGAGTGTTGCTCTGCAGACTCAAGGGTCCCAGGTTTGATTCTGATCAAGGGCATGTACCTTGGTAGCGGGTACATCTCCAATAGGGGGTGTGCAGGAGGCATCTGATCAATGTTTCTAATTATCCTTCTCCCTTCCCCTCTGTAAAATAAATAAATAAAATATATAGATTTTTAAAAGTCACAAAATATTCCAGTTAGAAACTTGAGCTTTGGCCCTGCCCAGTACGGTTTAGTTGGTTGAACATTGTCCCATGCACCAAGATTCCTGGTCAGGGCACATGCCTGGGTTTCAAGCTTGATCCCCAGGAGGCTGTGCAGGAGGTCACTTGATGTTTTTCTCTCCCTTTCTCTCTCTCTCTAAAAAAATCAATATAAACATTTTAAAAAACACTTATCACTATTTAAAAAAAGAAGAGCTTGGCCGAGACTGGTTTGGCTCAGTGGATGGAGCGTCGGACTGCGGACTGAAGGGTTCCGGGTTCGATTCCGGCAAGGGCATGTACCTTGGCTGCGGGCACATCCCCAGTAGGGGGCGTGCAAGAGGCAGCTGATTGATGTTTCTCTCTCATCGATGTTTCTGACTTTCTATCCCTCTCCCTTCCGCTCTGTAAAAAATCAATAAGATATATAAAAAAATAAAAATAAAAAAATAAAATAAAATAAAAAATAAAAAAAGAAGAGCTTGAACTTTGCAGTCAGAGACCTGGAATAGAACCCAGTGCTTCCTATGACCAGCTGGGGGCACTCGCACCAATCATGCATCTTCTGTGGGCTTCACTTTTCTCTGTCAATAAATAGAGTTCAATTCATTCATTCATTCATTCATTCATCAAACATTACTGGGCACCTGCTAAGTTCCAGGAACTTCCCAGGCTGCTGGGTGTATCAATGAACAAATAGAAAAAACTCATGACCTGGTGAAAGGGAGATAAACCATGAAATGTAAATTAATTCATTAAATAAAATGTCAGATGAGGATAAGTGTTGGGGGAGAAAATGAAGGAGACAGGCTGGTCAGCGAAGGTATCTCAGAGAAGCTGACTTAGAGCAGAGACCTGCAGTTAAGTGGAGGAGCCAGCCTCCTGAGTAGAGCATTCCAGAAAAAGGAAACAATTCAAAGGCTCTGAGGTGGGAACATGCGGGGGCATTTAAAGAACAGTGAGGCCCTAGCTGGTTTGGCTCAGTGGATAGAGTCCGCCTGCAGACTGAAGGGTCCCAGATTCCATTCTGGTCAAGGGCACGTGCCCCAGTTGCGGGCTTGATCCCCAGTAGGGGGAGTGCAAAAAGTAGTCAATCAATGATTCTCATCATTGATGTTTCTCTCTCTCCCTCTCCTTTCCTCTCTGAAATAAATAAAAATATAGTTTTTTAAAAAAAAAGAACATTGAGGAGGCCAATCTGAGTGGATGGAAGTGTGGTAGGAGGTGTCTGGGAGGGAGTCATAATCCAAGTGGTGTAGGCCATTGTGAAGGGCATCTTCGGGGCTCTGAAGGAGAGGGGACCCACCGCAGGTGGAGGGCAGCAGGAACATAACTTTACTCATGCCTTAAGCGGTCCTGCTGGTGGTTGTGTCAAAAATAGGCTGTTAAAACAATTGAAATGAGATAACATTTTGGCAATTCCCCAAAAAATTAAATATAAAATTACCATATGACCCAGTGATTCCACTCCTACATATACACCCAGGAGAACTGAAAATTGATGTTTAAACAAATATTTGTACATAAATAGTTATAGCAGCACCATTCAGAATTGCCAAAAGGTGGCAACAACCCAAATGTCTATTAATGGATGAATGGATAAAACAAAATGTGATATAGCCATAAAAAACATAAAGTTCTGATCTATGCTACAATATAGATGAACTTTAAGAACATTGTGCTAAGTGAAAGAAGCCAGATACAAAAGATCAAACAGTGTATGATTCCACTCTTATTAAATGTCCAAAGTAGGCAGATCCACAGGGGTAGAAAGCAGATTAGTGGTTCCAGGGACTGGGGGATGGATGTAAGGATGGAGAGTCACTGTTCAATGGGTGTGGGGTCTCCTTTGGGGATGATGAGATGTTTTGGAACTAAATGGAGATGATGCTTTCATAATATTGCAAATGTACTAAATATCTCTGGGTTGTGCTATTTAAAATGGTTAATTTTATATGTGGCTTTCACCTCAATAAAAAAATTTTAAGCAAAAGATTTTTTTTAATGACTCGAAAGAGAGATGGTGGCTTTTATGAGGGTGGCAGCAGTGGAGGTGGTGGGATATGTTTAGAATCTGCATATATTCTGAAGGTAGAACTGACAGAATTTGGTGATGGATTGTGTGTTGGGAGAGAGAAATCAAAAATGATTGCAAGATTTTTTTGATCTGAGAATCTGCCAAGATGAAGTTTTCCTTTATTGAAATGACATGGGGGCGGGGAGATCAGGAGTTTGTTTTTGGACATGTTGAGGCACCTAATGGACTTCCAAATGGGCGTGTTGACAGGATAGATGAATATATGAATCTGAACTCAGGGTGGGGGGCAGGTCCAACCAGAGAGATATGCAAACTTGGGAGATCACCAAAGGAATGATGAAGACAGAAAGGAGAAGGGGACCAAAGACCCTCCAGTGTTTAAAAAAAATGAGAAAGAAACAGCAGAGGAGACTGAGATGGAACAGCTACTAAGAAGGAGGGAAACCGTGAGCGTGGGGTATCTTGGAGGCCAAGGGAAGGGAAAAAACCTAGGCAGAGGGTGTGGTTATCAGTGAGAGGCTCTAGTCACATGAGGGTGGGTCACTGGGCTATTGGGTTGGGCCACATGGAGGTCACTGAGATCCTTGAGAGTTAATTTGGCCAAGTGGTAGAGCCAAACCCTGGCTGGAGCAATTCGAGAATGCTTGGAGGAAAGGCACTGGGTACCTGAATATGGATCCAAACGCTTTTTTTTGAGGGGTTTGTTGTAAAAGAACGTTGGAACCAGTTTGGCTCTGTGCACAGAGCATCGGTCCACAGACTAAAGGTCCCAGGTTCAGTTCCAGTCAAAGGTACGTACCTCAGTTGCAGGCTCGATTCCTGGCCGTGGGTTGGGGTGTGTGTGGGAGGCAACCAATATTTCTCTCTCACATTGATGTTTCTCTCTCTGTGTTTCTCCCCCTCCCTTCCCTTCTCTCTAAAATCAATGGAAAGATATCCTCGGGTGAGGACCAACAAGAAATAAAAGAAGCTCCAACCGGGTTGGCTCAGTGGATAGAGCGTCAGCCTGCGGACTGAAGGGTCCCAGGTTCAATTCTAGTCAAGGGCATGTACCTTGGTTGCAGGCACATCCCCAGTAGGGGGCGTGCAAGAGGCAGCTGATCCGTGTTTCTCATCGTTGTTTCTAACTCTCTATCCCTCTTCCTTCCTCTCTGTAAAAAATCAATAAATATATATACATTTTTATAAAAGAATGTTAGAGCTATACCTAGACCAGGGAATAAAGCATGTTTGTCTCAGAGCGTGTTTTTATGCCAATAAGAATGATCAAGAAGAGAGAGAACTGATGATGCAAGAGAGAGGGAGAGAACTGCTTGGCTTACGTCCCTGGGTAGGGGAGAAAGGATGGGATGTAGTGCGCACGTGAGGAAGCGGCCTTGGCCAGGATTGTCTGTGTCTTTGACAGGAGGAAAGGCAGAGAACAGGGTCTCGGGTGCAGGCAGCGGGGTAGATACCCTGGGAACCTGTGGAAGTCCTCTCGTTGTGAAATAGGAGTGGATTCAACTGTGAGAGGGAGGACCATGAGGAGGGGGTAGAAGTCAAAGGAGGGATGAAAAAGTGCTTCCAGGAGCATGAGAGAGTGAATGGACATGAGTGACGTTGAACTTACGGTGAGCCCAGCCGCCGTGTAGCGTGTTTTTGTCCAGCCATGTTCGGCGGGTGCAAGCAGAGTAGGCAGACAGCTGAGGGACACTTGCCCACCAGTCTCATTCACACAGGCCGTGTTTCCCGGTGGGTGCTGGAAAGGAAGCCAACTGTGATAGTTACAAGTGCTTTGATTTAGGAAACAGAAGGGTTGTGAAAAGGATAGGGACTACAGATGGAGACACAGAGGCCCAGGTGAGTCCCTTCCAAGTTTCACGTGAGATTTTTTTCAAATATGAGATGCTATATTATTGTGATTATAACATGGTCCAAAAACCAAATCCATCATCAACTTTGCTGAAGCAGCAAACATTGCCCAAGCCCCTCCAGGTGGTCCTGTGTGGTTATGAAAGCTGCGATAATACAGAGGATTCTTTCAGCCTTCGGTGCTCTTCCTGTGTCACCTCAAGGTCAGGCAGTGAGGTGGTGGATGAGCCTGTCTGCCTGGGTTTGAATCCCAGCTCTGCTTCTTACAGTCACGTCTCCACGTCTCAGTTGTCTCATCTGTGAAATGGGGATTATCACAGCAGCATGTGCCCCAGAGTGTTTTGGGAATGAATAAATGAATGAATGCATGTAAAGTGCTTAGCACAATAAACCCTCAATAAGCAGGCACCATTATCATTTCATTAAATCATATTAACAACCTGAGAGAGAGGTAGTATTATGACCCTTTATTTACTGTGATAGGGGCTAAAATATTAATGTGTTAGCATTCAAAGCCTTACACACACACACACACACACACACACACACACACACAGGCATGTGTTCGCTTTTAGTAATTCTGGGTGGAGATGCAGACTAACGCCCAGAAACGCTAAACTGATCTTCATAAGAAAGTAAGGCAATGTTTTCACATGAATTTGTCTGGCCAAACTTAGGCAGTCTAAGAACACCAAGTCCTAGAGAAGAGTATGGAAGGAGGGGCCATCCTAGCACTGAGGTTAGGGGTACAGTTGGGTGCATCCTTTCTGAAGAGCAATCTGGCGATATTTTAGGAAATTAAATGTGAAGATGACTGACAGTCCAATTTCCCCTCTCTCCAGCAGGCTCATAAACGAGGTATGTATGCAGATGAGAATGAGGGTGGGTTAGGTGGTAGAGAGTTGGAAGGAATTTATGTCCATTATTAGGGCTTCAGAAGTAGAATGTGGAATACATGAGGGGATACCACACAGGAATATAGAATGCTTAGTAAGTGCCTGATGCTAAATGCTTGAAGATGCCAACTTGCCATGACCTCATAAGAAAGGTACCATTATTTATTTAACACCCTCTATTTTTAAAAAAATAACTTTTTACTGTTGAAAGTATTACTTATGGGAGAAACCAAGATGGTAGCATAGGTAAACACCTAAACTGCTGCCTCACACAGCAATATCAAAACTACAACTAAAAGACAAAACAGATACCACCCAGAACCACAGGAAAGCTGGATGAATGGAAATTCTACCACTACAAGGAAAGAGGAAAGCACATTAAGACTCAGAGGAGCTGCAAAAGGCTGAGGTATGGAGACGCACGCGCAGAGAAGACTGACTGCTGAGTGCATGCCGGGGCGGGGATGGGGGGGCGGCTAAGTGTGCAGCTGGCTTTCTAAAGTGGGAGGGAGACAGAAGCTCCCAACTGCGCTGAACTCCAGTTCTGGGTGAGTTTCTGGGAACCCTGACTCATTCGGGGCGAAACTGGACTGACTATCTGGCAGCAGGCGAAACCCAAGGGTGGCTCTCTCTCAGAGGTGCTTGCAGCAATTACAGAGGGACACTGAGACCCAGGGGCCCCATAGGGCAGGGCTGACAGGAAGCCAAGGCTGTCTGTTTTGCCCTGAGACTCCACCCCATTCAAAAAGCACAGAGGCTTTTGCAATTTTGCAAGTCTTGTCCCATAGGCTGTCTCCAGCACAGAAGTTCTCCTAGTGTAGACACAGCTGATCCTCACAACCAATTGGCCTGGAGGTCAATTCCTCCCAGTGATACCAACAACAATCAAGACTTAACTACAATCAAGACTTAACTACAACAAGACTTAACAGTCCACAAAGGGGTGCACTAAAAGTCTCCACCTCAGGTAACTGGGGAGGCTGAGCCACTGGCTTATATAAGGCACCTACCACACAAAGCTAGTCTACCAACTCAGGGAAGCAGTGAAAATGTGGAGACAAAGAAACAGATCACAAATGAAAGAAATGGAGAAAAGCAAATGACCAGATATGGAGTTCAAAACCACAGTTATAAGGTTTTTCAAGAATTTCCTAGAAAAGGCTGATAAATTTAGCAAGACCCTAAAGGATATGAAAAAGGACTAACTAGAAATTAAACATATACTGACTGATATTTTAAAATATTATACAGAGACCCAACAGCAGACTAGAGGACCATAAGTATCAAGTCAAAGATTTGAAATACAAAGAAGCAAAAAACACTCAGCCAGAAAAGCAAAAAGAAAAAAGAATCCAAAAATTTGAAGATAGTGTAAAGAGCCTCTGGGACAACCTCAACCATACCAAATTCCGAATTATAGGGGTGCCAGAAAAAGAGAGAGAGCAAGATACTGAAAACCTATTTGAAGAAATAGTGACTGAAAACTTCCCCTACCTGGTGAAAGAAATAGACTTAAAAGTCCAGGATGCACGCAGAACCCCAAACAAAAGGAATCCAAAGAGGACCACACCAAGGCACATCATAATTAAAATGCCAAGAGCAAAAGACAAAGAGAGAATATTAAAAGCAGCAAGAGAAAAACAGTTAGTTACCTACAAGAGAGCACCCATACATTTATCAGCTGATTTCTCAACAGAAAATATGCAGGCCAGACGGGAGTGGCAAGAAATATTCGAAGTAATGAACAGCAAGAATCTACAACCAAGATTACTCTATCCAGCAAAGCTATCATTCTGAATTGAAGGTCAGATAAAGATCTTCACAGATAAGAAAAAGCTAAAGGAGTTCATCAAGACCAAACCAGTATTAGATGAAATGCTGAGAGGTATTTGTTAAGAAGAAGAAAACGATAAAAATAAAAATTATGAACAACAAATACATGTCTATCAACAAGTGAATATAAAAATCAATTGAATACAAAATCTGATGAACAGAATAAACTGGTGAATATAATAGAATCAGGGGCATAAGAAGGGAGTAGACTGACAATTCTGGGGGGTGCAGGAAGTGGTGTTGGGGGTGCGGGAAGAGACTGGACAAAAATTGTACACCTATGGATGAGGTCAGTGGTGGGAAGGTAAAGGCAGAAGATGGGGTAAGAACCGGGTGGAGGGGAGCTATGGGGGAAAAAAAGAGGAACAATTGTAATAATCTGAATAATAAAGATTTATTAAATTTTTTAAAAAGAGAGTTTTACATATGTCCCCCTTTCCCCCCCCCCCCCATTGACCCCCTCCAGCCTGCCCCTGTCCCCCCACTTTACCCCAGGCCCTCACTGCCCCATTATCTATCTGTGTCCATGGGCCATGCATTTATGCATACAAAGTCCTTGGTTGATTACCTCCCACCCTCCCCGGACTTCCCTCCAAGATTCCACACTCTATTCCATGCTTCCATGTCTCTGGAGCCACTCTGTTCATCAGTTTATTTTGTTACTTAGATTGTACATATAATAACACTCCCTTTATTAGAGAGAGAGAGAGAGAGAGAGAGAGAGAGAGAGAGAGAGAGAGAGAAGAGAAGAGAAGAGAAGAGAAGAGAAGAGAAGAGAAGAGAAGAGAAGAGAAGAGAAGAGAAGAGAAGAGAAGAGAAGAGAAGAGAGACCAAACATTGAGCAAAACATTGATTGGCTGCCTCCTGCACACTCCCTACTAGGGATCAAGTCCACAACCCATGCATAGGACCTGACCAGGAATCTAACTGGCAACCTCTGGGTGCATAGGACGACACACAGCAAACTGAGCCACACCAGCCAGGACAACAGCCTCTGTTTTACAAATGGAGAAACTGGAGCCCAGAGAGGTTAAGTAACCTGCCCAGGCCACCCAGCTTGTGAGCAGCCAGGCTGAGACAGCCCGGGCAGCCTCTCCTGCACTCTCTTCAGACTCACTCATCATGAGCTAGAAATAAGCAGAACCACGCAGAGAGCTCTCAGAAAGCACAATGAAAGATAGGGAGGTTTGTGGTTCAAAGGCGTCTTTGCAAATTTAAGAAATATATAACACAAAATGACCTTGAAGGCTATGCATGGATTTTCATGAAAGAATAGAAGATGGATTGGGGTCCAAAAGTTCAGCACTCTAGAGAGGGTACCTATGGGAGGAGGGTGGAGATGAAGAGGAGAAATTACTAAAATTAACTGCAACCAGAAATGATTGCATAGAATCAGCTTAATCCTATGCACTGTGATGAGCTAGAGAAGCAGCTAGATGGGGGGTGGGGACAGGGATGTGGAGAATACCTGGAGAAAGTTGGCTGAAAAGAGAGAGACAAATGATAGGGGAGGCTGGGGGGAGGATAAGGTGGAGGGGGAAAGGAAAACATGTACTACTATTAATTATAAGTTATACTGTAAAAAAATCAATAAAAATATATTTTAAAAAAGAGAGAGAGACAGAGACAAATGAGAAAGAGGCAGGGAGGTAGAATGGTTAAGGAGGTAGCTTCTGCAGCAAGGGTTCAAGTCCAAGGTCTGCTACAAGTGATTTAACCTCCTGTGCCTCAGTTTCCCCATCCATAATATTTGTAAATGCACATGTTGTGGAAAGATGCCCAGAAAGCTCCTTCTCCAGCTACAAACCTAAGGCCAGAAATACATGCTGTTCCTCAAAGTTCTTACAGAAATCCCTTTTTTTAATTTTTTTTATTTTCTCTTGCCTACAGTGCTGGGTATGACCTGACTTGCTTTTTAAAAGAATGACGCTGGAAGTGCACGTTCCCTTCCCGTGGAAGACTAAGACCACCTGGCTGACGGAAACCCGGAAGATGTCCTGCCAGCACAGAGCAGCGCAGGCCAGAGCAGAGTGGCACGGGGTGGAGCGGGCCAGAGCACGGTGGGGCTGACCAGCACAGCTCCGAGGCCAGTCTGGAGCGGAGCAGAGGGAGCTGTCTGCAGAGTGGGGCCTGGCCCAGGGCTGCCTGGCCCCAGGCTGCCTCCCGGCCATGCTGTTTTCACAGCCCTGCTGCACCACAATGGAGCTGTGTGCCGAATCAAGTTTCCTTCTTCACCACACCCCAAACTGGGGATTCCTGTGGGCAATGATTTGGCACGAAGGACCATTGATTGACAAAAGATAGAAATACTGTCACATATAGTGTATTTATAATCAATTGATTGTCTTATAATATAGATGGTTTTGCCTTTCACATGAAGAGTTTTAAAGTTGTACTGTTGCCCTAGCCGGTTTGGCTCAGTGGATAGAGCGTCGGCCTGTGGACTAAAGGGATCTGGGTTCAATTCCAATCAAGAGTACATGCCCAAGTTGTAGGTTCAATTCCCAGTAGGGGGCGTGCAGGAGGCAGCCAATCAATGATTCTCTTTCATCATTGATCTCTCGCTCTCTCTCTCTCTCTCTCTCTCTCTCTTCCTCTCTGAAATCAATAAAAATATATGTTTTAAAAATAAAAAATTGTACTGTTAAATCCAGTAATTTTGAAGTGTTTATTGTACTTCTAAACTTAAAAATGTATGCCTTCTGCAAAATTTTCGTAAAACTCTGTTTTTCTAGGTATAATAACATATTCAAATATATTGTGAGTTACATATTTTTGCTTACAGTCTAAGTTAAAGAACTAATTTTTTTTCAAGTTGTTGATTTGTTTGCCCAAATACCACACCTTGAAAAAAATATAAATTTTAAATCAAAACTAATGCTATAGTTAAGAAGAAGAGGAAGAGGAAGAGGAAGAAGAAGAAGAGGAGGAGGAGGAGGAGGAGGAGGAGGAGGAGGAGGAGGAGGAGGAGGAGGAAGAGGAGGAGGAAGGGCTCTGTCTGTTGAAATGATGGGCACGGGCGAGAGTGGGGAGCACAGGAAAGGTCCTAGGATTCCCGGGGAGCTGCTGAGGGCTGGGCCTTGGTGATGGCGGCGACATGAGGTCAGATTTGGAATCTAAAGGTGCAGCACAGAGCGTTTGCTGATGGATTGGTTGTGGGTGTGAGGCAGAGAGGGGGTGTCAAGGGCAAATGCAAGGTTCTTGGCCTGAACAACTGGGAGAGTTTGGAATTGATCCCAGAGGCAGTAGGAAGTCACAGGAAGATATTAAGGCTGTGGGGGAGGGGGCGTAGTCAGATGCCATAATCACCAAGGAGGCAGCCAGGACTGGAATGGATTCGAGCCCTGGCTCAGCCCCCAGCTCACCTGGGCTCCTGGGCATGGTGAAACCATTCTGGACTTCCATCTCCCCATTCTGCAAAGAGGCCGTGAGGAACAAAGGACCCCTCAAGACCTTTGCAGCACAAAGACTTTTGCTCCAAGATTCTCTGACTCAGATATCCCAGGATCAGATATACACATACTCGTTATGCAAAGTCAAACCCCTCTTCCTCATCCTCCCTGAAGGCCTCCTTGCCCAACCTTACAGGACATGGAAGTTCCCTGCTCTGGGAGCCTGGGGGTTAACAGTGACAATGGCAGGCAATATTTGCTGAGCGCTCATCGGTGCCAAGAGCTCTGTCTCAGCTCTGTCACACCGACACCACACAGGAGCGCTGAGAGGCAGGTGTCTTATTATCACTCCCGTTTGGGAATGGGGAAACTGAGGCTCAGGAGAGGTGAAATGATTTGCTCAAAGTCACATGGGAGAACCGGGACTCCAGTGATGTCTTCCCACCTGTCACCCAGGCCCAACCACCACCACTTCCCACCTGCATGGTCAAGATCACCTCCGTTCTTCTGCCCACCCACCCGGCAGTATTGTTCATGTGCAGCCAAAAGGACCTAAGTCAACTCACATCCTTCCTCAAAACTCTCCCACAGTCCCATTTCCCTCTGAGTCAAAGCTCAGTCTTTACTGTGGCCCTCAGAGCAGACACAGTCAGCTCCCTGCCTAACTCTCTGGCCTCATCCCTCCCACTCTCCAACTTTCCTGGGCTCCTCCTCTTCCTCCAACATGCCAGGTACACTCCTGCCTCAGGGCCTTTGCACCTGCTCTTCCCTCTGCCTGGACCCCTCTTTTCCCGGAGATCCACATGACCTCACCTCTTTCATGTCTCTGCTCAGATGTCACCTCCTCAGAGAGGTCTTCCCTGTCCATTCTATCTTTTCTTAAAAGTTTTTATATTTCTTATGTTTTTATTGATTTCAGAGAGAGCAAGGGAGAGGGAGAGATAGAAACATCAATGATTGCTGAAACTGGTTTGGCTCAGTGGATAGAGCGTCAGCCTGTGGACTGAAGGGTCCCGGCTTCAATTCCAGTCAAGGGCATGTACCTTGGCTGCAGGCACATCTCCAGTAGTGGGTGTGCAAGAGGCAGCTGATTGATGCTTCTTTCTCATGGATGTTTCTGACTTTCTTTAAATACACACACACACACACACACACACACACACATATACATATTATTGATTTTTCACAGAGAGGAAGGGAGAGGGATAGAGAGCCAGAAACATCAATGAGAGAGAAACACCGATCAGCTGCCTCCTGCACAACCCCAGTGGGGGATGTGCTTGCAACCAAGGTACATGCCCTTAACCGGACTCGAACCCGGGAGGGACCTTTCAGTCCACAGGCTGACACTCTATCCACTGAGCCAAACCAGTTTCGGCTCAATGTTTCTGACTTTCTATTCCTCTCCCTTCCTCTCTGTAAAAAATCGATAAAATATATTTTAAAAAGTGAAAAAAAAAGAAAAGAAACATCAATAATGAAAGAGAATCATCCATCAGCTACCTCCTGCATGTCCCCTACTGGGGACTGAGCCCACAACCCGGGCCTGTGCCCTGACAGGAATCAAACAGTGACCTCCTGGTTTGTGGGGCTATGCTCAACCGCTGAGCCACACCAGTGGACTGACTACGTGTATTTCTTACTGTGGGTTGAAAAAGTTTGCAGAACGCTGCATGGAACAGTCCTACCGCTCCTAAATCCCATGTACAGCCTGGATAGATGATACTAGTATCAGCTCTTTACTGGGACCCATGCTAAGTGGTTTTACCTCCTTTGGCTCCTGGATTTCTCACCACCCAATTGACAGATAGGAAGACTGAGGCCCATACCAAAGAAAGTTCATGCGTGAGGTCACCAGGCTGGGAAAGAGAAAAGCAGGGCTTGAGCCCCAGCCACCTTCCTCTCTCCCGCACCTACCCAATTGCCCACTTGCCCACCTCCACAAAGCACTCAGGTGTGCCAGCCTGTCCTCAGAGCCCCTGGGTGCAAGCTGCCTCACAGATCCTCCAACAGTGCAGCCAGCAAGACCCTTTTAACTCTCATTTTGCAGGCTAGCAAACTGAGGCCAGAAAGCATTTCCAAGAATCAGCCATTCTATCACCCTTTCCAAACTCCCCTCTGGGAGAAGCAGGAGACAGCAATGGCTAAACATGTGTCTTTCACCTCCTCGGTTCAAATCCCATGCTTCCAAACTTTGTAGCTGTGCAATCCTGGCAAGCTCTCCGAGCCTCGGTTTTCTTTCCTGCAAAACAGGAATAATAATAGTATCTGCCCCCCAGACCACGTTTAAGACTTAAATATGTTAGAATACGTGCAAAATTATTAGATCAGCAACCACACCCCTCTGCTGGAAATCTTACCCGCACCCATGTGTAATTGTATTGCTGTTGGCCCCTGAACTTTGTCCAGGAGGCTCTTTCTTTTCTTTTTTTTCCTTTTTTTTTTCCAGCTCCCTCCTGCACACCCCGTAGTAATCAGTAATTGAACCTACAACCGAGGTAGGTGCCCTTGACCAGAACTGAACCCGGGATCCTTCAGTCGGAAGGCCGGCGCTCTATACACTGAACCAAACCAGCTAGGACAAGGGAGGCCCTTTCTTGAGTTAATAGAGCTAGAAAGCGTGAGGGTCAGAATTTGGATGCAGGTCTGCCTGGCTTTTCACCACCGAGTCACAAGTCCTTTAAGATGTTAGTTTCGACAGCAATAGCAGCAAGAGTTTCCAAATTAAGGAACATAAGACTCAGAAAGAGTTAAGGATATGCCCAAGTCACACAGCATGTAAATGGCAGACCCAGGTTTTGAACCCAGGCTGTGTGTCCAGATGCAGGCTGATTTTTGTCCCATGGTCCCCTCCAGAAAGCTCTGATCAGCATGAGGAAAAAGCAAGTGGAGGGCTGCCCTTGTCCCAGCTCAGCCTAATAGTCTTGTATTTCTGGCTCCAGCCCCTGCCCAGCCTCCAGTGGCTGCTTCCCTAAAGACTCTAGGATGAGGGTACTGGGGTGGCACGGATGATGGCAGAGGGTGCAGCAACCCCCTCCACTGGCCTCTGATTGGGGCCCTGCAATCCCCCAGGATTTGGTGCTTGGAAAACTGACGTTGGGTTGCTATGGCAATAGGTTTGGGGCGGTTACCATAGCAGCAGAACTAGCCTGAGTTTAAAAATATCTAGGAGGAGGTTTGTGTTTGTGTGTGAGTGTGAGTGCGTGACCGACCATGCTGTTGTGTGTGTCCAAATGGGAAGGCTTGGGGGGACTTTAGAGCTGGGGCTGCAGGCATGACTAGGGGGTGGGGGCTGAGCAGCACACGGGACTCCATGTGTGTTGTGTATGCTGCTGAGTGATCTGTGAGTTCTCCTGTATTGTGTGCATTAGACTCTGTGGGACATGTATCTAATGTGTGTGATTACCCACTTTGTGTGGAAGACACGCTGGAGTCTATGTGCCCGTGTATTTCACATGTCACTAATATGTATGCCTTATGTAAATAGATTGTGGCTTGTTTTGTGGCTGCAATCATGTACTCATAACTTCCCAGGGCGTGCGTGGCCAAGTGTGGAGTAGTTTTGGCTCTGAATGTGTGCACCTGGGAAATACTCAGATATCAGATGTGCATGTGTCTATTTGTGTGTGAGTGCCTGTGGAATGGCTTTGGGTCTGCATGACTGAATGTGTGTTATGCATTATTAAAGATAATGTGTGTGTGTGTGTGTGTGTGTGTGCACCCGTGTACCTATCCCCCATTAGTCTTTTTCATACAGGAGAGTGTGCCTATGTGAAACTGTGGACAGTGTGTACCTGTGTGTCTGCAAGAGGGCTTGTGTGACGGGGAATGGCGGGACTTCACACCCAGTTCCATGGATGTTGAAATATGTACCTGTGTGGTGTGAGTATATGTGACTCAAAGGGTGTAAGGTGTGGATCTCCTCTCTGCCTGACCCCAGTATCTCCCTGCATCCCTCTGCCTCTTCTTCGTCTCCATGGCAACCAGTCCTCAGCTTCCTCCTGGAAGATGGAGGGGGAGGATCCAGACTGCAGTGGACCACAACCTCCTACTTTCCCCCTTGGGGACAATAGGGGGAGGGGACAATAGGGGGAGGGGACAGATGGGTGGCCACCCCATCCACCTCAGGCCATCTGCTACCCTCTCCATCCTGCAGACCTGAGAGCATGGCAAGGGAGGGGCAGCAGTGGGATGGAGCAGAGGGAGGAGCCCCCCAGCTGCCACAATCGCCCTCACCCAGGCCTCTTCTGAGCCTAATCTTGCCTCTGGCTGACTTAGAAAGGAAAGAATCCTTGGAGAGCAGGAAAAGAAAATTCATGTATCAGTGAACATTGACTATTAGCAATGATCAATTCCAAGGAAATACCCCATACTTTCAATGATTTTAGGCTCTGAAATTAAACCTGCCCTTCATTCAAATCCCAGTTTCCCCTCTGTCTATCTGTGTGCCCTTGGACGAGCCACACTCCACGCTCCTGGGCCTCCACTTTGTCATGTGAAAATTTGTTTTCCTTCATGACATGAATAGTAATACTTTACAAGGGACGACTGCTTTGCTTCCCAGCGTTGTAAGGAACAGTGCCGGGCACTTAACATGCTGATTGAATTGAACGACAATTGTGTGCTAGGCTCGGAGCTACATGCTTTAACTCAGATATTCATTGAATGAATACCCAGGGGCCTTGCAGTAACCCTGGGTTAATTCTTCCAGGAAGAGATGAAAGGTTTCGAGGAGGAACGTCCCAGCTGGGGTGGGAGACATGTGACATGGGATTTATTATCTCCATCGAGTGAGGTCAAGTTGCTGAGACTAAGTTTCCCCATCTGTAAAATGGGAATAATAAGAGTACCTAGAGGGATCTGGGTGCTTTGGGGATTCAATGTGATGTTTGCGAAGCGCTTACTTAGAACCGGACAGGGCACATAATAAGTCCTCAGTAAACGTTCTTTACTGGCGAGGGGCGGGGAAGTTTTGCCTGAGTCTGGGGTCCTATTGTAGCCTGGGAGAGCTGGGTCCCTCAGGCAGCTGTGTGAGGGGCGTGGCCAACCATGGGGGCGTGGTCTAGGCTTCAAGGACAGGCCAATGGGGCGCTGAGGGGCGTGGCCTTGACCGGCATGGGTGTGGCCTTGCGTGGGTGGGCGGGGCCAGGCCGCTGTGGGAGCCTCCGGGAAAGAAGATGCTCGGTCCAGCAGCCACCGCCAGCCCTGCCGCCGCTGCCACCCGTGCCCGCCGACTCCCACGTCCCCACTAGCGGCTGCCTCCGCCTCCCAGCTCCGGCCCCCCGCCCCGAGCAGGGTCTGGGGGGCTCGGCCCTCTACCGAGGTAGCAAAGAAGGGAGTCCCATCCCTCCAGTGGCGCGGCCAGTCCCCGGGCTCCCTGATTTCGAGAGAGACCCCACCCCTGAGTTTTCTCCGGACCCCATCGGAGACCCCCCTCGGTCCTCTCATACTGCTCACGTCCGTTCTCTTGTCTCTGTCAGCCCCCCAGAACCAGCTCCCTCCCTCCTCCTCTCTCTGGGGCTCCCCCTCCCCCATCCCTCCGCCGCCGCCCCCTCCTCCTCCCACATCCCCTTCCCTCCCCCTCCCCTCTCCCCTCTGCCCCCCCCCCCCCACCATGAGGATGATGGCCGCCGGCGCGGTGCACGGCCTCTTCACGGCCTCCGCGGCCCCGCAGCCGCCGCCGCCCCCGCCGCCGCCGCCGCAACCCCAGCCTCCCCAGCAGCCGTCGCCGCCGCCACAGCAGCCGCCGCCGCCGCCGCAGCAGCAGCAGCAGCAGCAGCCGCCGCCCCAGGCCCCCCCCATGGAGCCCGAGGCCCCGGATTCCCGCAAGAGGCCCCTCGAAACGCCCCCCGAGGTGGTCTGCACCAAGCGCAGCAACACGGGAGGTGAGAGAGGGCTGCGCTCGGGCCGGGGGAGCGAGCAGGGGCCTCGCCTTTCTCCATCCTCCTCTCTCCCCAGTTGGCAGGTGCAAGGGCTCCAGGAAGGGGAAAGGCGCCCCTCCCTAGACCCGGAACCGAGAGGGGAGTTGGGGAGAGTCCGGACCCCCTCCCTTTCTGGCCGCGGCCCGGGGCTGGGAGCTTTGTCTGCGACCAGAGGAGTTGGGGGGAGGGGGTGGTAAGTGTCCTTGGGGGGGGCGCGAAGGATGGGGGCGTGGGTCCCTCTGAGCCGGCGTCCGTGTCCTTGAGGGGTGTGTGATGTGACCCTTTGGGCCAGGGGTGTTCCCGGCTAGCGGTCCTGGCGGGGGGAGGGGAAGGAGCAGAGGCCTATGGACTCGGAGCTTCCAGTCTCCTCCCTGGGGATGTCCTGAGCCGGGGTTGTCCTGGAGGCAGGCATGTGCGGGCCACGGGCGGGCGGGATTGTGTGTGGGCACAGGCCGGGTGGGTGTGTGGTGAGATGGAGGAAAGGGTGGGTGTGTAGAGCTAGGTGGGAGAATGTGTGGCTGGGACAGGTGTGTGTGTGTGTGTGTGTTCGTGCGTATTCATGTGTGCGTGTGGGCCCTGTAAGGCCTGAATGTGTGGCATTAGGCATCATGGATATGGCAGGAAAGAGGGTGTGTGTGTCTGTTGTAAGAGAGAGGGCAGATGAGAGGGGCTGGGATCCATGTTTGAGACCCTGGTATGTGCAACAAGGAAAAGTGTGTGCATGTCACCCCAAAAGTGGCAGTGGTATAGGAGTGAGGGTGTGTGTGACATGCAAGCGGGTGTGTGGGGGACGCTGAATGGGCTGGCTCTGGGTGTGAGCCATGAGAGGCTGTGCGGATGGGGGGGGCGGGGGGGGAGGCAGTTCGGTATGTGGCACAGGAGTCTGGGGTGGGGTGGGACCAGGAGAAGGTAGTGAGGGTGTGTGACAAGAAAAGGGTGTGGGTGTGACTCCAGAGAGGCTGTGGCTGGGTGTGATACATGGAGGTGTGCAACAATGACATCAGAGGGGGTGTGCCACACGCGGAGGTGGGTGTATGATGAGGGAGAGGTTGGGGCTCCGTGGGTGAGCCGGGAACAGGGGACATGTGCATATGACACCCAAGGGGTATGGAAAGGGAAGGGTGTGTGTGGGACACCCAGCGTGTATATTTGTAACACGGGGAGAGATGTGTGTGTGTGAATTGGTTGAGTGTGTGACACGGGGAGGTGGGGATGACTGTGTGTGGTTGTCCAGGGAGTGTGTGTGTGACACCACAGAGGAGGGGCCGTCTCTGTGTGTGACCTGAAGAGGAATGTGTACGGGAGAATAAAAGACATGCTGGGAACGCTAGGTGTGGGTCTCAGGGGCAGGCAATTTGTCGGGAGTCCTCCAAGCCCAGCCTATTAGCCCTGGAAGGAGGGAGACCCCAGAGCAGACAGGCCCCTCCTGGCGGTCACCTTGGCCAAAATCTCTGCTTCCCCGGCCTTTTCCTCCGGATGGGAGCGGGATGGCCTCAGGCACAGTGCACCTTCCCACTGCCAGGCTGCCAGGCTGCCAGGCGCTGGAGTGGGTCGGGCGGGGACCTCCCGCATCCTCCCCACCCCCCAGACTAACAGCTGAGTCTCTCCCTATCCCAGGGCTCCCCCCACCGCTGTCCAGGTGGGACAGGAATCGGGACCCCCTGGCCGCCCATGAGGGTGTCCAGCAGAAATTGGAGGAAAGGGAAGTGGGGGAGGGGTTGGGAGTGAGTTTCCTGTCCTTCTTCCTGCTCCCCCACCCCCAACACACACATGAATATGGCCCCTCCGACTTCCTTCCCTCCTTCCTGTCCCATTGCCATTCCCAGTCGCTGACAGGGTCAGGGACCCAGGTGGTCCCAGAGCCCCGCCCCTGCTGGTGGGGAAGGGGAATCCCGTTCTTCTCTTAAAGAATCCTGTTCTTCTCTTAAAGGGGCTGAGATGCTCCAGATCAGTGCCCTCAGTAGCACAACCTCTCCACCTAAGACGGTCAGGCCCAAGCCCTTGGCACCCTTCTGTGAGTCAGGCTCTGAGATAGGGATTAACTTCCCAGTAAATTCCTCCAGGGAGAGGATTTGAGCTGCTCTTTCAGATGACTAGAACCCAGGCTCAGGGAAATGAAGCCACGGCCCAGTCACACAGCCCATCGGTGGTGGAGCTGGGGTCTGCTCAATCCCGGTGCCGGGTTCCAGAGCTCATGTGCTTACTCTCGGCAGCAGGGAAACTAGGGTGAGCCCTTAGGGACTGCTGCTCCAGGCTCTCGCCTCTCCTCCCCTCCCACTGACCCATGGGTAAACTGAGGCCCAGCCATGCAAAGGGGGCAATCCTCCATTTAGAGAAACCCTCGGGGGCAGGGATGGGCAAGGGTCTGAGACTTTCATCTCAGAAGTGAGGGCTCTTTCTGATACTTTTCATGCCTATAGGGTGTTGGGTCAACATCCCTTTTATGTGTTACTGCCATCTGCCAAATCGAGAAATAACAGTGACCACAACAATAATAATAAAAGCTACCAGTATAATTGTGTAATGCCTTACATGCAGTATTTCATTCATTTCATTCATTTCATTCTTCCAGTGTCTAGGATGTAATGTTAATAATAACAATAATAAATTACAGTGATGGCTAGCACTGATGGTCTACAGCATGCCAAAAATAATTATGGAAAACATTTGGTACCGACCAGTCATTGAATCCTTACCATTCTATTATGTTGTCCATCTTACTGATGGCAAAGTGTGGTGCAGAGAGGTTAAGGAACTTGCCCGAAGTCAGAGAGCTAATCAGAGGCAGAGCCAGGATTCGAACTCGGGAGGCTGCCTCCATGGTGAGGGCAGACACTGTAGGGAACCTCATCTTCAGGTGAGGATAGGCTCAGCGAGCTGAGGGACTCCTCAGGGTGTCCCAGCGAGTTGTGGCGGGCTGGGCAGACTGAGTTCTTGCCCATGGCACCTGCCCCGTTCTTGGGGGCTGATAGAGGAGATGGGGGCTGTTAAACTGGCTTCTGGATACCGTGGCTGGCAGGCAGAGGCCGCTGGGAGGGAGATGAAGCTCTAAGGACAGGTGGCATTAGGTGGAGAGGAGGATGGAAACTCCAGTTAGGGGAAACATGACCCCCCAGTCTGAGGGGCAGTAACAAAGAGTGTCCCCCAGAGTACAGATGGTAACTCTGAAGGTGCCAATAGAATGGCCCCCGTACTTCTGGCTGTATCCCCACTCTGTCACCCCCGTATATAAACAGAAACGCGCACCTCACTCCCCAAATGTAGCTTACTCCAGCCAGGTCTTGCTCCCAGCATCCCTCACTCTTTAACACAGTGGTCGGCAAACTGCGGCTCTCGAGCCACATGAGGCTCTTTGGTCCCAAAATACCACGGCCTGGGTGAGTCTATTTTAAGAAGTAGCTCTATTAGAAGAAGTTTAAGTTTCAAAAATGTGGCTCTCAAAAGAAATTTCAGTCGTCGTACTGTTGATAATGAGTTCGCTGACCACTGCTTTTAACACAAAGACCATGGCATCAGTTTAAGGGCGCCAGTGGGACCTCCCAGGGCCCGTCTTCCCAGTCAGTGCTTGGTGTGGGGCTCTCAGGCATGTTGTGTCGCTGCTCTGAGTCTCACTCTCCTCATCTGAAAAATGGGAACTGTAAGTTCTCCCTCTGCCACTCCAAGCTGTTGTGTGGGTTAAATGAGGTTGCGTATGTGAGGTACATAGCACAAGGCCTGGCAGATGGTAACCACTCTATAAACAATAGCTGTCATTTATTACTATTATTGCTATTATTGTTGTTTCCATGAGAATGTCATAATCCTGTGTCACCACTCAATGGTGAATTCCACCAAGGGAGTCATACCCCACCCACCTTGCTCTCACTCAGAGACCGTGTCACCACAGAGTCAGCATCACACCTTCCGGCGTGCATCCCTCCCGAGGCACGCGCCAGTAGTGTTACACTTCTCACACAAGGGGGCCACGCCATCATTCACAGAAAGGCATCCCAGACCTGACGCACCCCCTCCTCACCCCCCAGCGGCACCATCCAGCATCCTCACACACCCCTATGACAAGAGCAGCATCACACCTCCATCTCTGCATACCTCCACAGAACACGGGACCCCAGATAGGAGCAGGTGCCGTGAGTACAGCACCCAGCTTTGGCTTCCCAGACACCTGTCACGGAAAACAGCACCTCTACAGCATACACCTCTCAGCCCTACCTTTGCATGAATGGCCACCTTTCAGGGCCCACTCTCTGACAGTACTCCTTCCCAGCACCCCAAATCTTTGGGGTAGGTAAACAGTATTTAGAGGCGCGGGGGAGTTTGGTCGCTCTTTTCAGAAACACTCCTGGGGTGGGGTTGGGGGACCACAGCAGGGTTGAGACCAGAAACTCATAAAGACTAGGAGAGGAAGGACAGCTCCTTCCCAAGGTGGAAATTCTTGCACCTGTAGCCGAGGGACACAGATGAATCAGGAGAGCCAAAGCTGGCATCTCTTCAGTCCCTGGCATGAGTAGAAGGAGCTACCTGAACCCAAGGAAAGAGCTAAGAAGGGGGTGGAAAGTTCTGGCATCTCGATTCTGCTTCAGTAGAAGGAAGAGCTTTTTCACAGGCAGAGTCCTGAGTATTCAAACAGGGTGGGATGTGTGAGGCTTGAGGGCTCCAGGTTCCGCAGAGGTCACGTGCCTCCCCTTGCTGCAAGGCAGGCTGGGAAATAGAGGCCTGGCTTCTTCCCAGGGGAAATGGGACTCGCCCGGTGAGAAGTGCCCTCAAATAGGAAGGACATGCAGACTCGAGAGAGAACCAGACTGGTGGCCAGGATGGGGACACCTGGGACCTAGAGTTCTGAGCTTGAACAGGTGCGAGGTCTCCGCTGCTGAGACTAAGGAGGGGACTCTAAATTTCCACTAGTCTGATACAGCGACCACCTAGCACCCCTAAATGGTTTAAGGGGTCCTTGGAGAGACTTTTTTTTTACCATTGTATGTTTACATGAATGCGCTTTATGGGGGAGACACAACATAAATGTTAAAAGTGATTGGATTTAAAGTAAAGTGCCTGCCTGTCTTGTTTCATGATATATCCCCGGGACCTAAAGCAAGGCCTGGCCCTGGCCAGTGGCTCAGTTACTTGGGCGTTGTCCCATGTGCCAAAGGGTTGTGGGTTTGATTCCTGGCCAGAGCATATACCTAGGTTATTGGTTTGATCCCCTATCGGGGCACATAGAGGAGGCAGCCAATTGATGTTTCTCACATCAGTTTCTCTCTCTCTCTCTCTCTCTCTCTCTCTCTCTCTCTCTCTCTCTCTCTTTCTCTCTCTCTCTCCTCTCTCTGAAGCTCAATAGGAACATATATTCAGGTGAGGATGGGGGAGGGGGACATTGTAAAATAAGGCCTGGCACACAGTGGGTGCCCAGGAAGGATTTGTTGGAAGAAGCGAGGGGAGAGGAGAGGAGGAGGAAGGAAGTAGCAGTGCAGAGGGATGGAAGAAGGCAACATTAAAGAAGGTGGCATGAGGACGAAAAGTCTCACAGAGGTGCTGAGGCAGGAGAATGGGAGCAGGATCCCATTCCACCCGGGAGAAGACATTTCTCCTCCACGAAGCAGGGACAAGCCAGGGCAACCCCCAGGGAGTAAGTGATGGAGTAAGAGGAGTCTCCCCTCCTTTTCATATTTCCCAACAAAATCCCAAGTCTTACAGGCTTGGCTCCCTACTTAGAGAACACTTCCATGTGTCAGACACTGTGATAAGAACTTATATTCATAAACAGGTAATAATAATAATAATAATAATAATAATAATAATAATAATCGCCCTGGCTGGATGGCTCAGTTCTTTGGAGCATCACCCATGTACCCAAAGGTTTTGGGTTCAATTCCCAATCAGGGCACCTGCAAGAGGCAACCAATAGAGATGTTCCTCTCTCACCTCGATGTTTCTATCTCTCTCTCTCCACTCTCTCGAAAAATCAATAAAAATGTAAACTCAGGTGAGGATTATAAAAATAATATAATGATGACGATAGGGAACATTTTTCAAGTGCTCCATGTGCCTGAAACCATCCTCAGTACTTTACAATTGATCATTTTCTTACTGACAACGGCCCTGTGAAGTAGTACTATCAAGCCCCCATTTTACAGATGAGAAAACCAAGGCCCCAGGGCACACGGGCTACCAGTGACAAAATTCACGCTCAGTCTAGGGCTGTTCCCATTTCCTATGGGAATTCTGACAAAACCTGGGAAGTGTGAGAAAGGGCACCGGAAATGGGGTGGGGACCAGTTTTCTTCAGAGCAGATGAGTATCTTCTCTCTTCAAGAGGAATGCTGGCAGGAGGGAAGGTGGGGAATGGGAGTCAGAGAACTGAGCCCTAGTGAGAGGGGCAGGATCTCCCTGTAGCTGAACCCTCTTTCTGAGCCTTCCAGGGGACAGAGAACTAGCCCCTCATCTCTGTGCCAGGTTTAGGGGCAGGGCGGACAAGGGGCCACCTCTGGGAACCCAGGGAAGAAAGTGAATTGGAGGGAGGGCTGGAATGATTGATGGGAAGACACCCTGGGGGGAGCTAATTACCTAATAGGCTTAATGGTCTGATCGGGCAAGTTTAAGCGGATTGCCTTGGGCTCAGAGAAACTCCTTAATTCTGGACCCCCTCCCCATGCAAGCACAGCCGCATTCAACCCCTTGTCCCCAGACCCCCACCTTAGCCCATTGGGGAACCCAGAACCTTCCATCTTAAGGGACCAGGTAGAGATGGGCAGGGCTTCCAGGCCCCGACCCTGCGCCCACTCTTCCCAGCACTTTCTCCTTATCTGCTCAGAATGTTTGAATGTTGGCATTTCATGGGAGAACATTGAAAATAGGTTTCCTTTGCTTAACAGAAACAGTTGAAAACCACTGGGAGGTGTTTTACAACCTTAAGCTTTGGAGACAGAGACATCCCCACCCCCACCCCACCCCCTTGCCACCGCCTCCAGTGTTTATTGCATGCCTACTGCTACTGGGCACCAGTGAGTCCCTCGGATGCCAGGGTGAGCTCCAGTGCATGGCCCCCAATGGGCTCCGCATACATCCCCTCCTCACAGTTTAAGGAATAGGAGGCATGTGAGTAGGGATCTGAAGGACAAAAGGAGTTCACTGGGGCAGGGGAGTTGCAGGCAAAGAGAATGTGCAAAGGCCCTGAGGTGGGACAGAGGAGGAAATGCTGGAGGAACAAGAAGGAAAACAGGTCTAGTGCCCGCAGAGAAAGACCAGGACCTGAAGCTGGAAAGGCGGGCGAGCCCCGTCACCGAGGGACTGAGGTTGAGAAGGCTCCAGAATGTGGACCCCGGGAGGACGTAGGGGCAACAGTGTGATTAGAAGGTAGGCGAGGCTAGGCACTTGCCTCGAGACTGCGTTAACCAAGTGCTTTATCCTTGACCAGGAGAACTGGCCATAACAGGATGGCACAGACACCCTTGGCACCACCGTGCCATCTCAGGTCTGGAGACTGACTGTCCTTGAACGCATTGGCCTTTGGCCACGGGCAGTGGAGGGTGTCAAACAAGGGAGGGCCCAGAATGAAGCAGAATTGCATTTGATTCTCAGCCCAGCAACTAACTGCCTCGGTGCCCTTGGGCTGGTGACCTGGAGCGGGTGCCTTTCCTTCTCTGAGTCCCTCTGTGCCTCAGTTTCCTCTTTTGTAAAAATGGAGCTCGTCTCCCCGCCTCGCTGGTGGGTTGTGAGGAATGGAAAAGATCCATCTTGCCGAGCAGCACCGGCGCTGAGAACATCTCTGGGATCCGCCTCCTCCCTCCGCCTCTCGCTGCTCTCCCCGGTTAGACTGCCAGTGGTTAGACTTCCATCGCCTCCCACCCAGGCCTTTGCAGTCCCCTCTCACTTGACTCTCAGCTCTTTCCCCTGGCTTCTCTCACCCGTTCCCCTCATGGGTGCCAGAGGGATCTTGCAACCTAAATCAGATCGCATTCCTCCTCTGCTCAGAGCCCTCTGGGGCTCCCATCTTATTTGGAGTCGAAACCAAAGACCTCACTGTGGGCCACAAGCCTGAACAGCCCACCACCACCACCCCTCTGAGCCCTCATCTCCTCCCGCTCTCCTCTCTCACTCAGCCCCAGCCACCGGCCCACCCCACCCCCTGAAACAACCCAGACACAACCCCACTCCAGCGCCTTGGTACTTGCTCTGTCTCCCAATAGCCGCAGCCTGGGGACAGGATAGCAGTGGTTCAGAGCAAGAACCCTGGAGGCAGCTTGGCTTCAAATCTCAGGCCTGCTGCCCGTGCAAACTGGGGCGCTTCTTTCACCTTTTTCTCTCATCTGTAGAATGAGTGTGTGAGTGTGTGTGTGTCAGGTGAGTGTGTGAGTGTGTGTGTGTCAGGTGAGTGTGTGAGTGTGTGTGTGTGTCAGGTGAGTGTGTGAGTGTGTGTGTGTCAGGTGAGTGTGTGAGTGTGTGTGTGTGTTAGGTGTGTGTGTGAGTGTGTGTGTGTCAGGTGAGTGTGTGAGTGTGTGTGTGTGTTAGGTGTGTGTGTGAGGTGTGTGTTGGCGGGGGGGGGGGGAGTACTGTTGTTATCAGTCCGCACTAGAGGATATTTTTTCATTGATTTTTAGAGAGAGTGGAAGAATGGGTGGGAGGGGGAGAGAGAGATACATCCATTGGTTGCCTCCCACACACACCCCAACTGACCGACGGGGCTGGGATCAGGGATCAAATCTACAACCCCTGATACTTGCCCTTGACTGGGAATCAAACCCGCAACCCTTCAGTGAGTGAGCCAACACTCTAACCCAGTGGTTCTCAACCTTTCTAATGCTGCAGCCCTTGAATACAGTTCCTCATGTGGTGAGTCGAGACCCACAGGTTGAGAACCGCTAGGAGGGCCGCCTAAGACCGTCAGAAAACACAGATATTTACATTACGGTTCAAAACAATAGCAACATTACGTTATGAGGTAGCAATGAAAATAATTCTATGGTTGGGGGGTCGCCACAACATGAGGAACTGTATTAAAGGGTCGCGGCATTAGGCAGGTTGAGAACCACTGCTCTAACCACCGAGCAACACTGGCCAAAACGAGAATGGGTTTTTTTAAGTACCTCCCTCGCCGCATCAGTGTGAAAAGTAAAGGCTCTGGTATTTGTAAGTGCTTGGGAGAGTGTCTAGCACACAGTAGGTGCTGTGGAGTGTTTGCTGGAGAAAGCCACCTTCTCGGGAGGGCTTTTCTGGCTACAGGATCTGACAGTGCAGCCCCTGCACTCCCCATCCCTTTCTTGCCTCTTTTTGTTTTCCCAGTAGCTACCACAGTCTGACAGCATACTGTCTATCCCCAGGCTAGAAGAACGTTAACTGTGCGTGCCATCGGCTTAACCACTAAAACTCTCTCGGCCTCGGTTTTTATGCGCGAAATCAGGGAGTTTGCTTTTTTCGTGGCTCTTTTGCAGACAGTGCTAAGCATATAGCAGGTGCTCAGGAACTGTTTGTGAATGAATGAATGAGTGAATGATCATTATTAGTATTTTCCTGTCTGCTGTTCTCACGGTTGTTGCACCTGGTGACCCCAGTGGTTTCCTAGGGCACCCCTGAAGAAGGGGTACCCTTTCAAGGTGAAGACCTCTCCTTCACTCCCCTCCCCTCTGACTCTCCTCCCGCCATGTGCCCCTGCAGAGGAGGGTGAATACTTCCTGAAGGTGCTGATCCCTAGCTACGCAGCGGGCTCCATCATTGGCAAGGGCGGGCAAACCATCGTGCAGCTACAGAAAGAGACAGGAGCCACCATCAAGCTCTCCAAGTCCAAAGACTTCTATCCGGGTAAGCTCCTGCCAGGACTCTGCCCCGGCCTCCCATCCCTCCCACCTGGGCCCTGGATGAGGGGGAGCAGCTGCCCCAGGGACTGGGAGAGTGGCGGGGGACCTCCCCTCCCCCTAAGTGGGGAGAGTAGTGGGGGGACACAGAGCTGCTCTCAGCCCCTGGGGCCAGGCCCAGAGCAGATGGGGGTGGGGGCAGGGCAAGACAATGGGCCTGCTGCATATTCATGAGCTCATTTGCATGATGTGCTGGCAGATGTGCCCCTTCCCACACACCTGCCCCTTTGGGTCAGTTGGAGGAGCTTGTGAGGAGGGGCAGGGAGGCAGGTGTTAGGATGTTCCTTGGGGCTCATGGGCCAGCCGTCCTTGTCACACACACACACTGTTTCCCCTATTCTTTCCCTTTGCATTTCTCTGTCATCCCATCTTGCCCAGTCTGAGTCTCACTGGTTTTCTGCCTGTTATGTCTCATTCTCATTCTATCTCTGACTTTCCCACTTTTTGTTCTCTTAGACTACTGTCCCACTGGCCCCTCTCTGTCTCCCTGGCTCTGTTGGATATCCCTCACATCTTGTTCTCAGTCGCTCATCTGGTCTGTCTGTCGTCTGTCTCTGCTTTCCCTCCCTTTCTGTCTTCCCATCTCTACTCCCCATCTTTTCCTTTCCCTCCACCTCTCATATTCTCTCCTTTTTCTTTCTCCTGCTCTCCCAACTCTGTCTGTTCAATCACCCATTCAACCAGTATTTGGTAGCACCTCTCACTAAGGTCTTCCTCTGCTGGGGTGGCCCCTCCTTTCTCCTTCTGCTGCTTGCCCATCTCTGCCTTTATGTTTCTCTCCTTTCCCTACGCCTCAGCTCCCTCCTGTGTGGCTTCGTTTTTATCTTTTCCTCTCTCCAAACCCCAGGCTATCTGCCTCTCCTCCATGTCTATCTGCTTTCCCACAACCATATATTTTCAACACCCCTCCACTCTCTCTAATCCCCCTCAGTCCCTCTCACCCTGCATGTCTCCCTCCCAAGACCAATGCCTGAGCTGGACATCTAGGATTCCAGAGAAGCCCCCAAATTATTGCACCTTTGGCCCAGCTGGTTCTAGTTCATCCTTAATCCCCTTGGATTTTTTTTAGGTCAAACAGCAGAGATGGAACCCAGGGTCAGGACACATTTATTCTCTCTCTCTCTCTCTCTCTCTCTCTCTCTCTCTCTCTCTCTCTCTCTCTCCCCCTCTACCCCCCCTCTGCCCCTCCCCTTCAGTAAGCAGCTTTGGCAAGAGGTTTAGAGAGCAGTCCAGGGAACTAGGCAAGCCCCCCTTTCTCTTCTCCCCTGGCTCAGTTGCCCCCAGGCCCCTCCAGCCCACAATAGCCAGATAAGTCCTCCACTTGAGATGTGCATCCGAGGACACTGGGTTTCTTGCCCCTGAATCACATTCTGAGACATGAGACACGTCATCCCCTCCCAGCTCAGTGACACACCCCACAGACCAGGCAGCTGGGAACCCACCCCAGAGGACGGGACGGTCATTGACTCTCCGGGGATAAATACAATTCAAACAAACAACATAAGCCAGCCTCTGTCCCCAGCCCTTGGACGAGCGACCAGCCTCCCTCCCCGCTCCAGATCATATGGCCTGTGCCAGCTCCTGACTCATACACGGGACCCAGCCCACTCTACCCTAGACCTGCCCCTAGGACTTCCCAGGACCCACGGGAACACAAGAAATAAGATGCTACTGCTCGAGATACATAGCTATTTCCCTCTGCTTCTGGCCGACACCCTTTCAGTCAGTCAGTCAGCACACATTCTCTGAGCAGCTCCCCTATACCACCCTGTGCTGCACAGAGATGAGGACACAGCAATGACAGATGCCCAGCCTTGCCCTCTGGAATCTCACGTCCCGGTAGGGAAGACAGACCCAACACGAGTGATGCTCCAGAGTGGTCAGGGCGAGGTGAGAGAGCCCAGAGGATGGTGAGAGCCCAGAGGGGACCCCGACTCGGCCTGGGGAGGTCAGGAAGAACTTCCTGGAGGAGGAGCCCAGAACAATAAGTAAAAGTGAGCGAGGTAAAGAGCAGTGGGGTGTTCCAGGAAGATGAAATAGCATGTTCAAAGGCTTGGGGGAGGGCGGCTCACTCAGTATGGCTGAAGCATGGAGAGCAGGAGAAAAATAAAAAGGGTCTGCCAGGCCTAGTTCACACATAAACCCATACACTGCACTTGTGTGTCTCCTATAAAACCTACCTGGCCCTTATCCTCCAGGGAGGGGCAGAACACAAAGAGGGGTCCCTCCTGGGTATAGGAAACTCCAAACCCCAGATGTAATCCTTTCCGGTCGTCCCTGGATACACTGAGACCCAGAAAGAGCCAGGTCCCTGCCCAAAGCCACACAGACTTCTGCACACGCATCCAGACACCCTCGTGATTCTCAACTCCTTCTGAATTTGAGCGTCCATCTGAAGCCCTGGCCCCCATCCCAGAAGGAAAACAGACACGCTTGCTTTTTAAAAATTGATTTATAATATATTTGCACCAAGGAGCAAAACCCTAAGTGACTACTTAATAAATTCACACATGCTCTTTTTTACTGTCAGAAATACAAAAGCAGCCCTGGCCTGTGTTTCTCAGTGGTTAGAACATCAGCCCATGCCCCCAAAGACTCCCGGATTTTATTCCCAGTCAAGGGCATGTACCTGGGTTGCAGGTTTGCTCCCCAACCCCGATTTGGAGGCAACCAGTAGACACGTCTCTCTCACATAGATGCTTCTGTCTGTCCTCTCTTTTTCTTTCCCTCTCTCTCTCTCTTTCGCACTCACTCACTCACTCTTTCTTCCCCGCCCTCCCTTCCACTCTCTCTGAAAAGCAATGGAAAAAATATCCTCAGGAGAGGATTAACAACAACAACAACAACAAAAAGAAGAAGCAAAACTGCAATCCTGTTACACCTCCCTTCTCCCCCCTCCACCCCCACACATATTTCACACACCGCAAATTTAGTTCATGTGGTTCAGTGGTTAAAAGCTCAGACTTTACCCTGGCCGGTTTCTCAGTGGTTAGAGCTTTGGCCTGTAGACTAAAGGGGCCTGGGTTCAATTCCTGGTAAAGTGCACATACCCTGGTTGCAAGTTCCACATTCGTGGTGTGTCGGGGGGGGGGCGGGGGGCAGCCAATCGATGTGTCTCTCTCACATCGATGTTTCTCTCTCTTTTTCTCTGCCCCCCCTCCTCCCTCCCTTCCACTCTCTCTAGAAATCAATGGAAAAAGTATCCTTGGGTGAGGATTTAAAAAAAAAAATCAGACTCTGAGCCAGACACCTGGGTTCACAACCCTGATCTTTCACTACTGGCTGAGTGAACGTGGACAAACCCCAAAGCTCCTCTGTGCCTCAGTGTCCTTAGCAGTAAGTCAGGAATAATAATGTTGCCTGTCTTATACATTCGAGTGAACAGATATATATAAAGTGCTTAGAATGGCGCCTGGTGCCAGGTGTTATGTAAGCACCAGCTGTTATTATTGGACAGTCTCTCAGAGTTTAACTGAGCCCCGTAAAAGCCCTGTGGACCCAGGTTAAGAACTACAAGGTGGGGCGGTGGGGTGGGGGGAGGAATCACAGACTCTCTGAGCTGGAGAGAAATCCCACAGCGATGGAGAACCTGGTCACTTCATACCTCGAATCCCCCCAGTTCCCACCCTGACCCACGCCCTTTCCTATTTACATCCAGACGGAGGCAGGCTGCACGCTGACTCACCCTTGGCTCAGACCAAGCCATTGTTCTGGGGTGGGGGGAGTCAGAGTGAGGAACAGCGGCCCAAAGGAGAAGGAGGATGTCAACTGCACAAGTGACCCAAGACAGGGACACCCACACATGGCGAGACTGGCCTGCAAGGCTGAGAGATGCAAGCCAGGGGTCAGAGCAGTAGCACCAGCATACTGCATGAGAACGCCCCCAGGACACCGGGCACGCACCCCATTGTTTCAGGCAGGCAGTCACGTGTAGCTGGGCACACACTCGAGACTTTTTACAGAACCTGGGAGCTAACTGATCCTGCAGATGGAGCCCCACCAGAGAGAGACAAAGCCCACACACAGGGCCAGCTCACCCAGGCACTCAGTCTCAGACCAGCCAGCTCATAGCAGAGTCTTCATACCCTCGACACACACACACAAACACATCAGTTCTTTACACAGTCTTACATCCTGACACCTGGGTCTGGCTGTAGGTCCCTCTCTTAGGTTTACTCACACATCAGTCACAGTCTTGTCTATATCCTATACACTCTCTCACACACATATACATTCATACAATGTAACCATCATCCAAATAGTTTTTTGAACACCTAGGGTGTCTAGCTGTCTCTTTCCCTTACACACCTGTACACACATATAGGCAAACACACATTCTGTCATACAGTTAAAGTGATACACATTCATTGTATAGCCTCAGTGTTGTTACGAGAGATTCTTTGTTTCTTTCAAATTCACGGTATACTTAACCTTGAACATCACAGCGACACCCAACATCTTTCCCACACACAAGAGTACACACAAACTTCTTTCCTGGAATCACTGTGTCATGCGGTCTGTTTATATCTCATCTCTCCTGCTCTTTCTCTTATACACACACATGCAGATAAAGATCATTTAACCAGTCCTGCCCCCAGGTGAACACACGCATGTGTGCGCACTCACGCACGCACATAAACACACACACACACACACACACACATGCACACACACACCACTCAACCAGAGTCAAAATATACTCACACTGTTCTCACAGCATCACCCAGAGTGTCTCTCCCACAAAATTACCCCAACAGCACCCAGAGTGCTACCTACTGCCCCCCCAGCACACGCACGTGCGCGCGCGCACACACACACACACAATGATGCGTGGGTCAGACCAGAGCCAATATGTGAAGAATTTCCAGCAAAGACACCCAGTCCCCCCATTGCCTACCCTCCCCTGAGTTGCCTTTGACCCCCTTTGCCCTCCCCTGTGTCCACACCCGTGCCCTCCCCCACCCCTCAGCCCTCCATCTGGTGGGTCCAGGCAGGCACTCAGGCCTCCCCATCCCCCAACCCTTCCCCATCCTCTCCAAAAGCCCAGAGGCCCTCGCTGCAGGCTTTCAGGGGTTTCCATGGCAACAGGGCCTCATCCCTCGTCCCCCTGGGGGTGGGCTGAGGACCCGGCCAGCCAGACCGATAAGGGGGTTCCAGTTACTGTGGCAACCGTTGCAGGCCTGAGCTCTCCCGCTTCTGGAAGGGGGGAGTGAGTGAATGGTTGCCAAAGCAACCGGGAGCCAGCAAGGACTGGGAAGAGGCAGCTGAGCCCTGTCTCCCCTGCCCAGGGCTGCTGTGGGCATCGCCAAGCACTTAAGCATCATTCTTCCATCCCTTCGGGTTGTTTTAGGGGAGGGCAGTGGAGTGCAGATTATAAAACAGGGATTCCACTCACTCTCCCAGCTACCCACGATGGCAGCCGACAGCCCATGCCAGCTTGCCCTGGCTTACCATGTGACCACACACTCTCAGGTCCACAGTTTTCTCTTGCCATTAAATGGGGCCTGTCTCTTCCTTGCTCAACAGGAACCACAGAGCGAGTATGCCTGGTTCAGGGCACAGCAGAGGCCTTGAATGCTGTGCACAGCTTTATTGCCGAGAAGGTCCGAGAAATCCCACAAGCGATGACCAAACCTGAGGTGGTCAACATCCTTCAACCCCAAACCACAATGAACCCAGACAGAGCCAAGCAGGTCAGCAGGGGCAGATGGGGTTTCTGAAAAGCTGGTGAGGTTCGGGAAATGACAAGGCCTCCCATCACTGGATGATTAGGGGGGTTCAAAGGGTTAATGTTGATAAAATGTTTGACAATTAAATACAAGGCAGTGGTTAGTATTGTTACTATTAGGGAGTCTGCCTCGGGACTCCAGACTTGCTGACTAAGGGAGGGTGTGAAGGTCTAGGAGAATCTGGCCCACAGCCCCCTGCTTACCTCTCCTTCCTGGGACCCTCTACATCCTCTCCGCCCTCCATCTCATCCCATTGTCTCTCCGAGCAACCTGCCTCCCACTTCCTGTTCTCACCGGAAGTAATCTCAGCGACAGCCCATCCACATCCCGAGGAGGTTAGCCTCTCATACTCCTTCTCTCCATGAATTACTGTATGGGTGTAGCCACCATTTTGGAGAAATGATGTTTCCTTAGCGAGAGAGAGTGGCGGGTCCCTCTCCTACAGAGCCATCTTTGGAAGAGATGGAAGGAGGAGGGCAGCGTCTCTCCGCTGTCTCAGTTACGGGGCAGGGAGCGGACCAATGGCTTCCCAGGCCTCTCCGGTTGCCATGACCACGGGGCGGCAGGTGGGCTGCTGCGGAGCCTCGGCGGCGGCAGCGGCGTCCTGAGCGCAGGGACCCAGGCGGAGCGGAGCGCGGGGCGAGCTGCGCACTCTCCCGTTTTCTCTCCCGGCTCCCGCGCCCACAGCTATGCACACGAGGTGTAAGAGGGGCGAGAAGCCCTGAGCGGCGGACAGGCCATTTGTGAGGGTTCCTGAATGTCTGGGGGCCTTGGCAAAAGTCCTCTGGAATTCTTGGTCATTCTTGTTGCTCTGAGTTGGGGGAAACCACCGACCGAGTTCCCCCAAGCTCGTGGGGGAAACGGTGGTGGGAAAGCCCTGGAAGAATGCTGCCCAGCAGGTCGTCCCCAAAATGGACTGCGGGCTTGGAGCGCGGCCGCTGTCCTTGGTGCTGAATCCGCTCCTCTCCTTTCGCCCTGCCGGCCTCTCCCACCGGCAGCTTACCCACAGTTTACAGGAAAGCGAGGGTATGGCTTCTTCCCTCCACCTTGGTCGCTGCCACAAGGGACCCGGGGTCCACCAAGAGTTTGTTCATGTTGCAGGGGAAATGGGGCCAGCACCATCTGTGCCTGAGCCTCCCACTCCCACCCCCTAATCCACAGGAACTCTGAGACAGTGGAGTCGGGGTTTTATAGAACCAGGATTTTTCCTCTGCCTTATTACTCCAGGACTCCACAGAATGAGAGAGAGATAATGAATGAAAGCTCAGGCTCTGGAGTCAGACGTTGAGTTGCATCTTACCCTGATACTTCTTACCTGTGTGACCTTGAGCAAGTGACTTGATTTCTCCCTGCCTCATTTTCTCATCTATAAAATGAGCTTTATTTTGGTACTTGCTCAAGGTGGTAGTTCATGTTCACCGATGTTGGGAAATCACTTAGCATGTATGCCTAATGCATAGAAAGTTCTCAAAAAAATGTTAGCTGTTGTTATTGTTATTGTGGGTTTTTTTTAGTCAGGAGACAGGTTGGGCCATTCCTTTTTTTTTTTTTTTTTTTTTTGACTTGCTGTATTACTTCGAGTCCTCTGCCTTTCTATAAGCCTCAGTTTCCCTTTCTTTACAGTGTGGAAGCTGGGCCAAACCAGGGATCATAAATTGAAATGCCTCCAGGATTCAGAAAGGGAATATGAAGGATTGAGGACAAGACTTCATCATAGAGATATAATACCACCCTTTAAGGGGGGCAGCTGCTGCTCAACTACACTTGATGCTTGCTTGCCCTTTGGGAATGTAGACATAGCGTTGCCAAATTTTCCAAATTTTTCAAAAAGAGCCAGAAATATTTAAAATCAACTGATTTTTAAAGGACAGCTTCGATTTTAAATACTGTGTGGTGCCCTAAATGGTTTTGCTCAGTGGATGGAGCACCAGCCTGCAGACTGAAGGGTCCCAGGTTCAAGTCCAGTCAAGAGCACATGCCTGGTTGCTGGCTCAATCCCCAGTAGGGGGTGTGCAGGAAGCAGCCAATCAATTATTTTTCTCTCATCATTGATGTTTCTATCTCTCCCTCTCCCTCTCTGAAGTCAATAAAAATATATTTAAAAATAAACAAAACACTGTGTGGCTATAGGCTGGCTATGGCCTAAGGACCACCAGTTTTGCTAAACCAGTGATGCTCAGCCCTGGCTAGTATCTGAATAATCTAGGTAGCTTACAATATATACTCCAGGGTTCCCACCCTGACCCAGAATTTCTGGGGCTAAGGCCTTGGAATCTGAATGTGGACTCTCAGATCAGATCCTAGCTCTACTATTCACTATCTGGTACCTGTAACCTTGAGTAAGTTACTGAACCTCTCTGTACCTTTATTTTCCAATCCGTATATAGTGATAATAATAGTACATCCCTTGTTGGGTTGTTGCCAGGATTGTTACTGCATGAAAGTTTAGAAAAGTGTGTGGCACATGGTAAGCACCATTCACTGCTGCTGCTGCTGCTGCTGCTGCCATGGTTATTGCTATTGTTGTTGCTATTACTGTTAGTTTAAAATCTCCAGACTTGCAAATCACAGGACAGATGGTCTCTGAGGTCCTTCTGGCTCTCAAATGCCTACAATTCAATGGCTGTATGATTCCAAGATTCTACGCATCTATTATTCTAAGATTCGACTGATCTAACATCCTGAGGCTCCACAGGGTTCCATGGAGCTCCCCCTGTGACTCACTCTAAGATGCAGTGGTTCTCTGTTCCAGGGCTATTGTGAAGGCAGCCACTGTTTTCTGAGGACTTCCCGTGTGCCAGGCAACAGGCAGTGGCTTTAGTCGTTGAGTATCCCCAATCATTGTATGCGTAGCTGTGACCATGTCTGAGTGGGAGATGAGGAAACGAAAGCACAGAGAGGTGAAGCCATTTGCTTTCACCATTTCCTGGTGATCGGTTTTGGGGTGAAATTATTCCGTCCTTCCCCCCTTGCTCTGAAATGCTGTATCACATATTGAACACCTCTTTGCTGTCATGTCTGGTTTTGTACATTCTTTTTTAAAATATATATATATTTCATTGTTTTTTTACAGAGAGAAAGGAAGAGGGAGAGTTCGAAACATCGATGAGAGAGAAACATTGATCAGCTGTCTCCTGCACAATCCCACTGGCATGTGCCTGCAACAGAGGTACAAGCCCTTGACCGGAATCGAACCTGGGACCCTTTAGTCCGAAGCCGATGCTCTATCCACTGAGCCAAACCGGTTAGGGCTGGTTTTGTACATTCTTTTGTTCTATCCCTTTCACTTGTCAGACTTCTTATTTTCTTCTGACTTTTTTTTTGAAATAACAATCGTATTGAGATATAATTCACATACAGCAAAGTTCACCATTTTAAAGTATATAATTCAGTGGTTTCAGTATATTCACAAAGTGTGCATTGATCACCACTATCTAATTCCAAAAATTTTTTCACCACCTCAAAAAGAAACTCTATAACCATTAACAGTCACTCTCCATTCCCTCTGTCCCCCACCTCCCAGCCCCTTTCCACCACTGATTATTTTGATGTCTAGGGATTTGCCTGTTCTGGATATTTTATATAAATTAAATTATATTTATGTGGGGTTTTGTGCCTAGCTTCTTTCCCATAACATAATGTTTTCAAAATTCATCCATATTGTAGCATAAGCATGTCAAACTCAAAGGCCAACACAGACCAAATAAACAAGGTGTAAATTTTGTGGGCTGCAAAAAAAAAACAAAAGCTTCAATTTTCATAGAAACGTAGGTCTATTTCATTAGAGACATGTTAAATACAAAGAGCTGAAATAAATTAGTAATCATTAACATAAAATGATAGAACATTTAATAAAAATTAATATTTTTTCTTGAACATTAACTAACCAGACACTGAATAACTGCACAAATTAATAAGCGTAACACAAATAAACCTATTTTCTTGTTCTCCGAAAGCTAAATATTTCCTGTTGCACACACCAAACAACTCAGTACAAGATAAATGACGTGACAATTGGCTGCTAAAATATTCGCTGCTAGTATTAGTGGAGAGAAATGGTGTGCCTGTGGATAAGACACATAAGGGAAATGAATGTAACATGTTTATAGTAATCAGTCAGCAAACGTTGTAGTTTGTTATTGGTAATTATTATAACAGGATATTGTAAAAATTAAGTTATGAAATTTTTATTAAAACATTTTTACATACCATATATTGGCTGGTCTGTATGCGGGGCTACGAGTTTGACATGCTTATTGTAGCACAGATTAAACTTAATTTCTTTTTATGGCCAAATAATATTTCATTGTGTGAATATACCATATTTTTAAATCCTCACCTGATGATATGTTTATTGATTTGAGAGAGAGAGGAAGGGAGAGAGAAACATCGATCAGTTGCCTCCTGTACACTCCCCAACCAGGAATGGAACCCACAATCTCGGGATGTGCCCTGACGGAAATTGAACCACAACCTTTTGGTGTATAGGATGACGCTCCAACCAACGAAGCCACCCGCTGGGGCTGAACTTACCACATTTTTCCTATTCATCCATTGACAGAAATTTGAGTTGTTCCTACTTTTTAGCTACTATAAATAATGCTGTTAGTGAACATGTGTTTTCAGTTCTCTTGAGTATATACCTAAAGATGAGATTGCTGGGTCACAGAATAAATCTGTTTAACCTTTTGAAAAATTGCCAGACTGTTTTCCAAAGTAGCTGTAACACAGATGTGAGATTTAAATTCAAATCTGTCTAAGAGGTAACAATGACAGTGATCTTTTTTTTTTTTTTTGGTACCTACTATGGGCGCATACTAACTGCATACTCACGTGGCACCCTATGCTTGACACATAGTATGTGTTCAGCAAATGTTCCTTGTTTGAATGAATGACATGCCTACAGAGGCCAAGCAGAAACATGACTAAGGGGAGATAGCCAGGTGTGTTTTGGGAGTGGTAGGCTCTGTGAGTTACCTGGAGGGCAGCTATACTAAGTTCTGGCTAATTGTGACCATGCTTAAATTTCAAGTTCATCATTTTATAATAATCTCAATTGTGCCTCACAATAATCCTACAGGGGATATCTGAATAGCCCCACTTTACAGATGAGAATACTGAGTCTCAAAGAGATTAAATCTCTTGCTCAGCATCAGTGATGGAACCAAGATTTGAACCTGAGCAGGTATCTCCAGAGTCTTAAGGCAGATTTTCAGTGATGTGTGTACACAGACTACAAACTGGTGGTCTGGCTACTACACAGTGGTCCGTAGACATTTTCAAGAGGTTGCCAACATTTAAAAACTTGGATGTTCCACATATGATAAATCAGAATGTCAAGTTAACCTTAGATGGACCTGAGTTTGATAACCTAAACGCACAGCATCCTACCATACACACACACACACACACACACACACACACACACACACACACCACCACCACCACCACCAGCACCACCACCACCACCACCAAGTGATATACACCTGGTTGCCTCCACCCCATAAATCTGCTTGGTCCTGTTATCATTCTTTTTTATCTTTATTGTTCAGTTTATTAATTACATTGTTCCTTTTTTATTCCCCTATAGCTCCCCTCCACCTGGTAACCATTCCACCCTCCGCCCTCACCCCCCTCCACTGTCCTCTCCCATAGTTGCATGATTTTTGTCCAGTCTCTTGCTGCACTTCCCACACCCCCTTTCTCCCCAAGAATTGTCAGTCCATTCCCTCTCTATGTCCGTGATTCTGTTACATTCACCAGTTTATCCTGTTCATCAGCTTATTAATTCACTTGATTTTTAGATTCATTGGTTGATAGATGTGTATTTGGTGTTCATAATTTACACTTTTATCTTTTTCTTCTTCCTCTTCTTAAAGAATATCTTTCAGCATTTCATATAATATTGGTTTGGCGGTGATGAACTCCTTTAGCTTTTTCTTATCTGCGAAGCACTTTATCTGACCTTCAATTCTGAATGATAGCTTTGCTGGATAGAGTAATCTTGGTTGTAGATTCTTGCTATTCATCACTTTGAATATTTCTTGCCACTCCTGTCTGGCCTGCATCGTTTCTGTTGAGAAATCCGCTGACAATCGTATGGGTGCTCCCTTATAGGTAACCATCTGTTTTTCTCTTGCTGCTTTTAATATTCTCTCTTTGTCTTTTGCTCTTGGCATTTTAATTATGATGTGCCTTGGTGTGGTCCTCTTAGGGTTCCTACATATTGGGGTTCAGTGCGCTTCTTCAAATAGGTTTTCATTACCTTGCTCTCTCTCTTTTTCTGGCTCCCCTATAATTCAGATGTTGGTATGCTTGAGGGTGTCCCAGAGGCCCCTTACACTATCTTCAATTTTTTGTATTCTTTCGGTTTCTTGCTTTTTCAGCTGAGTGGATTTTACCTCTTTGTATTTCAAATCTTTAACTTGGTTCTTGGGGTGCTCTAGAGTACTTTTAGGTCTTTGTATAATATTTTTTATTTCAATCAGTGTATGTTTAATTTCTGGTTGGTCTTTTTTCATATCCTTGAGAGTCTCCTTCATATCCTTGTAGGTCTCATTCATTTCCTTGTAGGACTCATTCATTTCCAGGTTGGTCTTGTTCATTTCCTTGCAGGTCTTGTTCATATCCTTAAGGGTCTCATTCATTTCCTTGTAGGTCTTGCTTATTTCCTTATAGGTCTCAACCTTTTCTAGGAGCCTCTTGAGAAGCCCTATAACCGTGGTTTTGAATTCCATGTCCAGTCGTTTTTTTCCCCTCCATTTCTTTCACATCTGATTTCTTTCCATGTCTCTGCGTGGTGGCTGCTTCCCTGAGTTGGTCAATTAGCTTTTTGTGGTAGATGTCCTACAAGGGACAGTGGGTCAGCCTCCCCAGTTACCTGAGGTGGATATGGGTTGCACAGTCTTGCTGAAGTTAAGCTCAGGTTAATCGTTGTTAGCACTTGGAGGGGTTGACCTCCAGGCCAATTGTCTGTGGCATTCAGCTGTGCTCAGGTTGGGTGGGCGGAGTCTTCGGGCCAAGCAGACAGCGTCAGCTCTGCCCTATGCGGCCCTAGGGACTCTGTGCCGGGGGCAATGGCCACCAGCACCTCTGAGAGAGAGCCGCTGCCGAGCTCCACCAGCTGCCGGAAAAATTCAGCCTCTCCCCAAATGAGTCTGCACACCCAACGTCTCACCCAGGGTTGCAAAACAGTTCAGTCTGACAGTTTCCCGAATGAAAGAGCAAGTCACGAGCGCTCTCTGCGCAGTCAGGCAGCTGCACTGTTCCCAAGCTCACGTGCACTCCGCACAAGCTCGCCTTCTCCACAAGCCCGCAGACCCCTGCAGCACCCAAGCTTCGGCGTGCCCTCCCACTGTCCAGTTTTTACCCCGTATGATAGTGGTTTCCCTGGACTTCACCTAGAGCTGGAGAATCAGTCCAGTGGGACGTCTTTGTCTCCCCTGTTCAAGAAAACTGGCTGGTTTTCAGCCGCCTGCCTTATCCGCTGGTGCGCGCTCCAAACTTCTAACTCCACGCTTATCTTCAACGCTGTCCACCACCGCTTCTCCGAGTCACAGTGTCTTATCTTCACTTTTATTTGTGGAATTTTCACTCGGCCAGCTTTCCGGTGATTCTGGATGATGTTTGTTCTTTCGTTAAGTTGTAGTTTTAAAATTGCTGTGTATGGCAGCAAGATAGGTGTTTTACCTATGCCGCCATCTTGGTTCTCCTCCTGTTATCATTCATTCTTTCATTTATTCATTCATTCACCTACCCTTTGCGGAGTGTGAACCAGTCACTCCTCTAGGCACTGAGAACCTAAGAGTAAACATGTCTACCCTTGTGGATCTTAAATTCTTCCAACAGAAGATGAAAAATCTTCTATCAGAAACAGAAAACAAGTGAAATATATAGGGAGACTTAACTTGGGAGTGGTGAAGAACACACAGTACAATATACAGATGATGTATTATAGAATCGTACACTTGAAACCTATATAATTTTATTAACCAATGTCACCCCAAAAATTCAATAAAAAATATTTTTTGCAATTTAAAAATCAAAACAGGTTAGATGAAAAAAATTTAATAAATATACATAAAATATATAGGATATCAGAGAGTGAAAATGCTATGAAAAAAATCAAGCAAAAAGAGAAAGGGAATATAGGGGTATATATATTTTTTTCTCCTGACTTTTTATTTTGAAATGTTTAAAGAACAGTACAATGAACTCCCTATACACTGCACTTAGATTCACCAGTTGTTAACATTTGATTTATCACTAAACACACACAAAGAGATTGGGTTTTGTTTGTTTGTTTGTTGCAGATCTATTTGAAAATAAGATATAGATCTCATGACTCTTCACCCTTAAATATGTCAGTATTTATCTCTCAAGAACAAAGACAGGCTCCTATATTATTATTACTATTATTATACTTATAAAATTAATAATAATTCCATACTATTATTTAACAAAAAGTCTATATTCTAATTGCCCCAATTTATCTTTTATATAGAGAGAGTATATATTTTTCTATTCAAGATTTTGTGTTCATTCGTTGCATTTCGTTGTTATACATGATTAGTCCCTTTTGATCTAGAATTCTAGGATAATTTTGAAGGTAGAACAAGCAGCATTGCTGATTGGATGTTGAGTGTGAGGGAAACAGAGAGTGCCTAGTCTTGGGTCTGAATAATGAAGGATGCATTTTCCATGGGGAGGAATGAGGAACATGATGGCAGAAACACATTTGAGGAGAAAGATGAGAAGTTCCAATTTGGACTTGAAGTTTGGGGTGTCCATTCTACATCATACTAGAGCTGTGAGGTTAACAGTGGAATCTGACTCTTGAGGTGTCCATGCTGGGGACATAAAATAGGCAAATAAACAGGTTTTGATAATTGGTTAGTCAGGGAAGGCCTCTCTGAGGAGGTGCATTTGTGCAAAGACCTGAATGAAGGGAGGGTGAGCCTCTTTTTTGGGGAAAGGGTTCCAGATGAGGGAACCGGAGGTGCAAAGGCCCTGAGTCTGGACTGAGCTTGGCAAGTTAGAGGAACAGCAGGAAGTGTTGTGTGTCTGCAGTGGAGTCAGCAAGGGGGAGGGAAGGAAGAGGTGAAGTCAGAGAGATCAACAGGGAATAGAGCCAGTAGAGTAGTTAGCAATTCTCAGCCTTGTCAGACCCAATGTCCTCTTTCTCCTACAAATACTTCCTGTGCCCACTTACTCTCTGACATTATATAGAAAATACGGATGTGAAACATAACTAGATATGTAAAATTTTTAGTATGTTTATTGATTTTTTTTAGAAAGATGGGAAGGGAAAGGGAGAGAGATTTGTCGTCCCACTTATTTATGTGTCTGTTGGTTGATTCTTGTATGTACCCTGATGTGGGGGTCAAACCCGCAACACTGGTGTATTGGGACGACACTCCAGCCAACTGAGCTACCAGGCCATGGCTAGATCTATAAGATTTTTTAAAATATATTTTTATTGATTCTAGAGAGGAAGGGAGAGAAGAGATAGAAATATTAATAATGAGAGAGAATCACTGATGGCCACCTCCTGCACGCTCCCTGCCAACTGGGGGTGGAGCCCACAACCCCGGGCATGTGCCCTGATGGGGAATCCAACTGTGATCTCAACCACTGAATCACACTGGTCGGGCTGTAAGGTTTTTAACAGTGAAGTACAGTTCAGTGGTTTTATGATATAGAGTTGTACATCCATCACCATGACCGACTTTAGAACATTTCATTTCCTCAAAAAGAAATCTTGATCCCCTTAGCTATCACCCCTTAATCTGCAGCTCACACCCTGCCCCCCAGCTCTAAGCCACCACTAATCTACTTTCTTTTCTATAGATTTGCCTATTCTGAAAATTCATATAAATAGAATCATATAATATACTAGAGGCCTGGTGCACGAAATTCGCACAGGGGCCAGGAAATGTCCCTTAGCCTAGCCTGCACCCTCTCCAATCTGGGACCTCTCGAGGGATGTCCAACTGCCCATTTAGGCCCGATCCTATTAGGATCGGGCCTAAACGGGTAGTCAGACATCCTTCTCAAAATCTAGGACTGCTGGCTCCAAACTGTTTGCCTGCCTGCCTCCCTAATTGCCCCTAACCGCTTCTGCCTGCCAGCCTGATCACCTGCTAACCACTACCCTGCCAGCCTAATTGATGTCTAACCGCTCCCCTGCCAGCCTGTTTGCCCCCAACTTCCCTCCTCTGCTGGCCTGGTCACCCCTAACTGCCCTCCCCTGCAGGCATGGTCCCTCCCAACTGCCCTCCCCTGCTGGCCTGATTGCCCACAACTACCCTCTCTTGCAGGGCTTGGAACCTCCCAACTGCCCTCCCCTGCTGGCCATCTTGTGGTGGCCATCTTGTGTCCCCATGGGGGCAGGATCTTTGACCACATGGGGGCAGACCTCTTGTGTAGTAGAGTGATGGTCAATCTGCAAATTACTCTTTTATTAGATAGGATGGTCTTTTGTGCCTGGTTTCATTCACGTAGCATGTGTTCTAGTTTCATCCATGTTGTAATATATATCAATACTTCATTTATTGAAATTGATTGCCAAATAATAGTCTGCTGTACGGGTAGACATTTTCTTTCCCCATTAAACTTTTTAACTAAAGAAGAAATGAAAGTAAGGTGGTTTGTCATAAAATCGGATCAATTTTAACATGTAGATAGATGCTCAGCCAGGGCCAAGGTAGAAAAGATAATGAAAGGCAGCTGCTCATGCCTGACATCGCCTGAATGAGACAGCGACCAACACAGTGATCCGGAGGGTAGTATTGCAAATATAAATGACGCAAGTGGCACCTCTGCTGATGTCACAGTTTTCTAACTGGATCAAAGACACTTGGTCAAGTTCAGAACAAAACAAAGTACAATCTTCCCTTCGTTTACTAAGCGTTGCATTCCTGAACATTTCAATAGATCTGAAAACTGAGCAAAAACAAAACAAAACAAAAAACAAATAAATACTTGGCAATTACATGTATTGTGGTGTTCAGAGATTTCTAAACAGACTTTTCACAACACGAATGTCAGGGGGACATCCAAAGGTCATCAAGAATCTGGGATGATTATTCCTTGTGAGGAGCTGCCTCTCACCTTGAGGGTGCAAACATCCATGGCCCTGCCCACTGAGTGTCCATATCTGCCCCTAGTCATGGCAACAAGCAAAACTGCTGCCAAAATTCCCAAATGCCCCCAGGGTCTGGCTGGGGGGTGGAGAGGAGAGGTAGAGGTGAGAGAGAGCTTCAGGGGCTAGCATGCACTTAGGGGGTGCTAGCCTGATAAGCATGCACTTAGGGAGGGTCACCCCTAAGTAGGGCTAGTTCTGAGGATTGGGAAGAAGGAATTTCTGTGTAGAAGTCCTCTTGGAGATAGGAAAGGAGACATTGAGTTGTGAAATATCCCCCACTGGAATTCAGATTGGTCCATTTCATGGCTGCAAAGCATGGGGTGCTTAGCCACTGAGGAGAGGGCCCACCATGTTCGAGTGACCCGTTCTCTCCCTGCCTTGTCAGGCGTGAGGTTTTGCTCTCTTCATGGTACAGATAAGACACCTGTGCTAGATTGCTAGGGCTGCCATAGCAAAGCACCACAGACTCAATGACTTAAACAACAGAAATTCATGTTCTTACAGTCCTGAAGGCCGGAAGCCCGAGATCAAGGTGTTGGCATGTGCGGTTTCTGCTGAGGCCTCTCTCCTTGACCTGTAGATGGCTGTCTTCTTTCTGTGTTCTTCACACGGTCTTTCCTCAGTGTGTGCTTGTGTCCTAACCTCTTCTTATAAGGACGCCGGTCATACTGGATCAGCGCCCCCATGACCCTGCTTAGCCTTAATCACCTTTGTAAAGGCCCTATCTCCAAATACACTGAGGTAGTGAGGGCGAGAACGTCACATGTGAATTGGGGGGGATGGGACTGGGAGGACAATGAGGCCCATAACAACAACAAAGAGGTTACGCAGGTGACCATGTGTTAGGATGGAGGCACACGGAGCGGGAATCCATGAGGCTGGATTGCAGTTCCTTCACTCTCTGAGTGACCTGGGGACCAGGCCCTTCACCTCTTAGGCCTCTCTGTAAAGTGAGACTAATGATGCCTTTTCTGGGGCTCAAGAGACTTTTTTTTTTTAATTGATTTCAGAGAGGAAGGGAGAGGGAGAGAGAGATTGAAACATCAATGATGAGCCAAAACCACTTTGGCTCAGTGGCTGGAGCATCAGCCTGTGGACTGAAAGGTCCCGGGTTCGAGTCTGGTCAAAGGCATGTACCTTGGTTGCAGGCACATCCCCAGTAGGAGGTGTGCAAGAGGCAGCTGATCGATGTTTCTCTCTCATCGATGTTTCTAACTGTCTATCTCTCTCCCTTCCTCTCTGTAAAAAATCAATAAAATGTATTTAAAAAAAGAAAAAAGAAAAAAAGAAACATCAATGATGAGAATCATTGATCGGTTGCCTCTTGCACGTCCCCAACTAGGAATCGAGCCTGCACCAAATATGTGCCCCTGACCAGAATCAAATCTGAGACCATTCTTCAGTCCACAGGCCGATGTTCCATCTACTGAGCAAAACCGGCTTGGGCTCAGGAGACTTTTAATGATAGAGAAGGGCATGGGCACCATGGCAAGCTTAGAGCGGAGTCCTGGGGGCCCCCCACAGGATCAGCCACGAAGCCTTCAAGGTGCTGGATGGGAAGGAGGGCTCAGGGGACCTAGGGCATGGGACAGGATGGCCGAGAGGCTGCCGAGGGGACTTGGGTTACCAGCTCTTTTTTAACGAACTGAAAGGGAAGCATTCCGACATATTTCCTCTGACTTCCAGAGAGAGTGGAAGGGAGGAGGGGGAAAGAGAGAAGGAAACATCTATGTGAGAGAAACACATCGATTGGTTGCCTCCCGCACACACCCCTACCGGAGCTGGGATGGAACCTGCAACCCAGGTACACGCCCTTGACCGGGAATCAAACTCTCCACCCTGCAGTCCACGGGCCGGTGCTCTATCCACTGAGTCACGCTGGCCAGAGCCCGGTGTTTTTTTTAACAACCAGTAGGACGGACCTACCGGTGCATATCGAGGGGGCCTGATTTGGGACCTTGAGAGAGGAGGTGGGAATGACACTCCTGTTGCTGTTCAGGCTCCAGTGACCACCCTAATGATCCTCCCGCTCGCCCCCATGCAGGCCAAGCTGATCGTCCCCAACAGCACGGCGGGCCTGATCATCGGCAAGGGCGGCGCCACAGTGAAAGCTGTGATGGAACAGTCGGGGGCCTGGGTGCAGCTGTCCCAGAAGCCAGAGGGCATCAACCTGCAGGAGCGCGTGGTGACGGTCAGCGGCGAGCCGGAGCAGGTGCACAAGGCCGTGAGCGCTATCGTGCAGAAGGTACAGGAAGATCCCCAGAGCAGCAGCTGCCTCAACATCAGCTATGCCAACGTGGCCGGCCCCGTGGCCAACTCCAACCCCACCGGCTCACCATACGCCAGCCCTGCCGATGTGCTGCCTGCTGCGGCCGCCGCCTCGGCCGCCGCTGCCTCCGGCCTGCTGGGCCCCGCGGGGCTGGCCAGCGTGGGCGCCTTCCCCGCCGCCCTGCCTGCCTTCTCGGGCACTGACCTGCTGGCCATCAGCACCGCCCTTAACACGCTGGCCAGTTACGGCTACAACACCAACTCCCTCGGCCTGGGTCTCAACTCGGCCGCAGCCTCCGGGGTCCTGGCCGCTGTGGCCGCCGGTGCCAACCCTGCCGCTGCCGCCGCCGCCAACCTCCTGGCATCCTACGCGGGTGAGGCAGGGGCCGGGCCAGCTGGAGGGGCCGCCCCACCTCCACCCCCGCCACCCGGAGCCTTGGGGTCCTTTGCATTGGCCGCAGCCGCCAATGGCTACCTTGGGGCTGGGGCGGGTGGTGGGGCAGGCGGAGGGGGTGGCCCGCTGGTGGCCGCTGCGGCGGCCGCAGGGGCTGCCGGTGGCTTCCTGACGGCAGAGAAGTTGGCAGCTGAGAGTGCCAAGGAGCTGGTGGAGATCGCGGTGCCTGAGAACCTGGTGGGAGCCATCCTGGGCAAGGGGGGCAAGACGTTGGTGGAGTACCAGGAGCTGACAGGTGCCCGAATCCAGATCTCTAAGAAGGGCGAGTTCCTGCCAGGCACGCGGAACCGGCGGGTCACCATCACTGGCAGCCCCGCGGCCACGCAAGCCGCTCAATACCTCATCAGCCAGCGGGTCACCTACGAGCAGGGAGTGAGGGCCTCAAACCCCCAGAAAGTGGGATGAGGCCTGTGGTGTGTGCTCCCAACCTTCTCCCTATGCCTCCTCCTCCTCCTCCTCCTCCTCCTCCTCCTCCTCCTCCTCCTCCTCTTCCTCTTCCTCCTTCTCCCCCACCCCCCAACTCTTGACCTCAGCTCGGTGTGGTCCTGTCCTCCTGGGATTGGGGCTGGGGTTGGTCTGACTGCACCCCCCTCCCTTCTGGTAGTTCATAGGCAGGATGAGAGATGGCTGGGGATGGAGCCCAAAGCTCCCTCCCCGGCCCTGAATTGACCCCTCCTTCCTTCCTTCCTACGCTTGGCTGGGCCTGACTCTCCTCCCCCAGGGCCCAGGTCTGTGTGATATCTGTATATATTGCATTTTGTTGATTTTAATAGAAAACAAAGCGTTATTTTCTCTTTCTTTCCCTCCTTTTTTTTCCGGTAAGGATTTTATTTTTCCCCTTTATATGTTTTTGTTTCCATACGGGAAGAGGGGAGGGAGCCTCTGGGTGACCGAGAATGAAGGGCCTCCCCGAAACAACACCCACCTCTCCTGCTTTCAGTTCCAGCTCGAGGGATGTAGTGGGAGGAGAGGTAGCTGAAATGGGGCATTTGCAGCAGGAACCCCAGAGTTCTCAGCTCCTCTCCCCCCACTGCAGTCACCCCTCCTAGGTGGGGCTTTTAACTTTTTGTTGTCAGGTTGTTTGGGGGCGGCGGGGGGGGCGCTGTGCTGCTGGGAATGAGGCTGACTCTCAGACTGGGCCAGTCCAGTGGGCAAGACCCTGTGAAAGGCTGGAGCAACTGCCTATGGCATCTCCTATGGCTTTTCCTAAAGTAATAGGAATGGAAGTCCTTATTGTGATGTCACTGAGTCAAGTACTTTCTGGGGTGCTTCCGGCATTCCTTCTGATGTCATAGGAAGTAGTTCCCCAGAAGTCACTTCCTGTGATGATAGGAGAGATAGGTACTTCCTATGGCGTCTCCATGAGCCTTCCTTGAAGGTTGCTTTAATGACATCATGGGGGCATGTACTTCCTGTGGTGTTTCCAGGGTACTTCCTGTGATGTCATTGGGACGAAGCATGCACTTCCTGTATTGGGCCATGGCCAGTTAGTTACTGACCCTCTTTCACCACCCTTGCTCCTCTTTGGTGGGTCTTGGCCTGATGGTCTTTCTAGGAGGAGAATAAGGGGTGGGACTTGGATCTGATCTGAAGGACTCCAAGGAAAAAGACCCAACATTGTCAGGGTGGCTTCCATCCAACACACCCAGTCTGTGAACTCACCTGGAAGAGAAGGGTGGGAAGATGAGCTAGTGAAAACTGTCAAAGGCCCCCATTCCTACCCCCCACCTTGTGTGTGCATGCTTGTGTCTGCGTGGCTTTGTTTCATTGAGTCTGGTGAGCCAAACGTGCGGTGGCTCTGTCAGGCCGGTGTGGCCCACTGTAGGAGTCAGTGAGCCGTGGTAGAGGCCCTTGGCCAGAATGTTTCGTGTGGTCTAATGGATTAGATTGGCTTGTGGTTTCCAGCGAGCTGGAGCACTTTGGTGGTATCTGATGAATCAGAATGTTTTGGGCTCTGAGGAGCTAGAATGTTCTGAAGGAGTCTGCCAAGCCAGGCAGCCCTGAGCGTTGGTTTGGGAGTGGCTCCCTGGGCTCTGCAGCTGTGGTCAGATGTAAGGCCTTGTTGGCAGGCTGAGATTTCAGGACTTGACAACTTTATAGACTTAGGATAGCTGAGACCCACTTCTATTCCCCTCCATCTCCCCCTCCCGGTCCCCCTCGGAGACCACCTCCGCTTCCTCCAACCCAAAGCAGGGCCCCCAGGGCCCTGGTTCCATCATCAGCATCTCTGGGGGAGGGGCACCCCATGCCCACCCTCTCCCCCATTTGTCCCCTCCTAGGTCTTCCAGACCCTTCTCTTCTCCATGGCTTTGGGGGAATCTGGCCTCCTCATCTCTCTCCAAAAAAAAAAAAAGGAGGGAAGAAAAGCCAGAGACAATTCCCGCCCTTAAAGCCTGGGAGACTGCTGCCCCTTGCTGGAGAGCCACCCCAAAATCATAATGTGAAAATCCCTAGAAAGCAATAGCCTTCAAGGTACCTTGCACTGAATTTCCCACCCTGGCCCTTCCACCTGATGGGAGGCGGTAGCTTGGGCACTAGGGTTACTTTTTCTATGCCCTCTCAATCTCCAGGGTGGAGGGCAGGCCCCATCTCCCCATCCCCTACCTCCTGTTGCTGCTGCCCCCGCCCACCCCTAATCTCCAGACTGAACCCATATGGAGATCTGAGTGCCAAAACAATTCTTGATGTAACTTTGTACATATCTCCTGCGATTGGGGGCTCCTGAGATTGGAGGTGGAGGTGGCCCTGGGGGCCATTGCTCCTCTCAGCCTGTCAAAAAGACCTTACAGTATTTCACAGTAACTCCACCCACATGTAGGTATTGCAGTATCTGACTGGAATATCTCCACCCCCCTATAACTCCTATCCCCAGGCCCCCAGGAGGAGAGAGGAGCCAGGGAGAGGTCAAGTTAAGGTCTGGGAGTGGGGAAGTGGGATTTGAAAGTGCTCATTTGCGTATCGTTTGCATCCTCAGCTGCCCTCTGATTGTCAGATGTTTTCTGTACCCATTTCCGGGGACCCAGTATCCCTTCACACAGACACGTCTCTGGAGGCTGGGCCTCCTGAAAAGTGTTCCTTTGGGATATCTGTGTGACAACCCCCTCCCTATTCACATTTCTTAAGGACCCCTCTCCCCCCGCCAGCCAGGGTTATCTGGAAGGTGGCTTGCTAGCTCAGTGAGCTGGTTTACTCACCATGCTGGAGAGCAGAGAACCGCCCGCCTTTCTCCATGCCACCCTGGGAAATTCACTCGACCACCTTCCCCATCTCCTGAAAGTCCCTTCTGCAATCTGACCTCAATCTTTTGTGCTGTGGTTTGTCCAGATGGGACGCAGACGCGGAGTCAGGGACGGGGATCACCGATAAACCCATCGCCTCTTTTCTTCCCTCTCTCCCTGTTAGCCAGTCTGCTCTCAGAGACGCTGAGTGGCTTCCTTGCACCCGCTCTTCAGCACCCATCTGGTGCTTAATAAGTGTTTGCTGCATTGAATTGTCTCCCTGTTCCTTCCCATTTGCCCTCCAGCTCCCAACACTACCCTCCAGCGTTTCCCTCCCTCTCTTTTTCTTTGACTCCCTATGGCTTTCTACTTCCTCTCCCTGTGGTTCCCAGTGTCATCTGTCTCGTCTCTATCTTTTGTCGGTGTCTGTTCCCTTTCTCCACTCAACTCTCAACCCCCGCCCAGTTTCCCCACTGATTAAAAAAAAAAAAAAGTGCCAAACTTCCTTGGAACTGAGCCGCTCTGGGGGGAGGGACCCTCAGACAGGGGGCAGGAAAGGGGCCATGTATCCTGGAGGAGGTCCCTAAGAGGCATTGAATAAGTCCATGGACACTTAGCTCAATTGGGTCCCCCTTCCTCACCCCTCCCACCCTGAGTTTTTCTTAGAATCTTTGTAAGAAAAGAAAAAAAGAAAGAAAAAAAATTCCCCTTCAGCTAACCCCTAACCTTTTGAATCCCCCAAATTCCACCAGCCAGGGAGAACCCCACTTGCCTCCTTGGGGCAAAGCTGTAGAAAAAAAATGGGGGGGAGAGAGGAGACAAAATCAGCCCCTCCTCCGCTGGCCCAAAGGATGGTGCCAACTGGATTCCAGAGAAGGACCTCAAGCACTTACGAGAAGAAGGGGTTAAATGTGCCAAATTCACCTCCTCCAGCCCCCATCTGAGGGGGCTCTGAGCCAACCTGCCCCAGCCACCTTCTTCTGCCCCGTCCCAGCCATCTCTACATGGGCAAGGGGGCTCCGCTGCAATAATTATTAGGGATGAGAAGGCAACGGTTGTGCCATCTTTATCTGCCCTGACACCTGGCCTGGGCTCCTAGGTTGAGAATTACATGCATCACAATTGGAATTTAAGAGTCCATTCATAGATGGTTGGGGACCTATACTTGGAACAAATAGGGAACCACTTTTATCCGAGTGGTATTTTTCTCCCCTCCTTAACCCCCAAGTCCCTCAATATCCCCTTGATCTGTTTCTCTGCCTGGTCCTGCATCCCACACCCTCCTCATTTCATTTCTGCGTTGGTGGCCTGCTGTTTGGAAAGTGATCGGATTCCCCGGCAGCGTTGGTTTATTGCTCTTTCAGGCCCGGGATTAGCGGTTGAGAGAGAGAGAGAGCGGTGGGGAAAGGGTTAGCCAAGAGTGGCAATGAGGCTGGCGAGGTGCGCGTCCAGGCTGCTGACGGGGTGCCTCCTGTGGCCACAGCCCCGCGGGTCTGCGCGGTCGCCACGCACCTGCCCGGCGGCCTTGGCACCCCCTCCTGCTGTCTCCAAAGCCTGAGCTGGCAGTCACGAAGGGGAGATCGGGATCGCGATGCCCCAGGGCGGGCACTGCGGGCCCTGCGGGCCAGGGACCTGGCCTAGGGCTCGTGGAGTCGCCCTGCCATCGCGATCCCTCTCCGCCTCCGGACGCCACGGCGGGGAGAGACTTACCCCCGCGGCGCCGGGCCAGGTGCGCTAAGGCCGGTCTCTGCGCTGGTGCCGGAATGGGATGCAAATGGGGAAATTGGCGGGAGGGGGGCGGGGGGGCAGCCTGCTGGTTTCTAATCCCTTCTCAGCCAGTCCAGGATACTCTTGTCTCCCAGAGATCATTGGGGGGACCGCCTAATCCCCCTCCCCTCCCCTCTCTTCCCCTCCACCCCACCCCAAAACCACCAACCTCTCATTTCCTAAGTGACTCCATCACCACCGGCCACCGGGACCTGCGGCCTCATTGCTCCAGCCCGCCCCACTCGACAGTCAGACTTCGCTCATCGAACTTTTTAATTAACCCTTTCTGTGTTCATCCCACGGAAAACTGTGTGTCCGGCGGGGGGTTGGGGGGGCGAGGGGCAGTAGTTACCTTTCCTCCATCTCCCACCGCCCATGCCTCCCCACCCGCACCCCATCCCAACGCCTCACCCCATCCCTCCCCCCTAGGGTCCTCCCCGCCCTGGGGATTAGAGACCCTTTCTTAAATCTGTCTGGCTTTGTCCTTTTCCAAGGCGGAGGGGGGGCGGGGGGCAGGGGCGTGGCCTCCCCCAGCGGAGAGCTCACTCTGGCCCCACCCCTTTCTGTGCCCCCTCCCCTCTCCCCACCCTTTCATTGTAAATAGTCACTTTTGTACCGGGTTTGAGCCAGAGGACGTGGGGAGTCATTTTTTTTTCTTTGTGTTGGCATCTCAGGCCGCTGGAGGCATGGCCCATGGCCCGGTGTGATTTGGGAGGATCCCAAGGAGTGTCCCCCTCCACTGCGCCCAGTCCTAAGAGTTTCAGGATGATCAGTATGAGCCCCAGAGGGATGGGCTGCACGGAGCCTCCCGCAGGGAGGTGGGGGAAGTGTGAAAAGGTGTAGTCCGACAGGACAGCTCGGTTTCCCCATCTGTGAAATGGGCTCGTCCTCCAGACTCCCTGAGGACCTCGGGGAGATAACGGTGTGGAGTCAGGAGCAGAGGCTCTCCCCGTTTTCTGTTTGGGACAGACAGGGCAGGAGAAGAAGCGGGGTGGGAGAGGGCTGGAGAACTGACTGCTAAAGCCTCAGGAGGACCTTAAGCTAGCCTCTCCCAGCTTGTTCCCTCCCTTGGGAAATGGGGGACTGGAGGACCTTTAAGGTCCCTTGGATTCAAGGCCCAAGCCCAGGGCTGGTCCCCTGTCTGCACCCCCATCCCCACATTCCATTTCTTGGGCCCAGACCATCCGCATGTGGCCATGCCTCCAGTGCCTCCATTCAACCCCTCTAACTGATTCCTTCCATCCTCTGCAACAGAGACGCCGCCACCTCCCCTCACCACCTCCAGAAGCTCCTGGCTGGGGCCCACCGCCTCTCCTCCCCCTCCCCCCATCGCCATGCCTGGGCCACGCCCACCCCACCCACCCACCCCCAGTGTCCGTGTGTGACCTAGTGCACCATGTATTAGCTTCCATGGCCCCCACCCCGGCCCCCACCACACCCCCTTCCCCCACCCCCCTCCCTCGGCGACTTCACCTTTTTTTGCCGCGATAAACGCCATCTCAGCATCTGTGTCTAATGTTGTCTTTTTTGCTTGACATCACACACTCCTTCTTAACCCATCCCTTCCCTCTCCCTCCTCCCCACACCTCCACCCTCATCCTAAACTCTTTCCCCCTTTCCCCCAGGGCTTTGGGCATCTAGGGGAGGCGGGTGGGGCCCCCCTGAGGATGGGGGAAGGAGGGGGAGGGGCTGAATGTTCCCTCTGGACTGGATGAGCACCCAGAGCAGGTGTGTCTGAGCGGAGCGGGTGCTCCAGGTTTCCTTTCCAAGCCTCAGTGTCCAACCAGGAGGATGGGCACCCCCAGCATGGCACATCCTCGGCACCACAGTCCCACAGACATGCTCCCGGGCACACATTCCCACACACGGTATTGCACATGCACCACCCCAAGCAGCCCCAGGATAGCCTAGGATTAAGGCATGGGAGTACGCTGAAATCCGGGTTCAGATGCCAGCGCTGCTATGGAACCCTGGGACCTTGTCCCTCTGTACCTCCGTCTCCCCGTCTGCAAACTGGAGATTTTTTTTATTGTCATTTCCATGGCCTACGCTAGGCTATCATACACCGCTCACTTAAAAGCTATATGAGCACCTGTGACGGGTAAGGCCCTGCTCTAGGCGCTGGGGGTAAAGCAATTAACAACAGACCCACACACAGCCTGTTCTACTGGAATCTGGAAAGTCCTCCTCAGCCCCGAACCCGGCACTGACACCGATGCAGAGGCTGCAAACCACCGCCGGCCGGCCTTGTGGGGCACACCTAATCTTGTTTGGGCCCAACGGCATTGGTGTGAATTTAATCCTAGCATTTAACCCTTGGGAGACTTCTGGAAATGTGGCTTTCCAGCCCCTCTTGAGAAACTGGATGTGGGATCTTTGGGTGGAGATAACTGGATGAGTGGGACCGTCACTGCCCCTTTTCCTGGGCAGGGGGCTGTGTGCCAGGCTCGGCCCCTGTGCTACTTAACACTCATCTCCTGACCTGCGTGGGGGAGGCAGGTGCTGAGGTGGCCAGCGGGAGGAAGGATAGAGCGGGAGATGGAGAGGCAAGAGACATGTTTAGGGAGAGGCCAGACGCGCTGGTTCTGATGTGACCAGGGCACCTCCCTCTTCTCTCTGGATCTCAGTCTCCACATTTGGAAAACACCCGACAGAAGCCGTCCTTGCCTTCTGGAATATTCCTGAAGGACCCCACGAGGGAATCACCTGACACAGAACAGAGGTTCAGCAGATAGTGGTTCCTGGAGAGAACCCCCTCGGCTAAAAAAAAAAAAAATGGACAACAGGATTCTAGAGGATGACGAACCAAGAGAGGGGGCAGAAGGGGAAAGGAGACAGGCCAGCCGCTAGGACAAAGGAAGAGAGGGCAATGGGACAAAGGCGAGGGTAGGCGTGGAAAGGCTTCCTCGGCCGCTTGGGGTATGTTTTTTCATTTGTTTACTCACTCATTCTTCCATCCAACAGGTGTTTATCGAGCACCTACTCTGTTCTCAGGGCTAGGGACATGGCAACAGCCATGACACATCACTGGTCTTGTGTTAACAGCCTGTGAGCTATATCCCCAACTCGTAGAACATAGTAGGTGCTCAAAAATCTCCCATGCCTTGCGCACAGGCTCCCCTGGTCCTGACCTGTGGTTGTCAGGTATTGCCTGGTATTTAGAAATATCACCAAGCCGGGCCATTTTCAGGGAAGAGTAGAGGAATTTTCTGCTGGGAAGCCAGGAACTCGAAAGGGATTTTGAGGAGAGGGTGGGGGTTAGTCTCTGTTCTGCTGTGTGACTTTGGGAAACTCTCATGACCTCTCTGGCCCAGGAGATGGAAAGGAAAGGACATGAGGCCAGGACGCAGGTGAGTAATGATGGATTCCCAACTCCCTCAAAGCCTCAAACCTTTTCTTGGGATGGGGGTGGGATGGAGAATCGCTGAGGTGCGGTCCTCAATGAGAAGAGAGATGAAGAAAGAAGACAGAAGAGGTTCCTGGAGGAGAAAGATGGCTGGGCTGGGATGAGGGAGGTGGAAAGGAACCTGGTTGGGGGTGTCAGGGGCTTAGGGATGGCTCTGACCTTGGGGCAAGGTCATTAAGAGAAGAGAGAAGGTGAAACTGGGCTGGCAGAGGGAAAGACAGGAGAAAACAAAACAGGCAGAAAGAGAACAGAGATGGAGAGGGAATGCCAGATTTAACAAAAATATAGTATGTCTGGTGAGATTTGAATTGAAATGTTTTCAATGAGTAATGTATTTGTCAATCTTCACCCAAAGATATGTTTTACTGATTTTAGAGAGAGGGGAAGGGAGAAAGAGAGAGAAACATCAACGTATGAGAGAAACATTGGTCGATTGCCTCCAGTATGTGAACCTGAAACCTAGGCATGTTTCCTGACCAGGAATCGAACCAGCAACCTTTCGGTGCGTGAGATGATGCTCCAACCAACTAAGCCACACCAACCAGGGCAGTAATTTCTTCTTCTTTTTTTAAACATGTTTTATTGATTTCAGGGAGAGGGAGAGAGATATAGAAACATCAATGATGAGAGAGAATCATTGATTGGCTGCCTCCTGCATGCCCCCTACTGGGAATTGAACCCAAAACCCTGGCATGTGCCCTGACTGGGAACCCAACTGTGACATCAAAGCTCAACCACTCTACCACACCCACCCATCAAGCTAGACAGTAATCTCTCTCCCTTTTTTCTCCAATATATATATATATATATTTTATTCTTTAAAGTATTACAAATAGTAGTACATATGTGTCCTTTTTTTTTTTTTTTTTTTTTAGGACAGTAATCTCTTAAGTCTAAGATTGTTCTGTGCCATCTTAGGGCCAGACTTACACTAAAATATCTGAAATTGAAATGTAACTAGCTATCCTGCATTTTATCTGGCAGCCCTTGGTGGAGAACACAGATCAGAGGGGCAATAATCAAGCCAGGAGAACTCATCGGAGGAGCCAGGTCATCCAGGCCCACTATCGGGAATCCTAAACCCAGCATGCCCTGCACACTGCCCTCTCTGCCTCAGTCTTCCCAGCTCTATCCCTAAGCACCTCTCTTCCACTGTCTCCTATTCTTGGAGACCCTGACTCTGTTCCCTCCACTCCTCTCAGGTCCCCAGTCTCCCTCTATCCTCAGGAGTCTGCCTCAGACATCAGAAATGGTTGGGTCACCCAGGTCATCAAGTGGCGGCTGGGACTTCACGGACAAGGCCCATCAGGCATGTGACAGAGAGGTTGGGAGTGCACACAGGGACACGACCCCCCTCAGTTAGGCTGTTGAAGCTTGGGGCTCCAAAAAAGACATTTTGCCAGAACTCTCCATCGGCAGCAAGGCCTTGCTGATTCCAACAAGTCCCGGCCCTCTCCAATGTCCCCGCATCCTCTTATCTCCAACTGCTACAGTCTCTAAAGGGTCCCCTTCCAACACGTCTGCTCCACCAACCTGCCTCTCTCTCTGTCACTGTTTCTGGCCTCCTGCCCTTGCCTCTGCTAGCACTCCTCTCTGCCTCGGTTTACCTTCAATACTTCTCTGGTTGTCTGTCTCACATCTTCCTTCTTCCATCACTTTTATATGTTGGTTTTTTTTTCAATTTCATCCCACTGTATACTTTAGCTAGTTGGGTCTCTCCTGTCTCTGCTGGGGGTGGGGTCTCCGTGTGCCTCTCTGAATAGCTATCTCTTTCTCTTGATCTGTGTGCCTCTTATTACTCAGTGGCAGCCAAGAGGATCCAGTGGGGCCAGTGAAAGGAGAAAGGGACTTCCTAAGGGACATAGTTCTGGTCAGGAGACACAGACGCTAGGCTGAGCCTCCAGGGTACTCCCCAATCCACCACCCAGAAAAGGCCACCCAGGAATGCTGTTCCCTCCCCTGCGATCAGGAAGCTGGCGCAGGTACCGAGACCACACCTGCCCACACCGGCTCCATGGGACCCTTGGCGGCACAGTGGCAGGCGGCAGCCCGCTGCCTGCAGAGCAGCTGCCCTTCTCCCAGTTAAGCTTAATGAGAAATCCAAGCTTCCCGCGAAGGCATCTGATTGGTGGGACCTAAATCTCTGTCACTCCCCCAACCACAAGGCATTCTGGGAAGGGTAGTTTTACCTGGCCAAGCCAGCAATCAGTGTAATAGGAGAGTGAAATAGATGTGAAGTGGAATAAAATGTTGTGGGGGGGTCCATTTTCTCCCTGTTATTGCACACACTCTCTCACTGTCCATTTGTTTCTTTTAAAAATTTTTATACAGTTGACATTCAATTTTATACATGCAATTTTCAATTACAGTTGACATTCAATGTTACATTCATTTCAGCCAGCATACCGGTTAGACATTTATATAACTTACAAAGTGATCTCCCCTTAAGTCTAATACCCACCTGGCACCATACATAGTTATTACAATAGTATGGACTATACTAGAGGCCCAGTGCACAAAATTTGTGCACTGATGGCGAGTGTCCCTCAGCCCAGCACGAACCCTAGCCAATCTGGGACCCCTCGGGGGATGTCTGACTGCCAGTTTAGGCCCCCTATCCAGCAGTTGAACATCCCTCTCACAATCTGGGACTGCTTGCTCCCAACCGCTCATCTGCCTGCCTGATCACCCCCTAATTGTTTCTGCCTGCCTGCCTGATCACCCCCTTAATCGTTTCTGCCTGCCTGCCTGATCACCCCCTAACCACTCTCCTGCCAGCCTGATCAATGCCTAACTGCTCCCCTGCTGACCCAATTGCCTCCAAGTGCTCTCCCTTGCCAGCCCGACCGCCCCTAATTGTCCTCCCCTCCAGGCCTGCCAGGCCTAGGTACCACCCCCAACTGCCCTCCCCTGCAGGCCTGGTCACCCCCAACTTCCCTCTACTGCTGGCCTGATCACCCACAGCTGCCCTCCCCTGCCAGCCATCTTGTGCTGGCGATCTTGTGTCTACATAGGGGCGGCCATCTTTGACCACATAGGGGCACCCATCTTGTGTTGGAGTGATGGTCAATTTGCATATTACCTCTTTATTATATAGGAGGATTATTGATTTCAGAGATGAATGGAGAGGGAGAGAGAGACAGAAACATCAATGTTGAGAGAGAATCATTGATCGGCTGCCTCCTATATGCCCCACACTAGAGATCAAGCCCATAAGGCAGGCATGTGCCCTGACCAGGAATTGAACTTGGACCTCCTGGGTCATGGGTCGACACTCAACCACTGAGCCACGCCAGCTGGGCCTGACTCAAATTTTAACAGGATCCCTCTGGTTGTTGTGTGGGAATGGGCTTTAGGGGATGGGGGCTGGGAAAGTGGAGTAAAACGGGAGCCCAGAGAGAGGATGCCGGCAGAAGTCCAGGAAGAAGATGCTGGTGGCTGTGGGGAAGGAGAGGAATGGTTGGACACTGGGAGAATGTGAAGGCAGCGTTGATGGCATTTGCTGGCCAACTGGCTGTGGAGAGTGAAAGACGAAGAAGAATCAGGGCTGACTTCTTGTTACATAAAGCCCCTAGGCCTGGAGTTTGGTTCCAATTAGGATTAGAAGTCAATCAGGTTAAGGCTAAGACTAAGGACCAGGCAGGCCTTAGTCACTTTGGCTCAGTCGGAAAGAGCTTTAGCCCACAGGGTCCCAGGTTTGATTTCAGTCCAGGTGCATGCCGGCTGCATCCCTGGCCTTGGTCAGGGCACCTGGGGGAGGAAACCAGTTGATGTCTCTCTCTCTCATCGATGTTTCTCTCTTTCTGTGTCTCCCCCTCCCTTCTATTCTCTCTCTCTCTTAAAAAAAAATCGATGGAAATATTCTCAGGTGATGATTAACAAAACAAAACAAAACAAAAAAAAGGAGGGGGGTGTCAATAACATCAGTATCACCAGAATTTGGTTTAGGGTTGAGAAAGGGTTAAGATTCCCTGGCCAGCCTTGACTGGTTTGGCTCAATGGACAGAGTGCTGGACCTTGGACCAAAGGGTCCCAGGTTAGATTCCAGTTAAGGGCACGTACCAATGTTGCAGGCTCCCTCCCTGGCCCAGGCCCTGGTCAGGATACTTGCTGGAGGCAGCTGATCTAGGTGTTTCTCTCACATCGATATTTCTCTCTGTCTTCTTCTCTCTCTTCCACTCTCTCTAAAAAGCAGTGGGAAAATATCCTCAGGTAAGGATTAAAAATAAAAAAAGATTCCTGGCCAATGTTCCCAACTGTTAGAGCATCAACACCCCAGCTCTTGCACGCACGCACGCGCGCGCGCGCACATACACACACACACACACACACACACACACACACGCACACACACATACATGCACACAGGTTAAGGGTTTGATTCCCTATCAAGGGTGTACCTGGGTTGAAAGTTTGCTCCCTGCCCCCAGTTAGGGCTCCTGTTGGAGGGCAACCAGCATGTGTGTGTGTCTCTCTCTCCTCCCCTCCCTTCCACTGTCTCTGAAAAGGGCTATGGAGAAAATAACCTCCAGTGAGAATTAACAGCAACAAGAAAGGCTGAGATAAAGATGACAACTGATGTTAGTGTTTGGGTTCTGACCATGGATAGGGCTTGAGTTATGTAGGATAAGGGTAAAGACTAGGCACAGAGCTAAGACTCTGCTTGTAGCTAGAATCGGTCAAGGCGCGGCTTATTGCTAAGATCAAGGCTGTGTTTGGATCTAGGACTGGATTGGTGTTATGTATGGGGTCAAGGTCAAGGTGAATCTGTGGTCAGGAGCAGGGTTACGGTTTAAGATTGGAGCATATTGTAACCATCAGATTTATAGTTAAGGGCCAGGGTCAGGTCATATGTTTAGGATTAAGGACAGTGTTGAAGTTCAGAACAAAGTCAGAGCTAGGTTTATAATAGAGATAGGGCTGGGGATATGCACTGAGTGGCCAGATTATTATTATCTCTGAATGCATAATAATCTGGCCACTCAGTGTATATCCTATATAATAAAAGACTAATATGCAAATTGTCCCCTCAACCAGGAGTTTGACCAGCAGGCAGGCCAGCCAACTGCCCATGTCCCCTCCCCCTGGCCAGGCTGGTTGGACCCCACCTATGCACGAATTCATGCACTGGGCCTCTAATATGTGTGTGTATGTGTGTGTGTACTGAGTGGCCAGATTATTATGCGTTCAGAGATCATAATAATCTGACCACTCAGTGTAGCTGAGGTCAGAGTCAGGTTAGACCACAGGTAGGGTTAAGAGGGGACTGGGGTAAGGATTACCTTTAAGGGGTGACCCATCTTTTGTCAGGATGTGGGCTGGGGAGGTCGGAGGGCAGGGCGGGGGCCTGTGTGGCCTCTTTGCCTCTCTTTGCCGCCCGGACACTGCACGGGCCCCTGGCACCATGAAGACCTGGACTTTGAAGACCATCGCTGACCACCCGAAGGAAACTGTGACAACAGCTGAAATGCGGAAACACCGAACCCTCTGAACCCAAGCGTGGTCGGGGTAGAGGCACCAGATAGGCACACAGATCTTTCTGGAGAGAGGCACTGGAGTGGGAACCGCCTTCCATGGCACAGAGAGATCCAAAACTCACAGACAAGGACATTCTGTGGTTGCTCCTGTAGAGAAAACAATAGAACTCAAATCCACTCATATTCCATTTACGACAGATACGGGTTCAGTAGGTGAGAGACATACAAAAACCACATCCTCTGGAGGCAGAAAACACCGTGTGACTCAGAGGCCATAGTCACTGTGAAAGGCGTTGGTCTCAGGAGTGATCTCGAAGGGCTGGTGGCGAGTGTGATATCCGCAAATGCTAACAAAGGCCGAGCAGCAGTGGGCTGGGTCATACAACGAGCAAAAGCTGAGATTGAAGACGTGAGGGCTCTGGCAGGAGTGTAAGGACCCCCATGACAATGGCAGCATTTGTAGAGAAATGATGAAAGTTGGTACACAGCATCCACTCCCCGAGACCTCTCCGAGTGGGCGTTATATTTATTTGTTATTTTAAAATACCACTGCATTTTAGGTAGATTTTTTAAAATAAGCTGGAGGCTATATGACTTGATCAAAACAAAGAAATACAGGGCTTCTATATAAAATAAAAGGTGAGGGGGAGAATTCAGGTTGGGTTAAGGTTCGGGGTTAGTTAGGACTAATTCAGTTAGAGGTGGGTGTGAGTTGAAGGTTTGGGAATTTTATTTATTTCTAAGGTTTGGGGATTTTAGTGTTGAGGTCTTGTCAGCTTTCTGTATGGGCATGTATGTTGGGTGTGGTATTAAGTGAGGTGACGTTAGCTGCTGTCACCAATAAACCCTGGCATCTCCGTGGCTTAAGACAACAACGCCATGTGGATCTAAAGCAGGCAACATCCATGTGTTGGATCTACCATCACCAATACAAGGAGGCAGAAGGGGGAGAGAAAGCCTTCCTAGCTTCTGTCAGCCCAGAAGTGACCAGGTCACCTCTGCCCATCTTCCTTTCAAAAGCCCTAGTCCCGAGGCCCTCCTCAGCGATGCAGAACAGAGACGTGCGATGAAAAGAGAGGGAATCCGTGAGGAGAAAGACGGATTGATAGTCTTCAGCCCTGGATTGGAGGACTGAGAAGCGGGCAGGGCCAAAAGTCCAGAGAATGACAGAGACAGACTGAGAAAGAAAAATGCAAGACAGAAATGGACAGAGACCAGAGAGAATGAGGGGGAGAACTCAGAGAGACAACGGGACAGAAACGTAGAGAGAGAGAGGGATGGAGAGCAGAGAGAGAGGGTTGGGGTTGGGGAGGGCGGGAAGAACACAAAAGATACCCAGAAGGGTGTCAGACAGAGACCCAGAGAAAGAGAACAAAACAAAAGAAATCCGGAAGCCCCCTCCTAGCCTCCCCTCAGCCACCCTTCCCCTCTCTCTTTGCTTAGTGAGGCCTGACCTACACACTGGGTCCCTCTGAGTGATGCTTATATGTAGTCCATTGGTTCATTTTAGCAGATGAAGTGCCATTTTCTATTTCTTTTCCTTCCTTTTTCTTTTTAAGTTGTATATCTTAGAGGCAAGGAGAGGGAGCCTACCAATTCTGACCAGGCCTCTTTAAATACAAACAAATGGACAAGGCAGTCAAACCCTTCCATTCTCGCTGCCGGGCTCAGAGCTTGGGGAGAACTCGCAGGATTGAAGGTAGCTGACAAGTGGCCTTTGCTGAGGTGCTTCCCATCACGGGTGCCTGCGGCTCTTGTCTCTCTACGGGAAGAGATGGTTTTGGTCCCTGGAGATATTTTTGAAAGACAGGTCACTTACAGACAAAGGGGTGGGGTGGGCAGAGGTCTCTGGGTCCGTGGCCTTTACAACCTCTGCCTAATCCCCTCCCAAGGCCCAGAGGTTCATGCGGCCCCAGCGCAGGATGTACCTCACCAACTCCCCTTGGCAAGACTTTTCCAGGGGCAAAAACAGTCTCCAGGACCCACACCCTCCGCACAAGAGTACCACTCAGGGCTCAGGGCTTTGAGAGGATGGGAGGCGGGCGGGGTGGTGGACCCTCAAGGGCAGGGGCGGTGCTAGACCGGGTGGAAGCAGGCGAGGGCGGAGTGGATGGGCAGGAGACTTCGCGTTGGGGGCGAAAGGGGAACCCAGACCTGAAATTGACGGGGGAGTGGCTGTATGGCGGTGATTGACCGGCTGAGGCGGGGAGGGGCGTGGTCCTAGTGTTGTGGGCGTGGCTAAGGACCGCAGGGCTTCAGGAGATGCAAGGCAGCTAACTTGCTTGAGCCCCGGAATCGAAGGCTGGGGTGACTTGCTTGAGCCCCGGAATCGAGGGCCGGGGTGACTTGCTTGAGCCCCAGAAATGAGGGCCGGGGTGACTTGCTTGAGCCCCAGAAATGAGGGCTGGGGTGACTTGCTTGAGCCCCGGAATTGAGGGCTGGGGAGAGGGCTTGGGTTCGCACCTGCAGGTTCGGCTCGAACGGCGGGGGGTGGGGGGGTTGGGGGGTGGGAGGGGGGCGGCAGTCGGAGAGAGAATGTTGGCTCGCTCTAGGGTTGGAGAGAGGATGCCAAGGGGGTAATCTTGTAACTAGTCCTGGAAGCGGAAGATCCGGAAAGTATCCAGCTGGCTCTCCCAACTCAGGAAAACATGGGACGGCAAACATAGTAACAACACCCGGTGGGCACGCCGTGAAGCCGATGGAATGAGTAGCCGGCAGCACACACTGTGGAAAGACACTTAACCCAAGAGGCCGCCCTGGCTGAGCCCCCAGCCACACACTGGGCTAAGCCTGGCCCGAACACGCATCATGTCCCTGAATCCTCAAAAGGCCTACAAAGCAGAAACTTATCTTCATTTTACAGAAAGAGGAAAAAGAGGCACAGAGACCCTGAGTAACCTGTCCTAACTCGCCCAGCTAGCGAGGTGTAAGCTGGGAGTTGAAGTCATGCAACTTCCTTCCCCAGCCCATGTGCTGATCCACTGGGCCCCAAATATTCCCATGAACCCCAGGAGCAAGCACAAGGTCAAAGCCACAGGCACAGATGCACACCCTGACTGGGTGATCCAGCCCCCCACGCCTACCTTGCCACTGTGGGACCCCAACCCAGTCCACCCCCTCCAAGACTGGGGTCCTCACCTGAGCAACAGTGGAGCCCCTGTTGTGTTCAGTTGGTGGAGCTGGAGCCAAATAACCAACCACAAGCCCTAGCCAGTTTGGCTCAGTGGATAGAGCGTAGGTCTGTGGACTGAGGGTTCCCGGCTTCTATTCCGGTCAAGGGCATGTACCTTGGTTGCCTGCACATCCCCAGTGGGGGGGAGGGGGGTGCAGGAGGTGGCTGATTGATGTTTCTCTCTCATCGATGTTTCTGACCTTCTATCCCTCTCCCTTCCTCTCTGTAGAAAATCAATAAAATACTTTTTTTTTTTTAAAAAAGGGCATATGCCCGGGATTATGGGCTCCATCCCCAGTAGGGGGCATGCAGGAGGCAGCCAATCAATGATTCTCTCTCATCATTGATGTTTCTATCTCTTTCTCCCTCTCTCTTCCTCTCTGGAATTTACATATATATAAAACATGGGGACCTTTACAGGACAAACACCCCAGATTCTTAAAATAAATAAATAAAAATAACCAACCGCCAGGCCTGAGGTCCCTGGGAAGACCTGGGATGAACTCTAAAGGGCCCTTGACCCCTGAGATCAAAATAAAGGGAGTCCTGGCCTAATGGCTAAGACTGGGACTGCAGGCTGCCACCCCTGCTCTGTCTCTGACCGCCTGTGTGGTCAGGGGAAAGGCAGTTCCCCTCTCGGATCTCTCGTTCCCATCTGTATAATGGGGTCATCCAGTCCCTTGCTCCTTGGGTTGCTATGAAGACTGTGTTCTCACCACAAACTACTCAGAGCAGAGCCTGGCACAGACTAAGTGCTCTGTAGGTGCTAGTCATTATGACTCAGTGTGAGTCTCCCTTTACCTGTTTGAGACGCATGGCGTGGACCAAACCAGATAGCAGCACTTCAGTGCCCAGCGAAACCCCTGCAATCATAGGGAAAATTGTGTGCGTTCATACAGCTTCCATCAGATTCACCAGTGGGTCCTCCGAACGGTGAGAAAAGCACAGATAAAGACAGAGACAAAGGGGTGTCTTTCTCTACAGCCTGCGTCTCGGATCACATCCCTCTCGGCCCATAACAGCCCCCTCCCCAACCCGGGGCTTCCCAGGTCCAAGCCTCACGCTCTGCAGGCTCCAATCTGAACTCGGAGGACCGGGCTCAGGTTCACCTGCACCCCTTCCCTCCCATCCCCACCCCCAGCTTTCTCTTTGCTCATAAAACACACCAAGTGTGGTCTTGCCTCGGGGACCTTTTTTTTTTAAAAAAAACAACAAAAGAAACTTTAAAAATACTTTACAGACATGAGTGCTTGCAAAAGCTCTTGAGCTAACTGTGACTATAAATGAAAAAAAGTGAATAAATAACACTAGTATAACAGACTAAACACGAAAACTGGCAAAACAAATGACTTCAAATGGAACCGGATCTTAAAGCTCTCCCATTCTCTGTACGAATATTTGCCTTCTGTTTTTCTGATTCTTTACAAGTGAGAAAGGTTAAACACTATGAATACAAAGTTTCTTATGTTAATGAAACACTTTGAAAATCGCCAACAGAAACCTCACCCCCGCTCTCTGTTTAACTTCCACACTGAGGCACACGGACCTTTCACATTTGCTGTTCCCCTTCTTTCCAACTCAAAACATCCCTAACCAGGGTGTTCGCTAACATCCTACCTAAAATAGCCACCCGGAGCCTCTTTACGGAACACTCTCTTTTTAGAGTCTCCTCGGCAACATTAATCCTTCATTCATTCATTTCAACCTGTCTACGTTGAGTGTATTGCCACGTGCTGTTCTAGGCGCAGACACAGCAGCAAACGAGACAAAGTCCCTGAATCCGATGCTCACACTCTGGAGCTCACAGCCATTTATTTGCTGGTGTACAGGGCTCCTCCCCCACCCCACCCCCACTCCCAACTAACATGTTTGCTCCCGAAAGCAAGAATCATTTGTCACATGCTGACTTACATTTTGGAAATGTCACTCTGCTATGTAATATTTAAAGCCAGTCCAGCGGCCCACAGGGTCCTGCACTATCTCTCACCTCCTCCCACTCTCCCCCTCAATCTATCCAAGCCACCGTGTTCCTTCAACACACCAGTCACCTTGGGGCTGTGATTTCCTCTGTCTGGGACACTCTTCCCCTACCTGTCCACAAGGCTCCCTCTCTCTTCTCCTTTAAGATTCTTCTGAAGTGCCGCCTCCTCCAAGAGGCCTTCCCGGACCACTCTCTAGCTCCCTAAGTCTTTTCTTTTTTTCTATAGCACATAGCCCTACCTGACATATTATATTTCAGCCGTCTATCTTATTTGCTATTTGTCTAGAATTACAGCTTCATAAGAGCAGGGATCTTTGTATGTTTTGTCCATCTCTATATCTTCAGCACCTAGAACAGTGCCAGACACACGTTAGGTATTCAGCAAGTCTTTGCTGAATGAATGAGCAAATATTCTTCCATCTCCCTGTGCCCCACAGTTCCCATCCCTCTGCCCAGCATCCTACAGTAAACCTTTGGTGAGGAAATAAAAGTACTGGCTAAAGTTCATTAGGTACCTATTCTAATGACTTTACCTGCCTTGTCAGCTGTCACCCTCAAAACTACCCCATCACACCTAGCCGGTTTGGCTCAGTGGAGAGAGCGTCAGACCTGCAGACAGAAGGGTCCCAGGTTTGATTCCGGTCAAGGGCACATGCCTGGGTTGTGGGCTCAATACCCAGTAGGGGCCCTGCAGGAGGCAGCCAATCAATAATTCTCTCTCATCATTGATGTTTCTCTCTCTCTCTCTCTCCTTTCCTCTCTGAAATCAGTTATATATATATGTAACTGCAATGTTCTCTGTGTGAAAAAGAGGAAACAGAAGCCCAGAGAGGTGATGCCACTTGCTCTAAGCCACACAGCTGAGCGTGGCAGTGCTAGGTTGTACCCAGGCCCTCTGGCTGTCAGGGTTGTCATGAGGGTTTCATGGGATTGCACAGGCCAGCACCCAATAAAGGGAGGCTGCATGGACAATGACCTTGAGCTCCTTGGTCCAGGTGGGGGGCGGGATGTCTCTCGTTAGGCTGATCCCATCTTCCCTGTCTTGGTCTCTGCCCAAGTGCGTCCCCTAGACCCTCTGGGAGTCCTTGTCACCTGGGTATGTTTCTCTCCCCATCTGTCTCCACATTTCTCTCTCCTGCCTCTTCCCAGCCCTCTCTCAGGGAGCCGGAGAGCTATTTTCTGCCAGGCACCAGGCGGAGAGTGCACCCTCCAGTAAACAAGGCAGCCAGTGAAGTCTGGTCAGGGGTAGACAGTGCTCAAGTAAACAGCCGGGCTGATGAATTTCTCATCAGTATCGTCTTGGACTTTCACTCCATGCCCAGGGCAGATGCACCTCGGCAGACGGCTGTCTGAAGGGGGATGCCCTTCCATTAGGGACCCAATAAAACACCACAGGGAGGAGGGGGAGGGGAAGGGCCTCAATCATAGAATCCTAGAGAGAACAAACAGCAATTGGTGGAAAGGTAGTAATAAAAGATTCCACCGAGCAACGGAATCTAAGTCAGCAGGTGTGATCGTTAAGGGGAGTTGCGGGGGCTCAGAACCCTCACCCCTCCTTAGTCTATTCCACGTATCCAGCAGGTGCCACAACAGCCTAGACGGGCGCTGGGCCCTTGTGCCAGCTCTGCCACCCACAGGGACTCTGAGGTCTCAGCGGTGATTCTGTGGAAAGCACTTAGGAGGCCCCCCTGCTAGGCTTGGTTCCTCCCGCCAGGAACCTCGTTCTTCTACACGCAGACCTCTCTTCTGCCTTCAGAACATTCAGGGATGTCCAGTAGGTCTCCGCCGTTCTTCCTGGGAAGATCTGTGTGGCTCGTATACTCCATCCTTCCTGACTTCCCACCTCATTCTGTCCCTGTACCTGGCAACACCTTCTACGCTCCCCCGCTCTCTGTTAACCCCTTTTGCAGGCTCTCATGCCCAGCCGGCGTGGCTCAGTGGTTGAGCGTCAACCTATGAACCAGGAGGTCGAGGTTCTATTCCGGGTCAGCGCCCATGCCCAATTGCAGGTTCGATCCCTAGTGTAAGACGTGTAAGAGGCAGCAGACCAATGATTCTCTCTCATCATTGATGTTTCTCTCTCTCTTTCTCTCTCCATTTCTCTCTAAAATCAATTTTTAAATCAATTTTAAATATATTTTAAAATACATTGCCTCAATTATGTCTTAATTACTATAGCTCACATCCAATGAGCTTTGTGCTATTGAGACCCTCCATCCAGTCTGCGCTCGAGGGCAACTGCTGACACGTCTGCTCCGTGGAGGATGAAACCGAGGCAAGGGAGGCTAGGTAATCAGCCCACAGTCCCCTGCAAGCAAGTGGCAGAAGCAGGTGTGAACCTGGAGTGATTACTGAGCATTTACCCATGATACCTCCCACTCCCTGAACTGTGGGGTTTGTGCTCAAGTCACCTCCTGCCCAACCCAGTGACCCCAACATTATGCCAGAGAGATCTGACTTGTCTCCTCAGGGAGGGGAGCAGGCAGAAAACCTCTCACCCGGCCATGAGACCATGGGTGTGCCTTTATCGATAGAATTTCAGGAAGTGCTCAGTCTACACATGAATCTGAGGACCTTGGCCAGTGAACCACGGCTTTCAGAGACTAAAACTTGGATCCTTCCTGCCTTAAGAGTCTGTATCATTAGGAAGTGGGGTGAGCTGGACCCGGTAATCTGGAAGGTCCTGTGGAGCTCTCAGAAGCCTTCATTCATTCATTCATTCATTCCGTGGACAAGTAGTCATTGAGGCAGTACAGAGCAGTAGTGAAGGACTCTGCTGGCTGCCGGCTGTGTGACCACAGACAACTCACCTAACCTCTCTGAGCATCAGTTGCAAATCAGGAATACTAAAGTCATTCCCTCAGGGAAGCAATGAGGATTCAGTGACCCGCAGTGCATAAAGAGCCTTGTACAAACAACCTTGGCTCTGCCTTCACTGGCACAGTCCACAGGGACAGAGTGACCCATCCCCAGTCAGCGATGACTCAGGGGCCGGGATGTAGTCACCCATAGAATTTGACTGATCCACCAGGAGGGCTGGAAGGCTTCATGAAGGAGGAGAGTTAGAGCTGAGCAGTAAAGACATAGGAATCACCATGTGAGAGATGTAGCATTAGTCTATGGGCAGGCTGCCTCCCATTCATCCATCCTTCTAACATCCCTGCTCTGCTCCCTGCCCAGCCCTGAGCTGGGGACACATCAGTGGCCAAGACACCCTTGTCCCTGACCTTCCAGGCTCATGGATTACCAGTGAGGACAGACATCAAACAAGCGTTATAAAAGGAATTACAGCCCTAGCCGGTTTGGCTCAGTGGATACAGCATCAGCCTACAGACTGAAGGGTCCCAGGTTCGATTCCGGTCAAGGACATGTACCTTGGTTGTGGGCACATCCCCAGTGGAGGAGGGGAGGTGTGTGGGAGACAACTGATCAATGTTTCTCTCTCATCGATGTTTCTAACTCTCTATCCCTCTCCCTTCCTCTCTGTAAAAAGTCAATAAAAAAAATTTTTTTTAAAGGGAATTACAGCCCTGGCTGGTTTGGCTCAGCCTGCAGACTGAAGGGTCCCAGGTTTGATTCTTGTCAAGGCACATGCCTGGGTTGCAGGTTCGATCCCCAGTAGGTGGTGTGCAGGAGGCAGCCAATCAATGATCCTCTCTCATCATTGATATTTCTCTCTCTCTTCCCTCTCCCTTCCTCTCTGAAATCAGTAAAAATATATTTTTAAAAAAAACATGCAGGAATAAATGTCCACACATATTTTTTAAAAGAAATTAAGTAAGCTGGGAAGCAATATCACAAGACCTTTCCTGTCACATTCACAAATTCCTCCCTTTGTCACTTCCCAACCATAAGTCCATCCATAGAGACAATGCACCCACTCAGCCGCTTTTATTAAGCTCTTTCCAAGGCAGGAAAGATATAGTGTCTGCCATCACAGAGTTCTCAACACTTTGTCCAGCCTTTGATCCCTGACCACACAGAGACAAGTTGAGCTGACAGGAGCAGCCCTTATTCAGTAAATAGGAACCTAAAACATATTTCTCAACTGCCCCTTCCCTGCTTATACCCTTCTGTGGCTCTCTATTTCTCTGAAGTCAAATATAACAGCTGGCCTTGGCCTAATCCTACTGGTTCTTAACACCCTGAGACCTGACACCCACTTTATATAACATATCCAAATGCCCCTTTAGTATTCTAAATTCATAGGTAAGACAGCCACCAACACCAATTTTATTTTCAAAACTTTTTATCATGCCCTAAGTGAACTAACCACAATGGAGAACTTTATAATAAACTAGAGGCCAGTGCACGAAATTCATGCACTGGAAGTAGAAATCCCTCAGCCCCGCCTGTGCCTTCTCACAGTCTGGGACCCCTTGCTCCTTACTGCCCGCCTGTTCACTGCTCCTTGCCACTTGGCTCACTGTTCCATAAGGCTGCGGCAAAGACAGGAGGGGCTCCTGCCACCGCCACTGGGCTCACCATCTGTGAGCCTGGCTTCTGGCTGAGTGGTGCTCCCCCTGTGGGAGCACACTGAACACCAGGGGACAGCTCCTGCATTGGGCATCTGCCCCTTGGTGGTGAGTGAGCATCATAGCGACAGATTGTTCCATTGTTCAGTTGATTTGCATTAAGGATTTTATTACATAGGATTAATAATCTATTTTTGTATACAAATGCTCAGGCACGGCTGTTGTAAAAGGGGGGAAAATCTCATCAGCCCTGGCCGGTGTGACTCGGTTGAGTGCCATCCTATGCACTGAAAGGCCACCAGTTCGATTCCCCGGTCAGGTGACATATCCAGGTTTGGGGCTCAGTCCCCAGTCAAGGTTCATGCTGGAGACAGCCAATCCATGTTTTTTTTTTCTCTCTCTCTCTCTCCCCCTCTCCTTCCATGTTTCTCTCTCTCTCTCTTCCCCTTTCTCTCTCTAAAAAAAATCAATTTAAAATTCCCATCAGGCAGATACTAGCATCTAGTGCCAACTCACCACGAATGAGATCAAAATAAACTGTGTGTTGTTTGGACAGTTACCACAGTCAGCATCGCCTGGGGTAACGTGGCTTCTAACAATAGTGAATAAATCTAGATAGAATTCCCGGCAAAACCAAGAACAGGCAGGCCACAATGTGCACAGCTAGCTGAATTCCAGGAAAAGTCAGTGCATCTTACAATCCTGCAGAAGCACTCAGTGTTTGCACGTAAAACACAGCTCGGTTCTGCACTCAGCTCTTCATACCCAGGGTGCCCAGTGGGACACTGGGAAGTTAACTGGGCCAGGGAAAGGTCTGGGTCGTGTGGACTGTTGAGATACCTGGCATCCCTGGACCCGGTCACTAAAGCCAGTCAGACCTCCAGTCACAGACAAACTCAAAATGTCCTTACCATTTCCAAAACATCCCCAGAGGAAGAATCGCAGTCTCGTTGCCCCTGCAGATTCAGCTAGTCTCCTCCTGGGATCCCCACTCTGTTTGGGCCACCTCAGCCCCTTGCTGTCCCCAAACTTCAGGCCTCCATACCTTGTGTTCTTCTTTCTAGAAGATCCTTTGTGGTTTCAGCTTTCAGGTCACCTGCCTGCCCTAGCCCAGCCTCTCTCAAAGCAGATGGCTATGGCCTAATGTTTTCTCATTTGCTGGCTGTTCCCAGGATGAACTAGCTGCTCATGAAACAGGCACAAGTGGTGACTGCTGAGTTTCTGGGTGCCCAACACAGGGAGCCTCGCTGATTGTGTTGGGGTGTCACAGTAACCACTTCTAAGATCAAGTCCTAGTGTTTCTGGACCCAGACCTGGTGCAGATCCCATTCTGTCATTTCCCTGCTCTGTGACCTTGGGTACATTCCTTAACCTCTCTGAAGTGCACAGCCTTCTCTGTAAATTGGAAATGATAGTGCCTATCTCCTTGACTGGTTATGAGGTTCAAATCATGTTTACAGATCATGTTTATAAAACAACTAGTGGCCCTGGTGCATGAATTTGTGCACATTAAGGAATTTAATTAGAAGAAATATTTTACTATCACTATTCACCCTTTCTCTGTAATAGAATGTCAACCAAATTCACGATTGACAGTGACAGGTTGAAACACATGCTTGCAGTTGGCACTAGCAAGAGCTTTATATGTACCGTGTATGCGTGAGTCAACTTAGCCTTTTATATAAAGAGAATAAACTTTCTTAATTAGACCTGTCTTCTGAATTAGCTAAACTTTTTCCAGCCCAGTAAAGTACCCCAACTTCTCTTTCAGGTAATTGTCAGCAACACAGCAGTAAATACCAACATGAAGTAGATTATTATTTAGATCACGCAGGAAGAAAAAGGGGTAAAATATTTAACTGCAGCAGTGTTTGACTATATTCTGTGCAGTGAGAAAACCTGAAGTCATTTGCAAGGCCCACCATTTCTTTCTCCTTTCCAGTCTGGTCAAGTTTCTAAGCTTTCTAAATATCTGTATTCCTGCTAATGAAAAGAAAATAGGATTCTACCGAGTCTCCTACCTACCTATTCCACGACTTCTGTGAGGATCAAATAAGATGAGGCACAGGAAAACGCTTCACAGATATGTGGTTAAACTGTAAAATGTTTCCACCTGGCTGTTCCTAGGCTGAAGAATCTCCAAGGATGCTAGTCGCTAGGGAGAGGAAGCCAGGTGTTGCTATGTAATGTCATTATCCAGCACCCACAGCCACTGTTTCTGGGCTGGGCTGGGCTGTGGGCACATTTTGTGCCATGGGGTCTTGGCAGCATTGGCTGTGACTTGGTGGGGCATGTCTCCGGGGTGGTGGTGGGGCCTGTGTCCCACTTGGGGAAAGCCGAGTGCTGCTTTGTGGGCGCCAGGTCTCAGTGCCATATCTCTGTAAATGGCCAGTGTGCATCACAGCAGTTCCTGTGTTGAGCATCTGCCCCCTGGTGATGAGGGTGCATTATAGCAACCGGCTGGACAGTTGGACACTTAGCATATTAGCCTTTTATATATATAGTTGAACTCCTTTTGGTCGTACAGTGGCAGTGCTGAGCCAGCAGCACCCCCCCCCTCTGTGTATCTGCACCTGTACTCCACTCTGTGCCCTCTGCACAGCCTGCCGGGCAACCAAGACAGACCAGGCCATCTCCTTTGCCAAGGACTTCTGGTCTGAGGCATTGCCATGGCCCCCGATGGAGCGGGTCAAACTGCTGCATCAGGTGCAGCAGCAGCAAGCAGATCGCAGTGGACAGCAGTACCTGGGCATTGGGGACTGCACCGAGTGCATTCCCAAGGAGCAGGGTGTGCTTCCTTCGGGAGGAGCAAGCTGGCCCACATCATTTGTGACCTCCCCCCGCATGCCCTTAACTTCGCCTTCGAGGGGAGGTACAAGCAGGTCTTCCTGGGGGCGTGGACTAGCACATGCATTCTGGAGGAATTTTACTGGCAGCCTGGCTTCTGCTGTGCCACTGGAGCCACCTCCCTCTGCTTCATCCACCCCCCAGATTTCACCAGAACCCCCCTGGCATCCGATGTGGGAAAATTCAGAATTGAGTGGAGTCCAAGGGCCTCCTCAACTGTCTGATGAAAATCACCAAGTCTGATGCCATCGGGCTTCACCGTTGGTTAGGGGCATTATCTTCACGGCTGCCCGCATGGGCTTGTACAACACGGCCAGAGGCGTTTGCCCGGGGCCCCAAGAACACCCACATGGCAAGCGGGATGATGGTGACGGCCATGTGGGCCTGACCTCCTGCCCCTTCCACACCCTGCCGAGGTGATGATGGTGCAGTGGGGGTGAAAAGGGGTGGACAGCACGTGCAGGGGGACTGTGGTCAGCTGGTAGGAGATCTTCAAGGATAAGGGGGACAAGGCCTTCTTCAAGGATGCCTGGCCCAACACCCTCAGGGGCCTGGGCAGAGCCTCTTGTTGGGCCTGTACGATGAGCTGCATAAAGCCATCAAGGTGTGCCCCTTGCCTAGACATGGGGACCAGGAGAGCCACAGACTACATCACTGTTACAGACCACTGATCTTCCAGAATCTCCAGTGTTCTTGCCCAGCAGGATCATGGGTAGAGCGCTGGGGAGGCTCTAGAACTGGTTCCTTATGATGAGGACCACTGGCACCCTGATTCGAAGCATTAATGGGGGACACTGTCATCCTCCCCGGTCCACAGGTAGGGCTGCTCCATCTCACAGGCCTAGAGCCCAGGTGCTCACAAGCCAGTCATGTTTATAGTTCACTTAAAGGAAATCAGCCCAGGCCTAGCCGGTTTGGCTCAATGGATAGAGCGTCGGCTTGCAGACTGAAGGGTCCCAGGTTTGATTCCGGTCAAGGGCACTTGCCTGGGTTGCAGGTTTGATCCCCAATAGAGGGTTGCAGGAGGCAGCCGATCAATGATGCTCTCTCATCATTGATGTTTCTATCTCTTTCTCTCTCCCTTCCTCTCTGAAATCAACAAAAATGTTTAAAGAAAGAAAGAAAGAAAGAAGACTGGACATGGTTGTGACATTTAAAAATAAAAAGGAAATCAGCCCGGCCAGCATGGTTCAGTGACCTATGAACCAGGAGGTCATGGTTTGATTCCTTGTCAGAGCACATGCCCAGGTTGCGGACTCGATCCCCAAGGGGGGTTGCAGAAGGCAGCCGATCAATGAGTATCTCTCCTCATTGATGTACTTGTCTCTCTCCCTCTTCCTTCCTCTCTAAAATCAATAAAAATACATTTTTTTAAAAAATAAAGGAAATCATATCGCCCATTTGTACTTAAGCACTGTCCTCCTTGCACAGCTGAATATTTGCGACTGAGTTCTATGCCGGGTGTAATCTGCTGCAAACGATGAAAATCAGGCACAGAGAATAAAACAAAATAAAAAACACACGTGAGGGAAAAACACTGACACGGCAATGTGCCCTCAGTAAATAGTTACTGAGCGAGTGGCTCCTAGTTCAGGACATAAGACGGGAGGTTTTCATTTATTGAAGAAAGGCAGGGGAGCACCTGCTTCGGCGTCCCATAAACCTCGGTCAGAGCCCAGCTCTGTCACCGGCAGGCTCCGGCAGGCTCCGCGTCTCTGGGCCTGAGCTGCCCTCTCTGAGCTTCAAATGTTTGTCCGTCCAGTGGGGTCGCCGCTGCGCCTCCCACGCGGAGCCGCTGTGCAGGTTAAATCAGATCGTGTAGGTAACGGTGCCGCTGGAGTCGGGGCGGTGCTGTTATTAGGGATGACTCTGGAGCACACGGGGGAGCCGGCCCAGCCTTGAAATAGGCAAGGAGCGGGTGAGGGGCATTTGCTTCACTGAATGGATCTGGGGCCTGAAGCTCAGGGAGAGGAAGGGGGTTCCCAGAGGTCACAGAGCAGCTTGGAGGCAGAGCAAGAACCAGAGACAAGGGCAAGGGCCGCCTCCCTGATCTCTGTGGGGGGTTAGTCCGAAGGGAGTCATGGGCAGGGAGTGGGCCCTTTAAATCCTAAGCTCCACCTTTGCTTAGAAGGGTCTTTGGGGGAGTATAAAAAGGGGTGCAGTTCTTCTCTGCTCCAGAAAACCACCTGCAGCTCCAGACAGCGGTCCCTGGCCCAGCCTCTGTCCAGCCCAGCCTCTCTCCAGCGGCCCAGCGTTGCCACCTGGGTGCCATGCAGCTGCCACCCTTCGACATGTGGAAGGACTACTTCAACTTGAGCCAGGTGGTGTTGGCACTGATCCAGAGTCGGGGGCAAAGGCTCGAGGCCCAGGACATGAGGGAGCCAAGACCTGAGCCCCAGCTGGGGCCGGATCCGGGCCTGGGCGGGTCAGCGGCCAGCGGAGGCCCGGCCACCCTGTGCAACTTCTGTAAGCACAACGGAGAGTCCCGCCACGTCTACGCCTCGCACCAGCTGAAGACGCCGGAGGGCGAGGTGGTGTGCCCCATCCTGCGGCACTACGTGTGCCCCCTGTGCGGGGCCACCGGCGGCCAGGCCCACACGCTCAAGTACTGCCCGCTCAACGGTGGCCAGCAGTCTCTCTACCGCCGCAGCGGGCGCAACTCGGCCGGCCGCAAGGTCAAGCGCTGAGGACCGTGAGGTGCCCCCCCTGCACCCCTAACCATTCTGGTTAAGTCCCCACTAAGTTTCTGGACCCTCCCCAGACTCACCCAGCCCTTTGGAACCGCTGTTCCCCAGAACTCCAGCCCTGATGGGTCCTAAAACAATGGTGGCTGCTGGGGAGCCCCTGCGGCGGCTCAGCCTCTGGGGTTCTGTCCTGTGGGGGTCTGTGGATTCTGGGTGCTGCAGGACCTGTGCTCCCTGGACCACACAGCCCTGTGGTTCCTTTTGGGCTGCAGTTCACGGATCTTTGGTGTCACCAGCCCCAGCCGGGGCTCCATTCCCGGTGGCATTCTCGGCCCTGGGACCACAGGGGCTCTCCCAGACCAGCGGTCAGAATTTGCAGAGGGAACGAGACGAGACTGGCTTGGACCTGCAGCCCAAGAACTTCAAGATGGGACTGTGACTGAGACCAGCCTGGCCCACCTTTCTCAGCACCTGCAGACCGGTTCACTGTGGACCACAGGGATGGCTCCCTCCTGCCCTCCGGCCACCCATCAGCCCATCCATCCGGAGCTGGAGGAGGGAGGGCGGACACTGCAGGACCCCATGTCCCCGCGGGCTTGTCTGGGAGTGGAGAGCCTTGAGGTGAGGACACCCTCCGACACCCCCCTGATTTCCATCCCGCTGCGCCCCAGGCTGTTGGCTGTTCATTTGTTTTACTGCTTTATTGAGCTCCTGCGCTCACCCCAAATCACAGAGAGGCCCTCTCCCGAGTCCGGGGCTGAGGGCCGGAGGGCCAGACTGCGTGGGCCGAGAGGGGCGAGACTGCGTGGGCTGGGCGTGCGCCTCCCCGCCACCCTCACCCACCCCCACCAAATCACGCAGTTTGCTTGAAGATCGGGGGCGGTATTTTCCCCTCCTGGTTTTCACAGTGAAGTCAACAACGTGCCCGGATGGGAATGGCAATTGCCTAGCGTTTATTAGAAGGGGAGAGTCGGAGCCCCGGTCAGATTTTAAGTTGTTTTGGCGCAAGGCTGGGTCGCCCTCTCGTAAATAAAGAGCGTTTCTGGTTATCTTTGAAATGTCTGTTTGTGTCTTCTCACCGGCCCCCTCCCCCAGACCCCGCTGGTGGGGGAGGGGGACTCGCATTTGCCCCAACCCCTGGGGAGTGCCCTGGGGAGTGGGAGGCGGAGCAGGAGAGGTCCTGGCTTCCTTCCAGGATGTGCCCCGCATGTGTCCTCCACACAGGTCGCCTGTGGACTGGCCCTCCAGGCCCAGCTTCCACGGGGACCCCTGGCTCCTTCTCCTGGCTCTTTCCAGGGGTCCCCCTTCTGCCCTGCTGGGCCGAAGGTCATCAAGAACCAACTCTGTGGTAATTCTTAAACTTGGGGTGCCAGGCACCTTGTAGAGGTGAGGAAAAAGCATGGTCTCCAGGGAGACGCGCATATGCACAAAACACCGCATATAATATCAGGGGTTCTTTTATCCCATTGGTCCACAGGTAGTTACCACGCATCCACTTTGTGCCAGGGTCGGGTCTAGGCAGTGGCGGGTACAGCAGGGAGCAGAGCAGGCAAGATGCCCGCCCTGAGGGCGCTGACACTCCAGTGGGGACGGAGGTGCCTGACAATAAACACATGTGGGGAGGGGGGAGGAAAGAGGGCAGGTAATGGGATGGAGCGCGAAGGAGAGGCTGTTACATGCTCGGTGGTCAGGGAAGGCCTCTTGGTGGAGGTGACATTTGAGCCGAGTCCAAATGAAATGAGAAAAGCAGAGAATATGGGCCTAGCCGGTTTGGCTCAGCGGATAGAGCATCGGCCTGCAGACTGAAGGGTCCCGGGTTCGATTCCAGTCAAGGGCACACACCTGAGTTGTGGGCTCCATCCTCCCCCCGCCCCCCCCCCTCCCGTAGCGGATCCATGTTCTCGCTCATCCTTGATGTTTTTCTATTTCTCCCTCTCCGAAATCAATAAAAAATATTTTTTTTTAAAAGAAAAAGAAAAAAGCAGAGAATATCTTGGGGGAGGGCATCCCAGGCAAAAGGGACAGCAAGTTCAAAGGCCCTGAGGTGAATACGCAGGAGGCCAGCTGAGAGAGAGGGCAGATCGCAGAGGCTCTGGCCTTCACTGCGCATCCTCAGACGCAGAAATCCTCCCGGCTCCTCACGCGTGCACTAGGCACACAGAGCCCAAGGCCAGTGGGGACCTCTGCTCACGGGACCTTTTCCAGAAACGCAGCTCTGCCCATGACGGAGACCCCCAAGTGAAGCCAAACGGGAATTCCGTGTGCAGCTGTGGTGCTGAGCCCTGCACAGGGACCTGGAGGAAGGGGGGAAGAGGGGGGTGCTCCATCAGGCAGGATGCTGATGGCCTCTCCAGCGGGGTGACAGAGGAGACTTTGCTAGTTTAATAAAGGCCCCAAGTGTGACAAAGTGTGGGCAGCAGTTCCAAAGAGCAGCCAGGACTGGCCGGGTGGAGGGAGCCGGGAGACCTACAAAAGGGAGGGGAGAGGGTGCTGAGGGCGGTCTGGGGTGTGGGTGACACCAGGTGAAGCGTCCAGGAGGCTGCGGGACACCCGGGTCCTGGGTTCATCGGAGAGGGCCAGAGAGAAACCATTAGTCGTCGCCAGGTTTGGGGATGGGTTTGTTTTTCAAAGGAATTAAGCCATTTATTTGACAGAGATAAGTGGCAGGGCCGCTGGAGGAGCCGAGGACACACAGGGGCTGAGGGCATCACCTACCCTGACCTTGATCTCCGTCCCCCACCCTGTCCCCCACACATCTCGCATCCGCACTGCTCGACGTTGGCTCCCTTCCTGCCCCCTCTCAGGAGCTCCCCCTGATTGAGATCCAACTCCCCACTCAGCGCAGACTCTCCCAGAGCCACAGCATCCTGGCTGCCTCCCTGGACACCCAAGGAAGGGAGATGCCTAGGCGACACCAGGTGGCAGCCCCGGGTCCCGGTTGGGGATGGGGGGGAGGGTCAGTTAGGATATGGCGAGTCTAAGGTGCTGTGGGATGAATGATGTCTTCCCCAAAAGATGTGTCCTATCTCTCAGAGCCTCAGAATGCGGCCAGTCAAGAGGAGGTCATGGGGGAATGGAGTGAGTGTGCCCGGATCCACCGTGACTGTGTCCTCAGGAGAAGGGGAGCGGGGTGCACAGAGGGAAGGCAGAGCCAGAGAGAGGGGTGCTGCACCGGCCAGGGAGGGCGCGGGGCTGCCGGAGACTGGAAGCCGCCGCGGCGGATCCTCCCCGAGCGCCTTCCGTGGAGCGTGGCCCCGCCTCGGCCTGATTGCCAGCGCTGGCCTCCAGAACTGTGGGAACACGAACGCACTGCTGCCGCTCCGGCCACCCCGTGTGTGGTGTGATGGCAGCCCTCGGGATGAAACCCTGGGCACCCTGGATGTCACAGGCTCCTCAGGAGCCTGGGCCGAGGGAAGGACGTGGGACTGAACCAGGATGTGGGACTGGAGCTAAAGGAGGAGGCTGAGCGGGGAGCCGGGAGCCGGAGCAGGGGTGGAGGCGATGGATGGAGCGGGCAGGTGTCGGCGAGTGAAGACAGGATGCAGGAGGGCTACTCAGACTCCAGCACCGCCCCCTCCCCCTGGGGGCCCTTCCATGAACCAGAGCCTAGGGAGCCAGTGGATGGTGAGCACCAGGCAGCACTCAGGGCAGGCAGACCGGGACAGAATGGGCCTCCCGCGCCCACCTGTGTGTTCTAGAACAGAACAGAGAGAGGGCTGGACAGCATGCAGAGAAGCAAATGCTTAAGAGCGAACCCCTCTCCCTCCCTCCAGCACCCCTGAGGAGGGGGAGGGGCAGGGCAGTTCCCCACCCACACAAAGCCACGGGAGGAAAATTAGATCCACAGCTCTACTGGTTTTGGCTGAGTGGCTAGAGCACCGGCCTGCAGACTGAAGGGTCCTGGGTTCGATTCCAATCAAGGGGCACGCAGGAGGCAGCCGACCAATGGTTCTTTCTCTCTCATCATTGATGTTTCTATCTCTCTTTCTCTTCCTCTCTGACATCAATAAAAATATATTTGTTTAAAAAAGAAAAATGAGGTCCATTAAAGACGGTCCTAGAACCCCACAGAGTTCCCACTGTGGCCGGAAGTGCGCACATGGAAGCCAGAATTCCGGAAACTCACCTTCCCCCTCAGGTCAGGGTGCCCACCCTCTCACCTCCCCCTCTACCCCCTCAGGTGAGGGTGCCCACCATCTCCCCTCCCCCTCAGGTCAGGGTGCCCACCCTTTCACCTCCCCCGCAGGTCAGAGTGCTACCATCTAGTGGGACTCGGAAATTGAATTTGTGCACCTGTCAGGGTCCAGGGCTCCTCTGTGTTGTGACTATAGTTTAAAGCTGATGTCCAGGCTTGCCAGAATGAGGGCCACGCTGGAGAATTTTATGCAATTGGGAAAGGCAGCTCCACTAGCTGAAGTCTGTTTTGATCTGTGTTGGCCATGCTGAGATCTCTTTAGCTTTGATTTCTGTTTCTTTGTGTCTTTCACTCTGTCCCTTTCCTTGCCTTCCTTCCTCCCTTCCCCCTCACCCCCACCTTTGCAGTCATGCTGACAAATGCAAACCTTTATCACAAATTCCACTCTCATCGTATAGGACTGCCTAAGACATACTCACTTGGGCCCTATCCGGTTTGGCTCAGTAGATAGAGCATCTGCCTGCAGACTCAAGGGTCCCTGGTTCGATTCCAGTCAAGGGCATGTACCTTGGTTGCGGGCACATAGGGAGTGTGCAGGAGGCAGCTGATCCGATGTTTCTCTCTCATCCTCTCTGTAAAAATAAAATATATATTTAAAAAAAAATAAATGCCCACTTGGATGCCTCATCATGTCCAAAAGGGAAATCATACACCCATAGGATTCCTGTCGGCTCTCCCCTCAAAATACTGACCACACGCAGATTCCGACCCTGCCACCCCGGCCCCCAACTCCTCTCATCACCAGGACTGTGGCAGTCACCTCCTCCCTGGCTTCCCTGGTCCCTCTGCTTCTGTTCTTACCTCCTGGACTCTAGGCCCTAGAGTACACATTCTACCCCCACCAAAAGTGATCCCGCTAAAACACAAAGTCAGTTCACATCGCTCCTCTGCACGGAGCCTCCCTGTGGTCTGTCTCACTCATAAAAGCCAGGTCCTCGCCTGGGCCTCCCTGAACCTCTCCTCTTACTCTCTCGCTGTTCCACGAATGTTTCAAGAACATTCCTGCCTCAGGGCCTTGGCACACTCCCTGCCCCTACTTGGATCACTCTTGCCCCAGATGCCCGCTGGTGGAGGCTTGCCCCCTCACCTCCTGCAGTTCTTTAGTCAAACATCACCTCCTCTATGAGGCCTTCCCATCCTCACACCGCTGATCCCTCTCACCTGCTCTACCTTTCTTCCCACCTTAACCACCAGCGAGCATGCTATGTGGTTTAATTACTGGTTATGTCTATGGTTGCAATGGTCAGCTTGATGTGTCAACTTGGTGAGGCTACTGTCCCCAGCTATTCAAACACTAACCCCAGTGCTGCAATACGGGTATTTTATGGATACAATTAAAGTCAATACTTGGTTGACATTACATTTAAAAAAAAATATTGATTTCAGAGAGGAAAGGAGAATGAGGGAGAGATAGAAATATCAGTGATGAGAGAGAATCATTAATCAGCTGCCTCTTGCATGGCCCCATTAGGGATTGAGCCCACAATCCAGGCATGTGCCCTTGACCGGAATCGAGCCCGGGACCCTTCAGTCCAAAGGCCGATGCTCTGTCCACGGAGCCACACCAGCTAGGGCCGTAGTTGACTTTAAGTAAGGGTGATTATCCTAAATAATCCGGTTTGAAAAATCTAAAGAACAGATTGCCTCTCTTAGATCCAGTTCCTTTCACTTCTTATTGCAACCCACAATGAGGAGTTTTACATTATGATCTAACACACACATGTGGGCGCGTGCGCACACACACACCTCTGAAACCCAGGTTCACAAAAGAGTAATCTTGATAATAATAACAAAACAATTATTACATGCCAGGCTCCGGTCAAATGCTTTCTACATATGGACCCAGTTAACATTCCTAACACTCCAACGAGGGGAGACACGGGGGCCAATCCCCATTTTATGGAGGGGAAAGCCAAGGGCCAGACAGGCTAAGTGACCTGTCTGAAGGTACACAACAAGTAAGAGGGAAGATTGGAAACCAGCCTGACTCCAGAACTGAGCAATTTCCACTCTCCTAGGACCGTCTTAGAAACCTCTGAAAATACACAACTGAAGCAAAAGGCCCTCAAAGCAATACGTACCTCACTCCTCACAATGCACTCCGGTCATTCCCTGCTCTGCTTTTCAGTGTGTTTGTTTGTTGCGACCCACTAAATATTTTTCTGGGCCACAAATGGGCCAGGACCCACAGTTAGTCAGGAAAACGTTCCCTAATTCACCCCCATTCCAGAGGCCTTGCCCTTTGACCGCCTGCATCCTGTTCAACACCCCCACACCTACACAAGTCTTGAGCTTCACCTCTGCCAGGGGCTCCCTGGCTCCAGCCTTCTCCACATGGTCCCTCAGCCCACACTTCCCCGGCCCAGCAGCATCCTGGACACCTCCCCGGGATGCCCAGCGGGATGCCCAGCCTATTCATCTCCGAGGGCTGCCACAGCAAGATGGGTGCCTCAACACAGAAACTGCCCTGGCGGGGCGGCTAGGTTGGTTAGAGTTTTGTCCTGTCCGCCAAAAGGTTGTGGGTTAAAGCACATACCTAGGCTGTGGTTTCCATGTGTGGAAGTTAACTGATCAATCTCTCTCTCTCTCTCTCTCTCTCTCTCTCTCTCTTTCCCGATCTCTCTCTCTCTGATCAACAAAAACATATCCTCAGGTGAGGATTTAAAAAATTAACAGAAATGCCGAGACTGGTTTGGCTCAGTGGATAGAGCGTCGGATTGTGGACTGAAGGGTCCCAGGTTCAATTCCAGTCAAGGGCATGTACCTTGGCTGTGGGCACATCCCCAGTAGGGGGCGTACAAGAGGCAGCTGATCGATGTCTCTCTCTCATCGATGTTTCTGACTTTCTAGCCCTCTCCCTTATGCTCTGTAAAAAAATCAATAAAATATATATTTCTAGTGCTCGCTTCGGCAGCACATATACTAAAATTGGAACGATACAGAGAAGATTTAGCATGGCCCCTGCGCAAGGATGACACGCAAATTCGTGAAGCGTTCCATAATTTTCTGAGAAAAGTCCATTAAAATGTCAAACCTCAGGGTAAGTGGCAGGTGGTGGGAGTAAGGGGGAAAGTCAATATATTTGAATGCTTGAACTAAGGTAAGTGATTTGTGTTTTTACATCCCTGACAAAGTTCATATAAAGTTATTTAAAAAAATTGGCAGCTAGTTTGAGATTGAATTAACATGGCCTAGAGCATGTCATCTCTTATGGACACCAGTTCTTAGGCTAGGCCCTCCTTAACCTCCCGTGACACCACAATACCCTTACATGATATTATTCTACAATGTCATTATAATATTTGATATTTGACAACAGCATATTATACAATTATCCCAAATAAACTTACAAACTAATTCTTTGAATGTTGGGCAGCAACTTAAAAAAAGGATAGGAAATCCCTTTCAGAAGGGATTAAGGCACTGGGAAGGCATCCGAGCATTCTATATTGGCCCCTCTGGCCCTTTTGCCAAGAGGGACCCTCTTCTTATTATCCAAATACACACAGCTAATGCTGTGAACTTTCAGTTCAAGCTGTGGCTGAAGCCTCTGGGCAGCTGGCACCATGGATCTGTATCTCGACCAATGGTGTGAGCTGGGCCCGCTCTGAAGAAGAAACCTGGGTCCCCCAAGATATGTGATCAGTACCAGGACCCCGCCAGCAGGCGAGGGGACCCCATGGCAGGTGCTGGATGTGGAGGCCACGGGGGCATAGACTACAAAGGAGACAGGACTGAACCTCACATCACCCTGTTTGGCCCCGGAGGATGGCTGGTTAGCCAGAGACGGGTAAGATTCCTCAGGGAAGGAACAACCTAAGACGGGCACAGTCGCAGAGGGGCCAACAGGAGAGAACTAAGAGATCAACAGAGGTGGGGCACAGACCCTCATCCACAAACCTTGCAGGGGCTTGAATTCTCACCCCTCCTGAGGAAGGTCTCCTACCCCCACGGCTGCTACGCCTCCCACACACAACTCATACTGGGACCCAGGTGGTAGACAGAGACTCGGCCAGCAATAGCTGCCCTATATCTAAATTTAATTTATTACAAGGAATTCTGAGGACCTACTCAAAAATGCAAATATTCCTTTCCACAAGTATTTACTGGGTAAACTAAGATTTCTGCTTGAGTATTAAAATTGACAGTAAAATAATAATCAAGTTTTCAGATTAATTTAAATTGGCCAAGTGAAATAAGTGAATACTCAAGAAAATCTAACTGTACTGGACAAAAAACTTTTCCTATAACATTAACTAAATTATCTATTAGTAGTTCATCTCACTGCAAAATTGCCTAACATCCAAAGAATCTAAAGTAGTAATATTGGTATGCAAAAATTAAAATTTAAAATTACCAAGACTGCAAGATAAAATTTCCAAAAGCCCCTATTAACCAAAAAAAGGGGGGTGGGGGACAGTGAGGTAATATCATATAAGGAAAAATATCCTATAAGTAAAATACATGTAGAAAATTCTTACTCCAGAAAAGAAAATTCCATTTGTAAAACCAGCTGCAGGACACCCATAAAAAAAAACACACATGGTGTCAAAATAAGCCAAAGGAAAATCATTTAGGCAAAAATAAAAAGAATACCAAGTCTATTTTGCAGAGAGGATCCCTTTGTTAACCTTTGGTCGAGAATGTGTTTGTGTGTTTGCAGAGAACAACTCCAAGACCATGTGGGTTCCTGCGACGGTGAGGAACTGATGGATCTGTTCCAGTCACGAGGACGGTCCAGAGATGGCGGACGCTGACGACACCTTGCCATGCTAGCAGTCGGCAGCTGTGTGTGGCTGCAGGCGGCCCAGGAACATACCAGAGAGGATGGATCTTGCATTGCCACGATGTGTCCACCATCTGGATACCATTGCTGACATGTACACATGGAGAACTATTTGACATTGAAACTGGGACTCAGAACAGTTGGACATTGAAACTGACACTCAAACTTTTTTTGCTCTTATACGTTTGTTTTCAGTATGCAGAGGCAAGATATTTTTGAAGAAAAGAAACAGGGGAGAGTGATTGATATAGAGGCAGGGTGGTCTCGAACAGGCTGTCAAGCTACAGGGGGAAGGCTGGAGTGGAGGGGAGGCAGATGCTGGGGGAGATCAACCGAAGGGCTTGTATGCATACATATGAGCATAACCAATGAATGAAAGACTCTGGGGTGGGGAGGGAGGCAGGTGGGGACATGTGCTGGGGGGTAGGGGAGGCTGGGGGGAGGATATTGGGGGGGGAGGAAAACATATGTACTACTATTAAATATAAGTTATATTGTAAATAAAATTTAAAAATATATATATATATATTTTTTTTTTTAATTAACAGAAATGTACATTCTCACAGTTCTGGAGGCCAGAAATCTGAAATCAAGCTGCTGGCCGGGTCACACTCCCTCCGAAGACTCTAGGGAGGGCCCTTTCTTGCCTCTTCCAGCCTCTGGCAGCCCCAGGCTTCCCTGGCCTCTGGCAGCCCCACTCTGATCTCTGTCTTCCCTCCTCATCTCTCTCCTCTTCTCCTCAGGATTCCAGTATGCCGTCATTTTAACGAATTATGTTTCCAGGAATCTATCCTATCTAATAAAAGAGTAATATGCAAATTGACCGTGCCTCCAATCAAGTCACGCCCGTAAGCCAATCAGAGCGAGCACGCAAATTAACCCAACTAAGGTGGCGGTTAATCTGCATATCCACGAACAGAATAAGGTGTAGAAGGAAGCCAAGCACAGCAGAAGGGAGGCTGCAGAGAAATAAGCAAGCGGGTCCAGGGAGAAGGGAGGGAGCGAGGTAGTGGAGAAGGGAACCAGGCAGCAGAGAAGGCAGGGAGCATTGATCAGGCTATGGGAAACTCTATTCTTGTAGGAATGTTCCTGCAATGGGTCTCTATTTTCCAAATAAGATTGCATTCTGAAGTACTGAGGAGTAGGATTTCAATAGCTCTTTTTTTTGGGGGGGGGGTGTAAAAAAAACTCAATGAATGTCACCCACTGAACACACTCACCTGTCTTAACTGGCCCTATGTCCCCAACTGGTCCCTGGGCCAGAGAACTGGGTGTCCCCTGCGTATCTCCCTGCTCTCCAGCCTGACAGGCTCTGCACTCTTCACATTCTGCCTCCCAGATGCCTTCCAATTAATGTCTACCTTTCCCACCATCTCTGCCCTCTTCCTTGCCCCTGCTCTAGACTTCTCCCTTGACTCCTCATTCACCCTGCACAGAACGCCCAGGTGGACCTCCCTCAAGCGCACATCAGACCTTTGCTTCCTGGCTCCGAGCCCACAGCCTTAGTGCCCAGAAGATCCTGCCTGGGCTGCCCTGACTGCTGGACCTGGTCCCCTCATAGGGCACATGTGGGGCCTCATATAAACCCAGCCCGGGTGACAATCAGCTTGACACCCAGTGCGCACCTGCACCCACTCAGAAAAATACAGCCAGAGAGAAACACAGCCACGGCGACACATCTCATTTCAGTTTACTATCCCGTAACCTCAAGGGATTGGTTCTGTGTGTCTAGCTCTCCCTGGCCGCTCACTCACTATCTCATGACTTCTCTCTCCCCGTCCTCAGCACCTCCCTCCACCTGGACGCTGCTTCCTAATTTACCGAGACAACAAGGAAGGAGGAGGGAACGCCCACATTTCCTGACACCACGTATTGCCACCCGCATGCCTCCGTGCCCATACGCCCCCTCCCCGTCACTGTGGCGCACAGCATATGCCCCGTTGACCACCCTCCGCATGGGCCCTAGAACCCACTCACCGAGCTTCCTCAAAGACAGGGCTCCAGTAATTCTCCCTTTTCCCCTCGGTAGCATCCATCTCCCCTCTTCTAGATCTTTCTCATTGGCACATGACATACTGTTAGATCTGCAATAGAAAATACATCTTCCAAGATCCCATTCCCCCTTCAGAAACCACCGCATTTTTGTGTTACAAAAAATCACCTATGCTGGCTTTCTCCAAACCCTCTCTTGAACCCACACAATCAAGCTACAGCCCACCCCCCACCTCCAAAATGGCTCTTTTATAGATGGCTGGTGACTTCCATCTTGCTAGTTCTAGTGGTCAGCTCTCAGTTTGCATCAGACTTGGCTTCTAGCAAGCATTTGGCACCCATGACCCTTCCCTCCTCCTAGATTTGCACCCTTCACTTGGCCTCCAGGGCATCCCACAGCCAGGTCTCCTCTAACTTCCTTGATAGTTCCTCCCCAGCCTCCTCTGCTGACCTCAGCCCTCTCCTGGAGTGCCCCAGCCCCAGGCCTGGACTTCCTTTCTACCTACAATGGTTCCCTGGTTGACCTCGCCCAGCCTTAGGGACTTACAGGGCATTTCACTGACAACTCCTAAGTTTCCATCTCAAGACTAAAGCTCTTCCCTTAAGTCCAGACTCAAATATCCAACTGCCTACCTGACATTTGTACTTGGAGACTAACGAGCATCTCAAGTTTAGGCAAACTTGCACTCCTGATCCTCCTGCAGCTCTGCCCACCGTTGCTTCTGGCAGCTGCATCCTTCCTGTTACTCAGGCCAAAGACACTAGAGTCACCCTCGACTTCTGTCTTTCTCTCACTTCCATGTGCAATCCACTTCACCTCGCCTTCCCTGCTACCGCCTTGGTTGGAGCCACAATCACCTGAACCACAGCAGTGGCCTCCTCCCTGGGCTCCTAGCTTCCGTCTAGCTCCTGAAAGGCAGGTCCCCAGAGGAATCTGACTAAGTCCTTCCCCAGCGCACGCCCCTCCCCTGGCTCTCACCTCATGGAGGGCCAAGGCCTAAGTGCTAGTAGTGACCCAACAAGACCCTGCACCAGCTGGCTCTCCACCCTGCCCGCCCCTGGCTCCCTCCATCCCCATCGGCTTCCTAGGTGTTCCTGTAACACAACAGGCAAGCAAGTCCTGGCCCTGACTGCACTTGCTCCCTCACCTGCTTCACCTCTCTACCCAAATGTCACCTCTCTACTTAAATGTCACCTCTCTACTTAAATGAGGCCTCCCCTAGCCACCTTATTTTAAAATTACACACACACACCATACTCCCCAACCCATTTCCCTTCCATTTTCTTTATAATACTTATCACCTAATTTATATGTGTTTATTTTGCCAATTGTCTGATTCTCCCAAGTAGAAAGTGAGCACCATGAAGATATAGGTTTTTGTCTTTTATATTCACTGCACCTGGAACTGTGTAGACGGTCAATAAATATTTGTTGAATAGATGAAGCACCGTTGGTTGAATGACCTTGAAGTCTCCTGCGGGTTACTAAACTACAAACGTTTCGGCCCACTTTCATCCTGCCTTCCAGCTCACTAACCCGTCTTCTGGATTCATTCCTGCTTCCATGCATTTGCTTCAAGTCATACCCTAGCCAGGATCACCCTTCCCTACCGAGGAAGCTTTCACTGCGGTCTCCCTCCCTCAGCTCGTGAAGTAAATCTGTGGATAGGGGAGCCCCCCAAGCAAGGATGGAAGGTTTATGCGTTGCCATAGTTACTGTGCCCGCCTGGAGCAGCAAATTCCCAGGGGGCAATAAGTGGTTAGCAGATCCGGAGTAGTCCCGACGCGCAGGGGTGAATATAAGGAGGCGACAACCTGGTTTTCTTACGAGCCCCCCCTTCCACCCACCCACGCAGTTGTCATGGAAACAAAGCGCATCTCTCCAGCGCCGTCTCCCTCCCTTTTTCCTGGAGAAAAAAAACATATGCATAGTGATTGAGGTGGGTAGGCTGAAAGTCCAAAAGGCGGGGACGCCGCTCGGTCCCAGCGCTCTCTGCCACATCTCCTGCCTCCTCCAAGGATGGCTACGCCTGCGCGGGGCAATAATCCTGGGTACCAAGGCTAGAGGCAAGTGGCGCGCATGCGTGAGACGTGGTTTTGCGCGTGCGCCGCTATGGCACCTGGAGGCTGCGGCCGGCGGAGGCTGGTGGAAGGCGGTCCTGCGCCTGCGACGTGGGAGGGGCGTGAAACCCCGGCGGTCAGGGCGTTGGGGACCGCCTGGCGCGTGGTGCGCCTGCGCCGCGGCTCTCCCGGCAGCGGGAGGCGGGGTCCGGAGTGGGAGGACGGAGAACAGCGGGGGGAGGGAAGAGGCCGCAGAAGCCCGAGCCTTGACCGACGGGCAGGCGGGGGCTGCGGCGGCGCCGGTGAGTGACCCGCGGCCCGACTCGGTCCCCACCCTCCGCGACCCTCACTCTTCCAGGAGTCCCCCGTAGCCTCCGTTGTCCCCCGCCTAATCCCTGACTCCCGTTACCCCCAGAGCGCCCCTTAATTTCTAGCAATCCCCCGCAATCTCTGCAGACCCCAATTCCTAATATTTCATAGTCCCAGCCTCACTGACCTAAGAGCCCCCACCTCACCGTTATTCCTGCTAATCCCCTCTGAGGACCCTTCTCACAGTGGTCTTACAGATGTCCCAGTGGCCCGGAACCCCCAGAGCGCTCCTCTGCTCCAGATCCCCCCTTCTTGCTGCATCTCCCCTTCAGCATCTTTTACCCCCGTTACCCTTGTGCTTTTTGACCTCCGAAACATCCCCATCCTCCTTCCACTTTTCCGATGCCCCCATTCTCCTCTAACTCCTGCAGACACCCCTGCCGCTTTTCCCCATTTCCCTCCGCCCCTTCAAATCCTCCCCAATCTCCATCAACTCCTCGGCTTGGCACTTTGCGCCTCACCTGCAGGAGAGGAGCGCTCAACGGGTGTCAGCTATTATTAGGCACTCCGACTGCCCCCCACCACCCCTCGCACCCCCCTACTCCCGGTCCCCGGCCCCATCCCTGGCCCCGGGTACTTAGGAGCCGGTGTCGCAGCAGCCGGCCGGGGTGGGGTTGGCGGCGCGGGAACGCCGAGCCCCCGCCAGCGCGGTGCGCCCTGTGCCCACAGCGCCGGCGCCCCCATGCGCCTGGCGGCCGGACGGCGGCGTCGGGGGGCGCCATGGCCTCGGCGGCGGCGAGCGAAGCGGAAGAGGCCACCCGGCTGCGCAAGCCGCGGTTCTCGTTCGAAGAGAACCAGATCCTAATCCGGGAGGTGCGCGCCCACTACCCGCAGCTCTATGGCGCGCAGAGCCGTCGGGTGAGCGTGGCCGAGCGGCGGCGCGTGTGGGACGGCATCGCGGCCAAGATCAACGGCATCACCAGCTGGAAGCGCACCGGCCAGGAGGTGCAGAAGCGCTGGAACGATTTCAAGCGCCGCACCAAGGAGAAGCTGGCCCGCGTGCCGCACTCCACGCAAGGTGCTGGGGCTACCGCCGAGGATGCCTTCTCTGCCGAGGAGGAGACCATATTTGCCATCCTCGGGCGGGGTGTGGCGGGGCCAGGAGCTGGTGCAGGGGCGGAGCAGCGCCCAGCGGCGCCCCCCTCACAGCCACTGGCCCCAAGTGCTTACACCCAACGCTATGTGTTGTCCGAGGACCGCAGGGAAGACCGAGGGGCAGGTGAGTTCCTTACCCATCACCATAGCAAACGTCTGCTGTGTGCCTGGCACTGGTCCCAGCCCTTTAGGTGGCTCCTCAGATTCTCGCTGCAACCCTGTTAGGTGGATGCTGTCATTATCCCAATTTTAAACCTGGGGAAACTGAGGCTTAGAAAAGTGAAATGACTTGCCTCAGATTCCACTAACCCAGACCTAGAAGGCCTGGCCCCAGAGTCCACACCCGGAGTCATTAGCTCAGGCATCATTTCATTTCATTTTTAAAAAAATAAAAATGTGATCTAACCCTTTCTTAAATATATTTTTATTGATTTCAGGGAGGAAGGGAGAGGGAGAGAGAGTTGGAAACATCAATGATGAGAGAGAATCGTTGATCGGCTACCTCCTGGGGATCGAGCCCACAGCTCATGCCCTTGACTGAATCCCAGCAGAGACCCTTTGGTCCGCAGGCCAGTGCTCTATCCACTGAGCCAAACCAGCTAGGGCAAGGCATCATTTCAATGAAACATCTTGTAGGGTAGTGACTCTGGAGGCAGACTGGACTCCAAACACAACTCTGCCACTCAGCTGTGTCATTTTGGGTAAGGTAACTGCAGATCAGTCTCTGCATCTGTAAAATGGGGATAAAAAGTAGTTGCTTCCCAAAGGCTGTTGTAAAGATTAAGTGAATTAATATGCATAAATTGCTTGGCACATGGCCTCTTGAATACTCTTTATTAGCTTTTGATATAATTGCCAATGCTGTGAGGTACGGACTGTTTCCCTATTTTTTAAATATATATTTCATTAATTTTTAGAGAGGAAGGGAGAGGAAGAGAGAGAGAGAAACATCAATGATGAAAAAGAATCATTGATTGGCTGCCTCCTGCACGCCCCCTACTGGGGATCAAGCCCGAAACCCAGGCATGTGCCCTTGGCTGAAATCAAACCTGGGACCCTTCAGTCCGCAGGCTGGTGCTCTATCCATTGAGCCACACCACCTAGGGCTGTTTCACTACTTTTTAAGACAGTCTCACAGGTTTGATAGTTATCAAAGGTCCTGACTAGAGGAGGTGTGGAGAGCTGAGTACAAGATTTTCCACCTAGCCTTGACTCTAGGTTATTTATTTCTCTTTTTTTTAATATATTTCTTTTAAAAAAAAATATATATATATATATATATATATTACTGATTTTTTTACAAAGAGGAAGGGAGATGAACAGAAAGCTAGAAACATCGATGAGAGAGAGACATCGATCAGCTGCCTCCTGCACACCCCATACTGAGGATGTGCCTGCAACCAAGGTACATGCCCTTGACCAGAATTGAACCCGGGACCTTTCAGGCCGCAGGCCGAAGCTCTATGCACTGAGCCAAACCGGTTTTGGCTAAGTATATTTCTTTATTGATTTCAGAGAGGACAGGAAGAGAGATAGAAACATCAACGATGAGAGGAAATCATTGATCAGTTGCCTCCTGCACACCCCCACTGGGGATCGAGCCCGCAACCCAGGCATGTGCCCTTGGCTGGAATCGAACCCAGGACCCTTCAGTCCGCAGGCCGACACTCTATCCACTGAGCCAAACTGGCTAGGGCTAGGTTATTATTCCTTATACAGCTATTCCCCAGGCACTGTCCTATGCTGGGCAGTGTTGGGGACACATTGGAGGTCAGACTTTGCACTTCATCTTGAGGGCATTTGGGAGTCCTAAGCAAAAAAGAAACACAATAATCTGGACCTTTGTTCTTAGTGCGAATCAGACCTCAGTGTTTTTTCTATCTGTGGCTGATTCATCCTCAATCCTGCCCTCCTGAGGCTCACAGTCTCATACATAGACAGGGATGACTCCCAGCTGACCTAGCCTGGGAGGTCAAGGAGGGCTTCCTGGAGGAGGAGAAATCAGAGCTGAGACATAAAGTGTTCCTTGTAGAAGGAACAGCATGCACAGTGGCTTGGAAGCAAGAAAGAGTGACCAGTTTAGAAAACTGAAGTCTCCCAGCTGAAGAGAGGGAGAGTGGAAAGATGGAAGAAGGGAAATGTTTTGAGATGAGGTTTGAGAGGTCAGCAAAGACCAGACCCTGCAGGGCCTTTAGGCTGGATTGAGGAGGCTGAATGTTATCCTTAAGTGCTGTGGGAGCCACTGAAGGGTTTTTGAAGAAAGGAGGGACATGTTCAAACAAAGCCGTTCAGGATCATGTGCTTCAAAGAGGTTCCATCACCTCCCCGAGGTCACACAGCAAGTAAGTAGCAGAGTTAAAGCTGGAATACACCTGTGTCCAACTCACAGTCCATGCACTTAGCAATTGGGCTAGATTGCCTGGCAATAATGACAATTAGTATGACTGAAAGTAATGAGTATGCCAGAATTGGGTCACATGTGGCTTGCGAGTGAAGGTCAGCTTTGGCCTTTATCTGGAGGGCATTTAGAAGTCATGAAAGTATCTTGAGCAGGAGAGAGACACAATCACTTGGGACTCTTCTTCTCAGTGTGAGTGAAAACTCAGTGTTTCTATTTGTGAAATGGCCCCGTTGAACTGGAGCAGACATGGTAAACTTATTTTTCAAAACCTGTGCAGCTCCTCCCTTCCTTCCTCCCTCCCTCCCTCTCTCCCTCCCTCCCTCCCTCCCTCCCTCCCATGTTTATTGAGTACCCTTCTGAGGCAGGCACTGTTGTAGATGCTGGGAATACTGTGCAGAAAGACAATTTTCCTTATGATGCTGACCTCCTAATTATGGGAGACAAACCACAAACAATCCAACATGGATCACATAGAGGAGGTTATAAAAACTAAAAAGAAAAATAATGCATTCAGAAGATAGTGAGCAAGGGAAGGAAGGCTGCTTTAGACAGGGTAGTAAGGGTCAGATTCTCTGAGGAGATAAACTTTAAACAGTAACCTGAATAGAGAGACTGAGCCAAGTAGATGAATATCTGAGAAAAACACTGCATCCAGTAGACAAAACAGCACGTGCAAAGGCCCTGAGGCAGGAATGTGCTTACAGCACCTTGATTAGAATGGTACACTGAAGACCACAGCATAAAACTCAAAAGAGGAACTGAAGGACTGAAACAGCCTGGGGCTGCCTGAGGTGTCTTGGTTGACACTGAGAGAGAATTAGGACCATTTCTCTCTGACCTAACATTTGAAAGAACAGTAACAACATGGAGAATTCACTGTGTCAGGCACTTACGCATGGCCAGAGGTGAGTCAATGACTCCTAGTAATGGCCCTCAGGAAGATGATCTATTATGGGAGCCCTCGCACACATCCAGTTATAGGTAGGGAAACTGAGGCTCACCCTTTAAACATAGGATTTTAACTCTAGTGTGACGGTCCCTCCATGAGCCCTGTGGGTATGGGAGTGGGCCCCTTTCTGTTCCTCATAGTCAGTAGACAAAAAGCCACATTTTCAAGTGGCTGCAATTCTCATGTCCTTATGAGTGAGGCTCGCCACCCTCAGGCCCACAGCCGCTGCCTGGGGAGTGGATGAAAGTGAGGGCTCTGGAACCTATCTGGGTTCAAGCCCCTCTTCTACCAGTCGCCAGACCGGTGACACCTCTCTGGGTCTCGGCCACCTTGTCCGTAAGACGGATGCTGATGAGAGCACCTGTCCCAGGGGATGGCTGTGAGGACTCTGGAGTCGCCCAGGAGGGCAGCTTAGCCGTTGCCCAGGGGCTGGCCAGATGAAAGGACAGGGAGGGGAGCTGTGTAAGAGGATGAGGTCAAGGAGTGTCTTCCCACAAAGGCCACCTTGGAGCAGAGGCCTGAGGAGGTGAGGGAGGGAGCCAGGCAGGTGTGGAAAGACCTTTCCAGGCCAAGGAGTGGCAAATGCAAAGGCCTTGGTGCAGGAGCATCCTAGTGTGAGGATCAGGAAGAAGGCCAAGGTGGTGGAGCCAAATGAACACGGTAAAGACAGCGGGCAGGAGATGAGGTCAGGGAGGCAGTGGGCACAGATCATGCAGAAACTTGGGGTCTTTGAGGACTTTCTCTAATTGAGAAGAAAGCACAAGGCTCTGAGCTGACAAAGACAACATCTGACTTGTATTTTTTAAAATATATTTTATATGATTTTTTTTTTAACAGAGAGGAAGGGAGAGGGATAAAGAGAAACATCAATCAGCTGCCTCCTGCACACCTCCCACTGGGGATAACGCCCACAACCGAGGCACATGCTCTTGACCGGAATCGAACCTGGGACTCTTCAGTCCACAGGCCGACACTCTATCCACTGAGCCAAACCAGTTAGAACTGACTTGTATTTTTTAGCATCTTCATTAAGCCAGAATTCCCATACCACATCACCCGCTCACCCCAAGTCTACAATTCAGTGGTTTTTCCTATATGCACAGAGTCTGCAACCATCACAGTCAATTCCAGATACTTTTCTTCACCTGAAAAAAGAAACCCCCGCACCTCTTACCCATCACCCCCTTCCCCATCCCCCATCTCCACCCCGCCCTAGGCAACCACTAATCTACTTTCTATCTCTGTAGATGTGCCTATTTTGGACATTTCGTATAAATGGGTCACGTGACATGCAGTCCTTTGTGACTGGCTTCTTCCCTGTAGCGTAGCTGACATGCATTTCCGTTGGACCCTTGAGGCGCTTGTGGAGAACAGACTGTAAGGGGCAGGGTTGGAAACAGGAAGCCAGTGCGGAGCAACTTCCATAGTTCAGGTGGTAGATGATGGGTGGACGGGATGGGCGCGGAGACACGTGGAGATGGACAGAAGAGGTTGGGTGCTGGATTCGTTTGAAGGCAGAACCAATGGTGTTTGTATATGGATGGGTCTTGGGAGAGAAAAAGAGGAAAAGTTTTTGGCCCAAGCAGTTGAAAGGATGGAGCTGCCATAAACCCTGATGGGGGTGGCTGGGGGAGGAGCAGGTTGGGAGGAACAGGAGCTCAGCTCTGGGCAAGTGAGCGAGAGGCATTAGTAAATGATCAACAGGGTGTGCCGGGTCCACTGCGGAGAGGAGGGGTCAGGCTGGGTCTGGAAATCTGGGAGCCTCTGCGTGTGGACTGTGTTCAAGTTCATGAGCATGAATGAGATCCCAGGTGAGATGAGATGGAGAAAGCCCGGCGGGCCAGGGGTGAACTGGTACAGACCGGAGCTGAGGTTGGAATCCTGGCATCCTGGTAGGAGACAACCCCTACTGCTCTGGCCACCAGCACCTCTCTCCCCAGGATCCAGCAAAGAGGTCTGAGAAGTGGGAGGGGACAGAGTATCAGATGTGCTGAGCCTTCTAGATTCTAGGTTGGCTCTGCTTGATTCAGCTGGAGGCCGCCAGGCTATCATTCAGTGTAAGTACTGACTCCGCCGCATTCGGGCTTCTTTTGCAAGGAGGATCTGATAGGTTTTACAGGTGGCTCTGGGGCTAAGGTGGGTGGGAGAGGGGAAGGAGAACTCCAGACAGCATTGCAGGGCCACGTACACCTTCCCTCCATCTCTCTCCACAGATACACCAGCCCACAGCAAGTGGGGCTCCAGCAGCCCGGATTCCTGGGCCCGGCCCTCCTGCGACCCCCAGGAAAAGGGCTGCCCACCACCCAAGGAGTGTGAGTCCTCGCCCCCTCCAGCCCTGCAGACCGTCCAGCTGCCCCGTCTGGCCTTGTCTCCACCGCTCCCAGCCCCTCCGGCACCCCAGCCACCGCAACAGGTTCAAGGGGCACCCTCGCCCCCCAGTCCCTCACCCCCTCTCTTGCCTCTGCCTGCGCCCTCGGCCCCAGACCCCTCCCTGGACTTCCTGCGGGCGCAGCAGGAGACTGCCAACGCCATCAGGGAGCTGGCTGGCACCCTGCGGCAGGGACTGACCAAACTGAGCGAGGCCCTCAGCGCCCTGCTGCCCCTTCTGCCTGGAACCCCGGGTGACCCACTGCCCCCACCTCCACCCCCACCGCCCAGGCCTGTCCTGCCTCCACCTGCCCCCAAGGTGGAGATCACCCCAGAGCCCGTGTCTGTGGTGGGTGCTGTCGTGGACCGGGCCAAGGTGGCAGCCGGGGGGGTGATTGTCTCCCGTAGAAACGAGGAAGGGACCCCCCGGCCACCCCCAACCTCTCCTCCTCCCCATGACTCCCCCCCACACAAGAGGAGGAAGAGGCGGGGGCGATGGAAATCTCCGTGAAATCTACCATTGGATTCAAGCTTGTCTACACTTTCTGCCTGCACCACCTCTCCCAGCTTAGCCCAGCGGAGGAGGGCCATGCGCCTTCCCCATGCCAGCTGCCCCCTGGCTCCCTGCTGCAGGGGCGTGAGCACCCCACTCCCTGTACTAGTTAGTGCCTGATTCGTGGGGGCCTCATCAATGCCCCCCCCCCCCCCAGCCCTTTCTCCAGTACAGCGCTGTCTGCCTGGCTGCTTTCCTTAACCCTGACTTCTAAGCCATCAATTTTATGTTCTTTCTTACTGCCCTCGCGGGCTGCAGAGGGAACCTCACAGGTCTGCACATCCCCCTCCCCCAGTCACTCCTGGTCTTGACTTGAAGAGAATTGATCTGTCGGAGGCCTCCCCACTTCCCAGTCCAGACTTTGGAGGGAGTGGGGGCTGCGAGACAAATCAGAACGTGGATGACAATGAGGATACAGCAATCTGTATTCTGGGGAGAGGGGGGCGAGTTCTCACGGGGAGGTATAGGTTGGGTCCTCTGCCTCCCATTGCGGTCTGACCTCCAGAACTCAACCCCCTCCTTCCTCCTCAGTGGTGACAAGATATCAATAAACTTATTTTTAATACAATCACTCAAGGCTCTGGCTGAGACGGGCCTGGGATGTCAGTCCCTACACCTGCCCCACCCTCCCTTGAAGTTAGAGGCTGGAGTCTTTTTTGTTAAAACCATCAAGGTCAGTGTTCAAATGTCATTCTCACTTACTCATCCTTCAGATGCCGCTGAAATGTCATCTCCAGCAAAGCATCCTGGATTCCCTCCCCACTAGGATGGGTCCGCTACTCAATAGTGCCCCCAAATGAAGTGCTGAGTTCCTTAAGGCACGTTTCCTCCATAGTTCAAGAAGGCAGAAGCTCATTTTTTTTATTTCTTATTATTACTATTTTTTTTATAGCAAAGGTGGGAATTTATTGAGAAGCAAGCACATACTCCCACATGGAGACGGGCAAGAGTCTCAGGAGCTGATTTTCTTTTTTATATATATATTGATTTTTTACAGAAAGGAAGGGAGAGGGATAGAAAGTCAGAAACATCAATCAGCTGCCTCCTGCACACCCCCTACTGGGGATGTGCCCGCAGCCAAGGTACATGCCCTTGACCGGAATCGAACCCTGGACCCTTCAGTCCGCAGTCCAACGCTCTATCCACTGAGCCAAACCGGTCTCGGCAAGAGGAGCTGATTTTCTTACTCTGAAACCTGCTGCAGAGCCTGGAGCAAAGCAAGTAATGAATAATCAGCTCCCTGGATTCAGACCTGGCTCCACCCGTGTAGTTGCCCTGGCCAGTTGTATAACCACAGTCTTGCATTTTTCTTATCTGTAAAATGGGCAACTTTTGATGTAGGAGGCTTTATTTTCTACAACTAGATTCTACTTATCTTCCAGGCCTTAGCTCAGATACCACCTCCTCAGGAAAGCCTTGTCTGACACCCCTCTCCCCAGCAGTTACCAAAAAATGAAGTTAATCATCTGAGTACATTTAAATGGCGACTCTACCTCCCTCACTAGGCTGAGCCTTGTCAGCTCAAGGCCTGAGCCTCTCTCAGTCATTCGTGTGTCCTCCGCAGTGCCAATGCTGAAGAGGAGTTGAATCTCTGAAATAATGGGCAGCTTAAAACAAACACTTCAGGGATAGTGCTTCATTTCTAGGCCAGGCACCATGCTTAGCATTCATATGCCTGTTTGCATCTTAACCTGAAGGTAGCCAGTGAAAAGCAGAATCTAGGAGTCTCCATTTTTTTCTGAACTTGCCTTAAATCTGTCAGGTGCCAATCCAGTCCACCTGAAGCTGGCATCTGGCCAGAACTCTTGTCTGCGACTAGAGTTTGCTAGAGAATGACCCAAACGCAATTTTCAGTGATACCTGAAAATAGTTGTAGATGCACCTTTAACATGTAGAAATGTAACTAGCATATAGAGCCATGGTTGTGCACATAACATTGCTTAGGTTGAAGCAAAAGGAAAGAGAGACACCAATGAAGAGAGTCATTGATTGGCTGCCTCCCACAAGCCCCACATGGGATCAAGCCTGCAACCTCAGCGTGTGCCTGATGGGGAATCAAACTGTGACTTCCTGGTTTATAGATCGACAGTGCTCAACCACCGACACACACCAGCTGGGTAAGAAGCCATTTTTTAACAAGTTATAGGCAGGTAACAAAATCAGAGCTGCTATGCTTGCAGCTGGATGAGGGACAGGGGTAGACAGCCCCTGATTAGTTTTAAAAACACTAAAGAATGCAACGCTGACAATACATTAAAATATTTTTGTTTTTAACATGGACCCAGGCTTAGGAAGAGGCTAATGGAGGTTAGAACTTAGAGACCTGTCTTCCCAGCCCAGCCCTCACATCTGCTTGCCTGGCACAATTCCCAAAGATTGGAAGAAAAAAACATAGCTCAGCCAGTATGTCTGAGTGGTTGAGCGGGGACCTATGAAACAGGAGGTCACAGTTTGATTCCTGGTCAGGGCAGGTGCTGGGGCTGCAGGCTTTATCTCCAGTAGGGGACGTGCTGGAGGCAGCCAATCCATGATTCTCATCACTGATGTTTCTATTTCTGTCTCTCTCCCTTCCTCTCTCTGCAATCAAGAAAAAAAATTTTTATAAGAAAAAACATGGGGGTCCCCAAAGCCTGGTTAGGCTTATCAGGTAGTAGGCGCTCAAGGTTGTTGAAAGGTGGTCTGGCGCTTGTTCTCAGAAACTACCCCCCCTCCCTGCTCGCCATATCTGGCCTCCTTCCCTTAACTCCAACTGGGGAGCAGTAGAAGGTGGTGACCTCCTCGACTCTGTGCTCCGAAAACACGAGAGAAACCCCCCCGCCAACCCCGCAAAATTGACGGGGGGTGTTGGAGATCGGACTGTCTGTGGGAATAGGGAAGGCCTTCCAGACCGCCCAGACAGCGGAAGTGCGTCAGTTTGTCCGATCCGCGGAGCATTTTGGGAATTGTAGTGAAGTTGGAAACGGCCATCGTAACCCTTTGGACGCCAGAGCGCGCTGTCAGAGCTGGAACGGAGTTGGAGGGCGCTTACCACTCCAGCAGATGAGGCGACTGAGGCAGAGGCCTTCAGGCCTCTCTTTTTAGCTGGCTGATGCTGGGCCGGCTCAGAGGCGGATACCCAGGATTCTAAGGAAAACAAAGTGCCAAGTGGACAACCTCCCGTCCCCTATCCAGAAACCATCCAATCAGGGCCCCTCCACCCCCACCCAGGAGCGCCTGTCTTCTTAACTGGCAATTGGCTTACCTTTGATGGGCGGGGAGCTCAGTCTCAGAGAGGGCAAGACTTGTGCTTAAAGCTGCACAGCAAGTCCGAGCAGAAAGTGAGCTCCCAGAAACATGTCTGCCTCCTACAATTTCTGGATTCGTGATACCTCTGGCCATTGGTACCATATCCTTACCCCCAACTCTTGTGCGCCGAACTCCCTGCCCTTTGGGAGGAATGGTAAGGGTTGCGCGGCAGGAAAGCGACGAGTCCCTTCAGCCGTCCCCTTTAAGAACCGGCCCCGGCGGGACTACGTTTCCCAGAAGGCTTTGCCGGCACGTTATGTAACTTTCCCTGCGAAGCGGCCTCTGGGGCAGAAGAAGGTGGAGGCAGCGGCGGCCGTTGCAGTGGTGGCGGCGAAAGCGACGGGAGCGGCGGGACCCCGAGGCGGCGGCAACCGCGGCCCATCGCTGGGCCCAAGCTGTGCGTCTCGGCCCGGAGCCCCGACCGGACGGGGGCGCCGACGTGCCTCTGTGTCTGCCTTTTCAAGGAGGCGGGAGTGAGGAAAAAGGCTTAGGGCCCAGGGGGCGGGGAAGGGGGGCCGGGCCTGGATCCGCGGGGAGGCCGAGCCGAAGGCCCGACTGCGGCTCGCGCTTCCCGGGGACACGAATAGAAAGAACGTCGACGGCGCAAATCGAACGTTGGCGGCGGGTGGAACGCGGGGGCCGGGCGGCGCTCGCGCGGGGGCCATGGCGTCTGTGCAGGCGTCCCGCCGCCAGTGGTGCTACCTGTGCGACCTGCCCAAGATGCCGTGGGCCATGGTGTGGGACTTCAGCGAGGCCGTGTGCCGCGGCTGCGTGAACTTTGAGGGCGCAGATCGCATTGAACTGCTCATCGACGCCGCCCGCCAGCTCAAGCGCAGCCACGTGCTCCCCGAGGGCCGCTCACCCGGGCCCCCGGCCCTCAAGCACCCCACCACCAAGGACCTGGCTGCTGCTGCTGCACAGGGACCCCAGCTGCCGCCACCGCAGGCCCAGCCGCAACCCTCGGGGACTGGCGGCAGCGCTTCGGGCCAGGACCGCTATGACAGGGCCACATCATCCGGCCGCCTCCCCCTGCCCTCACCTGCCCTGGAGTACACGCTGGGGTCCCGCCTCGCCAATGGGCTGGGCCGCGAGGACGCCGTGGTGGAGGGGGCGCGAAGGGCCTTGCTTGGCTCCATGCCTGGCTTGGTGCCCCCCGGGCTGCTGGCAGCTGCGGTGACTGGCCTGGGAAGCCGAGCTCTGACTCTGGCACCCGGCTTGAGCCCTGCCCGTCCGATCTTCGGCTCCGATTTCGAGAAGGAGAAGCAGCAGAGGAATGCGGACTGTCTGGCAGAACTGAATGAGGCCATGCGGGGCAGGGCAGAGGAGTGGCACGGGCGCCCGAAAGCAGTGCGGGAACAGCTGCTGGCGCTGTCTGCCTGTGCCCCCTTCAATGTCCGCTTCAAGAAGGATCACGGGCTGGTGGGGCGGGTATTCGCCTTCGATGCCGCCGCCCGCCCGCCAGGCTACGAGTTTGAGCTGAAGCTCTTCACCGAATATCCCTGTGGTTCTGGCAACGTGTATGCTGGAGTCCTGGCCGTGGCTCGCCAGATGTTTCATGATGCTCTGCGGGAACCAGGCAAGGCACTGGCCTCATCGGGCTTCAAGTACCTCGAATATGAGCGCCGACACGGCTCAGGGGAGTGGCGCCAGCTAGGAGAGCTGCTAACCGATGGCGTCCGAAGCTTCCGCGAGCCTGCTCCCGCCGAAGCCCTGCCCCAGCAGTACCCAGAGCCGACTCCTGCGGCTCTGTGTGGCCCACCCCCGAGAGCCCCATCCCGCAACCTGGCGCCCACCACGCGCCGTCGCAAGGCATCCCCTGAGCCTGAGGGAGAGGCGGCTGGGAAGATGACCACCGAGGAGCAGCAGCAGCGACACTGGGTAGCTCCGGGTGGACCGTACTCTGCTGAGGCCCCTGGTATGCCCTCACCTATCGCTGCCCTGAAGAACGTGGCTGAAGCTCTGGGCCACTCTCCCAAGGACCCCAGTGGGGGCGGGGGCCCTGGGCGCGCAGGGGGTGCCAGCCCCGCGGCCGCCTCAACGGCCCAGCCTGTAGCCCAGCATCGCCTCGTGGCCCGAAACGGGGATGCCGAAGTCAGCCCTACCACTGGGGCAGAAGCCGTTAGCGGGGCTGGTGGCGGCACTGGGGCCACCCCTGGAGCCCCACTGTGCTGTACCCTGTGCCGGGAGCGGCTGGAAGACACCCATTTCGTCCAGTGCCCCTCAGTGCCCGGACACAAGTTCTGCTTTCCCTGCTCGAGAGAGTTCATCAAGGCGCAGGGCCCTGCTGGTGAGGTGTACTGCCCCAGCGGAGACAAGTGCCCGCTGGTAGGCTCCTCTGTCCCCTGGGCCTTCATGCAGGGGGAGATAGCCACCATCCTTGCTGGAGACATCAAGGTTAAGAAAGAACGGGACCCCTAGACCACCACGGCCACCAGTCTACTGCCCCCTGTCCCCTTGCCTCCCACCGCTGCTGCGGATAAGTTATTCCCTCCCTTACCCAGCCCAGTGCCACCCCCACCTGTGTACATACTCCCTTCCTCATCTAGAGGGGTCCCCTGGGGTAGACGCATTGAGGGTGGGGGGAGAAAGCTCGTGGCCTCTGTATGAGGGGGGTGTTTGGGGTCCCTTGGCCCCTCCAGTTTCCCTTTCCCCTCCTTGGCTTGGCTTTGCTGCTGCTCGTAGTTGGGGAAGAGGTGGCCCCTTCTTCCTTGGGAAAGGGCCTCCTGAAAATGTCGCTCTTATAAATGAAGCAAAAGCATCTTATCGCTCCCCTCTCCTGCCCCTTTTCCTCGTTCAATAAACCGAAAAATGGGGTTTTTCCTTCTTGGTCCCTTAGTTTGTGAGCTGCTGCGCCCTCTGTGGGATGGGGCCGGTCCTGCGGGGGAGGATGTTGAGTCGTGTCCTCCAGGTGTCGCTGTTCACTCAGGCAGGTCCGCCGGCGATCCTGACAAATGCTGGCCACTGGTCAACCCGTGTAGCCATCGCCTGCTTTTCAGGTGACAGAACTGAGGCCCCGAGGAGGTGGCTGTTGCATGGCAGCCATAGCCACGCTTGGGAATCAGGTTTCTTTTCTGGTGCTTTCCCCGTGTTTACCGAGAATATGGGGAGGAGGACTGGGGGGGGGGGGGGTGCATCAGGAGGCTTCTAGGAGGGATGGTAGCCAGGCTTGCGGGCAGAGTCAGAATTAGGTAAGATCGCTAGAGGGACTTCCCGAGCAAGGAGACTGACTTCCGGGTCACACGGACAGGGTCCTTAGAAACACGGTGGCTGCTCCTGGCCTCCTGGGGTCCCAGAGCACAAGAGGCAGGCTCTTGGGAAACCTGGACTGGCGCCTCGTGTTCATCTGGAGAGACCAGCCTTGGCGGGGGCTGTCCCAGAACACTCACTGGCGGGCGAAAAGCACTTTCCCCGCGGCCGCCTCTGATGTGCCAGGCCTGGTCCCGCACCTGTCCAGGTGGCTGATCATTAACCAGGACTTCCTGCTCACTGACGTAAGGGGGCAGGGCCTGAGCAGGCTGTGGCAAAGCAGGGGTTAAGGGGAAGGGGCAGCCCCAGAAGCCCAGCCCCCACCCCAGCGGCCTCCCCTGTGGCCCTGAAGTGGCAATTCCGGGGAGCAGAGGGAGGGGATGCCGGGCACAAAGGCTATCGGGTGGGCTGATGGGGGATGGGAGTTTTGCCATTGAGCAGCCCTGTCTTACCCTGAGACCCATGGTTGCCCGAACTCAGGAGGCCAAGTGTCAGTCACTGAATCTGGAAGACCCTAACATTCTGACCTGGGTCCCTCAGGTGTCGCCCACATACATCTCGCATACCATATGCCCCAACCTCCAGATATTAGGCGGTGGGGTAGGGGGGCAGAGTGTCCACATCTTGAGTCAGAAACCCCCAGTTCTTGGACTGAGGGTTCCCATCCCCTCCCCCAGCTATCAGGTCTCAGGTGTTCAGTCACCCCTGGCACTGCCAGCCTGGTCTCTGGGCAGGGCTGGGAAAACCACCCCTGGTTAAATACACCAGGTGATAAGCAAAGTGAGACTGGATGGAGTCCCCTGCTTTTGCACCCCTCAGGGGCAATCTTGTGGCCTCCTCAGACACAGCTCTGCAGACCCAAGCACTAGGTAACTCCCCCTCCCCCATCCTCAGAGCTAGAGGCCTCCAAACACCAGGGCCCTCCTCAGTGGGGGCCAAAGAGCTGTGGAGGACACCTGGTCCTTTAAGAACAGCTGGTGGATGGGTGGGGGGCAGGGGAGTCACCCCCAGCCTGGTCCTTGTGTGTATTCTAGATAGAGGTTGGGTTAACCATTAACAGAGCAGAGGACCTGACCTGTGTGGGTGTGAGGGGCTGGATCAGTCCCCCTCCCCCCAGCACCACTGTGAAGGGGTTCTGGATGTATTTGGGGATCATGTGTTTGGGACCAGGCTCCTAAAAAGAAACACTGAAACATAAAAGAGACTTTGGGGGAAATGGGAGACAGGGGTGGCAGGGAGATGTAGAGACCAGCTCACTGAGACAAGGCAAACCTAGAGGGACACAGAGAGTTCGAGACCCTCTGAGATGGAGGAGGTGAGTTACAACAGACTTCAGAAAAAAGGAGAGGACTGTCCTGGGGCACAATAAAGACAGAAGGAGGGAAAGAGACTAAGGTTCGAGAGAGAGAGAAAGAGCAAATGAGAGAGACACACTGTGACACCGAGAAGGAGCAGGTTTGAACTAGAGAGTTCTGTGTGACAGGTGAGAATGGAGCTCTGTGAAGGACAGCCTCCGTCTGTTTTGGTTTCTTGGTCCCTGCAAAGGCCTGGCCACCTCCTGCCAGGTCTCAGCTCAGCTGACACCTCCTCCAGGAAGCCCTCCTGGACTTCCAGGCTACATAAGGTTTCATTTCTGGGCTCTTCACAGGTCCTGCACTTCTCATCCCCCAGCCCTGCTCCTGCAGTGGCTGGGGGCTCAGGCACAGGAACAGAGGCTGGGGCTGAAAGGGACAGGGACAGAGGGAGAGAGAGAAACCAAGTATGAGGAGAGAGGCAGAGAGACCCAGAGTCTGGCCTGGCAGAGAAGGAGGCTGGCCCAAGAGGAGACAGAAGTCAAACTTCACTGAGAAGACATTGAAGTCACCCCTGTGTCCCCGCTGCACCCGCACAGGGCCGGTCCCTCCAGTAAATGTGTGCACAGCGTTCTCGGGGGACACACACTGCGGCAGGTGCTGTGAATACAGGGACCAGATGCAGCCCCTACTCACGGAGCTGACATTCAGGTGAGCGATACAGACAGACCCAGAAAAGGTGGCAGTCCCGGTGGCTCAGTCAGTTGGAGCATCGACCACACACCAAAAAGGTCGAGGGTTTGATTCCCAGGGGGGGGGCCTACAGAAAGAGACCAATCCATCGATGTTTCTCTCTCACTAGAATCAATACACAGATCCTCAGGTAATGATTAAAAAATAACAAACCAAAGAGAAGTGATAGAGAACGATGGAGGTTGCTATTTCAAGAGGGAGGGCGAGAAGGGCTCACTGAGATGTGCTGAGAACTGAGGAGGTAACGGGGTGAGCCGGGAGAAATCGGGGGGAATATGTGCAAAGGCCCGTGGTTTGTTCCAGGCGGCCGGTGCGGCGATGGCAAGGGGGAGGTCATCAGAGTGAGGTTAGAGGGACAGTAAGGGAGCATGGGAAAAGGGGGTGGGTCTGTAGCCATGGTAAGGACTTGGGATTTGTCTTGAACAGGGAGAGGGTCTCAAGCGCTGAGAGAGGGATGGAGCAAACGAGACAGAAATGGCCAAGAATCTGGGGGCTGGATAGCATCTCATTTACCCGTGTGTCCAGGGTTCCATAGAGGACCTAGCACATATGCTCGATGGCAGAGTAAGACCCAAACGGCAGAGAAAAGTTAGAATGATGTCAGATGAATGGACAGACTCCCGGGGACAGACTCCCTGGGGACACTCAAGGACAGCAGACACAGTAGCCCAGCTGAGAAGTCCCATTTCTTTCAGAGCCCTCCCCACCCGGAAAGCTTCCCTGAAGCTGGAAAAATCCCCCCGGCCCCCCTGTCCGCCTCACCCGTGGCGTGCCCACTCACACCTCAGGCAGAGGAAGCTGGCAGGCCCCACAGGAACCTTTCTGTGCGGGGGGGGGGGGGGTGCGGGGAGGCGGGCGGTGGCAGGGACGAAGGGAGAGGAGTGGCGGGCAGGCAGGCAGCGGGCAGCAGCTACACAAAGGCCCCAGTGTCTGCCCTTCTGCCCCCGGGCACGGATATAAATAATACGTACATATACCTTTATGTATGTGTGTGTAGATATATATACATCCCAGTGGGCTGGGGGCCACGCACTTCCCTAAGGGGCCTGGGCATGGCAGGAGTCTGCTGCTGTGGTGGCTGAGGGCAGGGAGGCTGGCACTGAGGCTGGGGCTGAGAGGGACAGTGACAGGAGAGAAACTTACAAAGTATGAGAGAGGCAGAGAGACCCAGAGTTTAACCTGGCCCGAGTGGAGACAGGAATCAGACTTCACGGAGAAGACAGAAAAGTGAGAAGGACAGTGACAGGACGCAGACAACGGTCATTCTAGAGGAAGGCAAAGCCAGAGAAACCCAGGTGAGAGGGTGAGGGACAGAGGGGCCAGCAGACACACAGGGAGGCGTGCACAGGAGCAGACAGACAGAGACAGGACGGGGCCAAGGCTGGGGCTTGGGGAGACTGGTGACTAAGGGTGGGGGCGGGCAGGGCATATCTCCAGTTTGGGGGCCCCGGCATTTTGGTCCAGCCCAGTCCGGGGCCGGCTGAGGGGCAGGGCGGAGGTGAGGGAGGTGGCCCTTGGGTTCCGGATCTTGCTGTTTACCTGGGGCAGGCACTGCAAACAGGCGTCCGGCCTGGCCCAGGGAGGTGGGATGGGGTGGGCCCCAGCTCTGGCACCAGCGGGCCGGCACGCCCACCTGTGGCCTGGGCAGTGAGTAACGCGGTGACACCTGGGCAGATGGTGACACATAGAGGGACAGACATAGTGACACACAGAGACAGATATAGGCAGACCCAGAGTGTCAGAGACATAAACAGACCCAGTGACAAAGACGCACTGTAACAGACACACAAAGGACGACAGAACAGGGACACGCGTGTACAGCGACAAATGTGGGAACACCTACAGCAACCCACGGACGGACACTCGCAGGCACACACAACGCACGCTAACGTGGTGACCCGAGACACGTGACAGAGCTAACACACAAACCCGCAGGCACAATGACACCCCGTGACACACTGACACGGATATGTATGTGCACTGCTAACTTCCAGAGCGTGCCCCCCTGCAGCCGGTTGTGGTGGGGGTCCCTTTGCGAGGACTGGGGACCCCAGGACCCCCCCTGGCTTCTGTTGCCCCTCCCAGGCTCTAGCACAGCGTGGCGGTCAGGGGCACTGAGTCTGCTAAACTGTCTGGGTTCAAGTCCTAGCTCCCCGACTCTTACTGCCTGTGGGGCTGGGGCACATCCCTTCACCTCTTCCCACCTACAGTAACAGGCTCCCACACGCCTGACATGGGGAGCCCTAACCCTCAGGGCTATTACCATTGCCACGGTCATCTCCTGTCTTCTGATGCAAATGGCCCTCTGTCTCCCCCCATAGGCCCCTCCTTTGGCCCATGTCACCTCGGGCCCATGTGTTCCCAGGCTTCTCTGTGTCCCCACGGCCATCCCTCCATCCCTGATCCCTGGCGTCCTCATGTCTGTCCATGCATCCCACGTCTGACCATGGTACTTTTCCATGCTGGACATCAGCCGGCTGTCCCTGGGGTGGGGGTCACACCTGCCCACGCCAGCCGAACTGGTGGCCACTAGACACCCCGATGGATGGCCCCACCCTCCGCCCAGGACCCTACAACAACACCCGCCTCTCCGGCCACCTGAGGTCCCCACAGGGGCGGCCTGAGGCCCGAGCCTGGGGACAGGAAGCCCCAGCCTGGCCGCCCTGAAAGCCTCTTTCAGCCGGGGCCTCCTCCCGCTGCCACCGACTCCTCCTGCGGAATAATATTTGGGCTGTTGGCCGGGGGGCGGGGGCCAGATCCGGAGGCCGCCTGGGAGAAGCCAGAAACCGCAGGGCTTCCTGCCTCAGGCCGGCCGACTCTGGGAGAGACCCCCAGGCCCGAGGGAGGGGGGCAGGCGCCCGGGGAGACTGAGGGCCTTTCTCTCGGCCCCAGTTGTTTTTTCCAGGAACCGGGAGGAATTCCCCAGCCTGCCCAGGACAGCGAGGCTGGAGGGACGACTGACAGGGAGCCAGCACGGCAGGGGGCGGGGGTGACACGCAGCCGGCAGGGCAGGGCGGGCGCAGCGACAGAAATAGAGGGCCCGGCCTGTGCGAGGCGGCAGGTAGAACGGAAACTTAGGGAGCGGGGAGAGGGAGACCAGAGGAGGAGCGAGGCCAGATCCAAAGAAGGAGTGGGGGGAGGTGGACCCCCGGAGAGAAAAGGAAGTCCCCTAGAAAGAAAAGGGAAGAGCCAGAGGCCCAGAGGACAGAGGTAAAGCCATGACAGAATGAGCGGGAGGGGGGGGAAGGGGGGGGCAGACCATATGAGGGCGAGACAGGTAGAGAGTGAGCAAACATTTTCCAAAAAAAAAACAAGGGGCAGAGATAAAGCCACAGAGAGAAGGTAGGGACCAAGGGCCACAGAGAGATGACATTAAGAGACAGAGATGGAGACAGAAACTGGGAGAGACGTCACACACACACACACACACACACAGATAAAGACACGGCCTTTGGTCTTGGAATGACTGGACACATGGACGAGTGACAGAGCCCATGTCAAAGGAAGACAAATGTGAACCAGAAAACACCATTTCAGACAACCGGGGCACCTGCTCCGGCTGGCTGCGTGACCTTGGCCCAGTCCCTCCCCATTCCGGGCTGAGTTTCCACCTGTGAAATCAGGGCTGTCCCTGCACAGCTGTGTGTCGGAGAGCCATGTCCCCAAACACCGAGTGACAGGCAGCTCTCAGTCTTAGAGCCGCGGTGGAGACCTGGAGGAACAGACACCGGGCCCCAAAGCCAGAGGCCCTCAACGGCACTGGGTCTGAAGGAGGACCCAGCTCCTCCCCACACACCCGCCTGCAAAAGCGACAGACACACACCAGGGCCAGCCGACCCTCCATACGGGGTGACAGCGCACAGCAGACAGCCATAAGGTGTCAACACAAGCAGACAGACACAGATGTTGACACAGATACACATGAAACACGGTGGCAGGTGCACCTGCAACACAGCAGACACACACTCCTAACAGCGAGACCCAGAGCACACACACAGCACACGCAGACACACACTCCTAACAGCGAGACCCAGAGAACACACACAGCACACGCAGACACACACTCCTAACAGCGAGACCCAGAGAACACACACGCAGCACACGCAGACACACACTCCTAACAGCGAGACCCAGAGCACACACACAGCACACGCAGACACACACTCCTAACAGCGAGACCCAGAGCACACACACAGCACACGCAGACACACACTCCTAACAGCGAGACCCAGAGCACACACACAGCACACGCAGACACACACTCCTAACAGCGAGACCCAGAGAACACACACAGCACACGCAGACACACACTCCTAACAGCGAGACCCAGAGCACACACACAGCACACGCAGACACACACTCCTAACAGCGAGACCCAGAGCACACACACAGCACACGCAGACACACACTCCTAACAGCGAGACCCAGAGAACACACACAGCACACGCAGACACACACTCCTAACAGCGAGACCCAGAGCACACACACAGCACACGCAGACACACACTCCTAACAGCGAGACCCAGAGCACACACACAGCACACGCAGACACACACTCCTAACAGCGAGACCCAGAGCACACACACAGCACACGCAGACACACACTCCTAACAGCGAGACCCAGAGCACACACACAGCACACGCAGACACACACTCCTAACAGCGAGACCCAGAGAACACACACGCAGCACACGCAGACACACACTCCTAACAGCGAGACCCAGAGAACACACAGCACACGCAGACACACACTCCTAACAGCGAGACCCAGAGCACACACACAGCACACGCAGACACACACTCCTAACAGCGAGACCCAGAGCACACACACAGCACACGCAGACACACACTCCTAACAGCGAGACCCAGAGAACACACACGCAGCACACGCAGACACACACTCCTAACAGCGAGACCCAGAGCACACACACAGCACACGCAGACACACACTCCTAACAGCGAGACCCAGAGCACACACACAGCACACGCAGACACACACTCCTAACAGCGAGACCCAGAGAACACACACAGCACACGCAGACACACACTCCTAACAGCGAGACCCAGAGCACACACACAGCACACGCAGACACACACTCCTAACAGCGAGACCCAGAGAACACACAGCACACGCAGACACACACTCCTAACAGCGAGACCCAGAGCACACACACAGCACACGCAGACACACACTCCTAACAGCGAGACCCAGAGCACACACACAGCACACGCAGACACACACTCGTAACAGCGAGACCCAGAGCACACACACAGCACACGCAGACACACACTCCTAACAGCGAGACCCAGAGCACACACACAGCACACGCAGACACACACTCCTAACAGCGAGACCCAGAGCACACACACAGCACACGCAGACACACACTCCTAACAGCGAGACCCAGAGAACACACACGCAGCACACGCAGACACACACTCCTAACAGCGAGACCCAGAGCACACACACAGCACACGCAGACACACACTCCTAACAGCGAGACCCAGAGCACACACACAGCACACGCAGACACACACTCCTAACAGCGAGACCCAGAGAACACACACGCAGCACACGCAGACACACACTCCTAACAGCGAGACCCAGAGCACACACACAGCACACGCAGACACACACTCCTAACAGCGAGACCCAGAGAACACACACAGCACACGCAGACACACACTCCTAACAGCGAGACCCAGAGCACACACACAGCACACGCAGACACACACTCCTAACAGCGAGACCCAGAGCACACACACAGCACACGCAGACACACACTGACACCCTAGGGCACCCACAGTGTGCACACACCAAAGCAGGAACAGACATACAAACCAACACCATGACATAGAAACGATAACAACACCCCACAGATCCTTAGTAGACATAATGGTGACCCAGAGGCCTGTGCGCACAGACACACACAGGCGCCAACACATGGTCTCAGCCAACACCTTGTCTGTCCCTTCTCCGCCACAGCTTACCCAAAACCTGGGCAGCCCCTGGCCTCAGAGTTGGAGGGGAGGTGTGTGTCTGCGGGGTGGGGGTGGGGCGATGGCCTTGGTCACTGCACAGCCACCTCCTCCCGCTGCCCTGGCCCCACGCTGCGGGGGCTGCTATCTGTGAGCAAACTGTCCTTGGGGTCAGGGACAGCAAAGAGCCAAAGATCAGGTCGATGCCTCCCCTGACCCCTCCCCCAGAGACAGCGGCTCTTGGGGGCAGGAAGGAGCCATTCAGATGTTCAAGTCCCACAGGGCCCACCCACCAAGGAAGAGACGTTCTGGAAGAGGCAGAAACGGTGCCTTTAATGTTCACACACAGCCAGTACCCCACTTCCCAGGCAAGAACCAGACTTCAGTAGAAATTCCCCACACCCTAGCGTCCTTCCTGGCTCCTCCTGAGCCAGAGGGGCAGTGGGCTCCTGAGCAAACCAAGGCATGTTCCTATCTCCATCCCTCACTCGGCTCACACCCCAGAGAGACCGTGACGTGGCCAACAGGGGGCTGTGGCGGCCGTCACGGTGCGCCCCGGCACATCGATAGGTAGCCAGCCAACACGGTGGCCATCAGAGCCCGCAGTGGACCCGGGCAGGTGTTCTATGGGATGGTGGCCAGCGTGGCACCTGCCATGCCAGGAAGCCCACCAAACAGTGATCACAGCACCCAACGGGCCAAAGAAGGTGTAACTGTCACCACCCAAGGGTCAGCCTCGGGGATGTCCATCCGTGTCCAAAGGGCCAAGCACGAGGGCATCCCCATGCGGCCATCGGAGCCCCCAATGGGTCACCCAACGATATCAGTCACGTGGAGGTCTTCACAGCACCCCACGGCCCACCCGGACGTTAAAGGCAGTGATCACGGTACCGGATGGACTGACAGGATGCCCACGGAAGCGGCGGTCACCATAGTAATAGACCAAGATGTGCACCGGCGGGGACAGGCCACGGGTCACCGGGAGGATCAGCCGGACAGCCTGGTGGTATGAGCGACAGCCACACCCCGCCCGCCACGCTCCCGCGCCCCTGCTAGGATGCGTTGAGCAGAGAGCGGGAATAGAGGCCCTGGTAGTAGACCCCGGGCTCCCCGCCCTCCGCCCCGTAGCCTCCAAACCCCACGTCCAGTTTGGGGGGCGCCGGCGTCTGTTCCGACATCAGGTTGTTGATGGAGAAAGGGTGGTTGAAGTTGTAGGGAGCGTCCAGCTTCAGCTCCCCCGGGAGCTCCAGGCCCGTGAAATAGGGGGTAGAGGGAGGGGGGGAGCCACAGTCTAGAGCCCCCACATCTTCCCCACCCTGGGCCTCGGGCTCGGCAGGCGGAGGCTGGGGCTGGGGCGGAGAGGTGACCGTGGCAGCAGGGGCGGGGGCCGACGTGGCAGCCCCTGCACTGTTCCTGGTGGCGGAGGCCCCGCCTGCACCTTTCTTCACCTTCTCCTCCAGCTTGAAGCGCTTCTGGCGGCGCAGGTAGCAGCCGTTCTCAAACATGTTACCTGAGCTGGGGTGCAGGGCCCAGTAGGAGCCCTTGCCCGGCTTGTCCGGGGAGCGCGCCACCTTGACGAAGCAGTCGTTGAAGGACAGCGAGTGGCGGATGGAGTTCTGCCAGCGCTGCTGGTTCTCCCGGTAGTAGGGGAAGAGGTCCATGATCCACTGGTAGATCTCGCTCAGGGTCAGCATCTTGCCGGGCGCCTGCTGGATGGCCATGGTGATGAGCGAGATGTAGGAGTAGGGCGGCTTGGCGTGCGCCAGCGACCGCCGGTACCCTTTTGGCATCTCCTTCCCGTGCACCAGCCCCGGGCCTGGGCCCCCGTACCCTGAGCTGCTGCCTCCACCACTGCTGGCACCCAGGCCTGGGAAGGTGGGGCCCAGGGGCGCTGTGGGGGCCGGGGGCGCCAGGGGTCCTGAGGGCAGTGGGGAGGCGGGGAGCCCCCCGGGAGAATAAGGAGAGTTCAGAGGGTTCAGGGTCATGTAGGAGTTGAGGGGGGCCATGGTGGGCACTGGGGTCACTGGAGAGTACACCTGCATGGAGAGAAAGAGAGATAGGGAGGGTCGGTGAGTCCCGATCTGTCTGTCTGGTGGCTTTCCATCCTTTTCCCCATAGACAGCTGTTTCTTGAAACCTTTCTCTCATCCTCCTCAAGAACCCTTCCTTGACCCCACCCACCACCCACCACGCTCATGCTCCAAGAGTTCTCCAAGTGGAGACCAGGACACCCTGGGGAGTGGCCAAGGCCTGTTTAGGGTTTAAAGGGTGTCTATGAGGTCAGAACTATTGTCCTGTGACACTAAGATGCCGCTAGCCTTCTTTGCTCTCCTTCTCTCATGAGCGCACAGTGGAGATTTCCAGAGGCCACATGACATGTGACGTGGCCACAGGCCGAATGCAGAAGCAGCTGCGAGAACACAGCTGCTTCCTACAGCGCAGGTGCTGAAGGGATCGGCAGAGACGCGACAGTGCCGCCCCTCTCGCAGGATGCTCTGAAATTACTCGTTTTAATCAAAATACACTGTTTGCACTAACGAGTTATTGCTGCTTTGGAACTATATAATACACTTAACATTTTTTTCTCAGTTTTTATTTCTTATGTGGTAACCATTAAGAGATATAAGCCACACCAATGAAAACTGCTGGGGGTCCTCAATAATTTTTAAGAATGATAAGTGATCCTGAGACACCCCCTGCCCCCCCGAAATCAAGACCTGCTGATTTACCCAATAACCTAATCTACATGTGTACTCTCCATCTCTGAGGTTACAAAATTACAGTTTTTAATTGGTCAACATGTTTTGACTATCAGCAGTCACAAGTTTTAACCTCATATCATCTACTTACTATGTATCATCAATCTAAGACATCACCGTTTGTAAGCTGCAATATTACCTATCAGTCAGGATGGGGGGAAAAACAAAAAAAACCATGGCCAATTATAACCCCTAGACACCACTGGCCATAAAACCCGTTCTGTTTTCAGAAACGTTCAAATTGTGAAAAAACGTGCATTAGTGAAATACAGTAGACACTGATCGCTCCGTCTTTCTAACCCTCCACCGTCTTCCACCCATTCCACAGTCACTGGCCACCTGCTCTGGCCAGGCACTGCTCCCAGCCCTGCTGAAAAGCTTCCTCTTCATCTTCACACTATGGGGAGCGCTATGATGATGCCCATTAAAATATATATGTGTATATATATTTTTTTTTTATTGATTTTTCACAGAGAAGAAGAGTGAGTCAGAAACATCAATGAGAGAGAAATATCGATCAGCTGCCTCCTGCACACCACCCGCTGGGGACGTGCCCTCCCCAACCAAGGTACATGCCCTTAACCGGAATCGAACCTGGGACCTTTCAGTCTGCAGGCCGACGCTCTATCCCCTGAGCCAAACTGGCTAGGGTGATGCCCATTTTACAGCTGAGCAAGCTGAGCCCCTGAGAGGCTGTTAGGTCACCCAGCAAGGAAGGGGCCCAAGTGTGATTCTGAACCCACACCGGTGTCCTGGATGTTGCTATAAGAGCAGGGACCGGGCGGACAGTCCAGCAGGAAGTGAGCAAGGTATGGACAATATGAAGCCTGGTGGATGGTGCTGTCTCTCTCTGTGTATTCTCTCTCCATCCACAGTCTCCCATGCTCTCTCTCCTCCATCTGCCGGGCACCATGCTCCCTCCACCCTGACCCTGCTGGGGTCTCCTGGCATTGGGGTGCTGCTCTAGCTCTGGCAGGAGCCAACGCTCGACCCCTGTCACTGTGTCTGCAGGTTCCAAGGTCCAGAGAGAAAGCGACTGCCAGGGTCACGCTGGAAGTCAGGGACAGGTGGCAACCGACCCAGGTCTGAGTTCCAGCTGCAAACGCTCTCCTCTCTCACGTGTCCATCCAGGTAGCGACCTGCTCCTGGTCTCTGACTCTCCCTGCCTGTGTAGGAATGTCTGCCCCTCTCCCTGTCTCAGTACCTCTGCGCTCCTTGGCCCGTCCCTTCCCGCGTCTCTCCTCCCCACACTCCAGTTAGTCCTTTCTCTCTCCCCATCTCTCTCCTCCCCACTGTCTCCCCTCCACCTTTCTCTGGGCAGGACTCTCCCTAACCCGTCCCTCTCTCCCCCTCTCCTCACCCCTACCCTCTCTCTCTCTCTCTCTGTTTCTCTTCACCCCGCTCCTCTGCCACCCCCATCTCTTTCTCCTTCAGCATGCCTTTGTACCTATCCGCCTCCTTCCATCCATCCCTATCACTCTTCCAAGAGTCTCACTCTGAAACTGAAGCCACAGCTACTCCCCTCCCCATGCTCTGGTCCCCCCGGTTACCTGGCTTTGCCTCTCCCAGAATAAGAGATGAGGTGAGACTGTGACTGAGTCAGGGGATCTACAGGGAGTTCCCAAATCCCCCTGCAATGCCCCCTCCCACTTTTCCAGCTCAGACTTTCTTGTATCGAAGAGGAAGGCAGATGCCTGGCTCCCCAACCCACCCAGAAGTCCTCCTTGAGCTCTGACCTCCAGCAGCCCAGCTGCCCTAATCCACCATAGGCTTTCCCACGCCCCGGGGCTGGGATGAGCCCCCGTGTCCGGGTCTGAGCCGGATTTCCCTGCCAGGGTGGGGCTGAGGTGGGGGGAAGCCCTAGGGGACTTGCACCCCCACCCCAGGAGGGTGAAATTTCTCCCCTTTCATTTCCTTATTGGCTCTGGAGTTGGGTGTGACGGGGAGCAGAGGAAGGCAGTGTGAAGCCAGAGACGGGTTTCTAGTCCCAGTCTCTGCCCAGAACCCTAGCAGCCTCCCCCCACTCCAGGAGGCTTCAGGGTTTCTGTCTCTAAAAGTGGGGGAGCAGCTGGACCGGCTGATCTGTGAGAATTGGAGGCTGGGGCACAATTTCCTTCCAGGCAGGGAGCCATCCTGGGGGTGAAAATATCACCCCCAGCAAGACCGTGTCGGGGGCTGGAAGCAGTGTGGGGGACCTCCCACTTCTCAGGTGCTGAGTGAGTGCAAATGTTTCTCTCTCCACAGTCCTGACCCAAGTGGGGGAGGTGGCTCCGCTGAGGGAAAGGCTGGGAAACCCTCAGACAGTATTTCCAACTGCAGCGCTCCGTATGTCAACTCTTCCAAAATATGCCCCCAAGTGCAGATCACCTCCAGGCTGTCCCTCAATTTCTGACACAATTTCCACACAATTGTCCCCTCCACTTCAGATTGTGGCCCAAATAACAACCGCCCTATCCTAGACCCCCACAATTTACATTAAGATGTCCCCACACAAACGCTGATTTCTAGTTGGTTCCCTTAAAACATTCCTGGACTCTGAACTCTTCAGGGTTCAGCAGGGATTCCCCCACTCCCTGGGAGCCTTCACCTCCAACCACCGGGTCTCCGCCTCTCAGCACTTCCAAACCCCTCCCTGGTCAGCTGCCCCACCCCACCTGTGCACCTAACACCTCCGCAGCCCCGGGCCTGGCCCCTCCCGGGCACTATGCCAAGCCCCCAAGGTCTGGGGATCCAAGAGTCCCACCCTCCAGCTTCAAACCCCAGACCCATAGCTCAGGCAGGTGGGAGCCCCTGTACAGCCCAGATCTCAGTCTCAGAGAGCTCAGCCGCTCCAGCCTCCCTCCCCAACCTCAAGCCCACAGCCCCCTTCGAGGTGAGGAAGCTAAGTGTCTGGATCCCCATAACCCTCAGCTAGGACCTCCTTCCCCCTCCACAATGTTGACTATAGAGTGAGCTAAGGAGGAGTCCTGGCAGCAAGAGAAATGGGGGTTAGACTTGGGGAAGGACTCTTGTCAGCGGGGGGTGAGGGTGGTCTAGCAAGAACAGGAGCTGTTGAGGACATTAGCAATTACTGGAGAATACAGAGGTGTGAAAGCTGAAACCCTCGGCCCCAGGAGGACCCCTGCTGAGGGTCTCTAAAACAATGAGTTCAGTGAAGTTCAGTTGGCAGGAGTGAGGGTCAGGAGTAGAGATGGGGGTGGGGAATGGAAACTGACCCCTCTCCTGCTCTCCCGCTCCCAGCTCGGACTCCATCTGGGCCCCCACCTCGCTGAACCCCAACTCTAACCCACCTGTTATTTCAGACTCCCCAAAACCAATCTCCATCTCTCATTCCTGAGCCCTAACTCTTGTTTCTGACCTTACCTTAGATCGCACTCTATCCCTGAAGCCCAACTGATTTCTACCCCAGCTCCCACATCTTTTAACACTATATTCTAACCCTGAGCTCCCACCTCGAATGTCCCTTAATGGTGACCCCTTCTTCCATCTCTTAGTTCCTGTCCCCCCATCAATCCCGACTTTGATTCCCTTCCTAATTCCCCAGCTCTACGCCTACCTACCTGCTACCCTGGAGGTCTGACTCCTAGCTTTGGTTTGTTCCTGTGACTTCCTTACATTTGGGGTCGCGCACATCCAGCCATCACGTTTAAGCGGTGACCTGACCCTCGCCCCAGTTTTCCTGGCCCCCGTTTACCCCTCACTCCGACGAGCCCGCGGAAACCGCGCTCCTGCGCCCGTCCCCGTCCCGGTCCCTGACGCCCGGACATCTGGTCTCCGAGGCTCCAGCTCCTCCACTCCTCAGCTCTAGTTGGGGCCCCCATTTGAGCCCACACCCAGGTCCTTGCACCCATTTAAGCCCGCACCCCGATTCCTGTCCCCCACCTCCCGCTCCGCCATCCCCGCGGACACACCTCGCCCGCCTCCGGGTAGTAGCTCCACTCCGCCAGGTCGTGGGCCTCCATCTTCACCGAGCCCAGCATCCCCCGGGCCCGCGCCCCCACCTGCCCCCGCTCCGGCCCGGGGGGAACCGAGCGCTCCGGATCCTTCAGCCCGCACAGCCCGCTTTCCGACCCGCACCCGCCCTCCGACTGCCCAGGTCCCCGCCGTCCCGGGCGCCGCGGGAGGCGGCCAAGCTTTATAGCCGGGACGCCCGCCCCCCCAGCCCCCGCCCTCCCCGGACTCCCCTCCCGCGCTCGGACTGGGGCGCCCCCTGCGGGATTGCGAGGAGACAGACCTCAGGCGCCGGGAGCCGCAGCCCGCGGACCGCGAGCTGGACGTGGCCGAAGCGTGAGGGAGCTGCTGGGAGGGGGCACCGCGGGTGACAACGGCCCTGAGGGCGGGACTCGGGCCCTTCTGTCCCGGCGGTTTCGACTTCTAGACGAGAGAGGAGTCAGAGCTCAGCATGACTACCGGGGGGACGGGGCCTCAGAGCGCGGGGGACGCCAGGGCTCCATATACGCCGCCTTCGGGACGGGTAAGAGACTCCTAAACCACATTCCCGTTGGACGGGCTGGAACATGGATGCTTCCAACAGCTGGGAATGCTCCAAACTGTGCCGAGGGTCGGGACCAAAGGTGAAGGCGATTGGGGCCTCAGCCCATACACCCCTCGGGCCCCAGATCGCCTTCAAGACCTAGGAGGTACGCCACCCAGACTCTGCACACTCCCTCTACCACCAGCCGTCCAGGGACTCGGAACCACGGAACTCCATTTCCCAGAATCCTCTCTCCTGTCCCTTCCCGCGCCTCTGCCGAAGGACTACACTTCCCAGAAGGCACGACGTTCGAAGGCAGGAAACGAAGAGCCGCCCGGAGTCGCCTGGGCGGGGACGGGGGCGGGAGGCCGCTCGCGCGGCTGGAGGTCGGGGCGGGCTCGGCCTGCTGCGCGGACTCCATTTCCCGGCAACACCGCGCGCGCCGCGCGTGCGCCGTGCCGGGCGGCGAGCGGAAGATGGCGGTGGCGGCGTCAGGGAAGGGGTGCTGCTGAGGGTGCGCCACGGGACGGAGGCCGGAGCTGCGGTGAGCAGGGCGGGCGTGGGGGCCCGAGGCCCGGGAAGGAGGGGCCCTGAGGCTGCAGGGCGCTGGCGGAGGGCTGGGGGCGCTTCGAAGAGAAGGCGGCAGTGACGTTTGGGACCCCGATTTCTTCTGCTCTGGACCCTCCCGTGCTCCCCTCGGGGCAAAGTTCCAATGTGGCCCCCGAGGCGTGTCCGTCCCGGGCCGCAGCTGTGCCTCCGCTGTCTCTGCTCCTGCCTCACTTCGAATAGCCGCTCTGGCCTTTGGTTCCTCAAACACGCCACGCGCCTTCCGGCCTCGGGAGTTTTGCACATGCTGCCCCTCTGCCTGCAACATCCTTTCACCCATTCCGCTTGGCTAGCTCCCATTCATCCTTCGGGTCTCAGCACCAACGTCACTTCCTCTGCGAAGTCGTCCTTCCCTGTCCTCTGTCCCGAAATCTGCCTATTAAACGCTCTCCTAGGTCCCAGTTCATTTGCTTTGTGTCACATGTGATCTAATTTGGTTTTGGACCTTTATTTGTTTGGCTATTTGTATAATCAAATACCGTGAGCTCCATGGGGCCGGGACTGGATATTGTATTGTCACTGCTGTGCACCCAGCACAGTGCTGGTCACACTGAAGATGCCCAGTTAATATTTGTTGAATGAATGAAAGATACTCCTGGGTCCATTCTGTACGTTACTCCCAGGTGGGAGTGGGGCAGTGGTACTCCGAAGGGGGTACACCTGGAAGGGGAATCAATGGTTGCTGGTAACAGCAAAAGACTGCACACCCCCCCAGTGTTCTTTAATAGGAAGACCGGCAGGAAAAAACAACAACATTCATATAATAAAACACTATGCAGCTGTAAAAAGGAACGAGGGAAATCTTTACACACTGTTATAGAGAGGGCTCCAGCATATACCAAGTGAAGGCAAATGAAAAGTGAGGTGGTGTTCATTCTATACTTCCTTTTTATTGAAGAAAGGGAAATATAGATATGAACTTTAAAAAATAAAGGCTAAACCAGAAAGTGGAAAAGGAAGGACAGGTAAAAGAAAAGATTAGTGGATCTGAACATATCATCATGAAAAGAGCGGAAAGGTTCATCATGAGAAGCTCATCGTGTTTGAATGGGCAACAGGGGTATGCTGGTCATGGGGAGGCAGTGCCCGTTGGCTTGCATTCACAGACCTGGAGGGCAGAAGCAGTTCCTTTTAAAGGCAGTGCACACAGTGGTGAGGGGGCTAGGCCTTACTCCTACGTCTGCATCTTGCAAACTGTGGGCCTTTGGTCAGGGTACTTTACCTCCCTGGCCCAATTGGTTGGGTGTCGCCCCAGGTATGGAAAGGTTGCTGGTTGATTCCTCGGCAGGGCACTAGTCAGGTTTCTGGCGCAATCCCCAGTAGGGGATTTGCAGGAGGCACCAGATGGATGTTTCTCACATCAATGTTTCTCTCCCTCTTTCTTCCTCTTGCTCTAAAAATCAATAAAAAATAATTTTAAAAAGTAGTACCTACCTGGAAGAGTTGGTGTTGTGAGGTTAAATAACTTCATACATAATAGCGGTTAAGCCTGGCCGGTGTAACTGAGTGGATTGAGCGTGGTCCCATGCACTAGGTCACTGGTTCAATTCCTAGTCTGGGCACGTGCCCAGGTTGTGGGCTCGACCCTGCAGGAGGCAGTGGATCGAGGTTTCTCACTCGTAGATGTTTCTATGTCGCCATCTAAAATCAATAACATTTTAAAAAATAAATGAAAATAATCATTTTGTTAAAAAATTACAGTGGTTATTTTTCAAACATTCTAAATCTTTTAAGTATATTTTTAAATTGATTTTAGAGAGAGGGAGAGAGAAATAGAAACATCAATGATGAGGAGTCATTGATCAGCTCCTCCTGCATGGCCCCCCTGGGGATTGAGTTAGGAACCCAGGCATGTGCCCTGACAAGGAATTGAACTGTGACCTCCTGATTCATAGGTCGATGCTCAAACCATTGAGCCGCACTGGCTGGGCTTCAAACATTCTAGAGCCAAAGAGTAGGGATACTAAGCCCAGTGACTGGGGAAGCCCTTTGGCATTCACTCAGCAGATAATTACTGAACACCCATTAGGTGTCAATTGCTGTTCCATAATAGGGAAATAGAAAGTAAACACACACATCTTTGGCCTCAGGGAGCTTACTAATAGATAGTTGATTGATGGTAAATGCCATGGAAAAAAATGAAGCATCCCAGATGGGGAGGGAGAGGAAATTGAAATTTAAAATAGGGTGGTCAGCCGAGACTGGTTTGGCTCAGTGGATAGAGCGTCGGACTGCGGACTGAAGGGTCCCGGGTTCAATTCCGGCAAGGGCATGTACCTTGGCTGCGGGCACATCCCCAGTAGGGGGCGTGCAGGAGGCAGCTGATCGATGTTTCTCTCTCATCGATGTTTCTGACTTTCTATCCCTCTCCCTTCTGCTCTGTAAAAAAATCAATAAAATATATTTAAAAAAAAAATAGGGTGGTCAGGAAAGACCTCACTGCCAAGATACTTCTGCTGAAACCTGAAAGAAACGAGCGAGAGAGTTGGGCCAGGATCTGTAGAGGAGGGAGGAGTATTCCAAGCAGAAGAGAAGCACAAAGGTTTTGAGGAGGGTGCATGCTTGCCATATTTAAGGGACAACAGGAGGCCAAGGCAGACAGAGGTGAGGGAAATGAAGGCAGCGGTAGAAGGGGCCAGATCATAGGAGGTTTTCTAGGCCTTAAAGATGTTGGCTTTGACTCAAAGCCGCCAGATGTGGGGGTGCCGGGCAGAAGGGGAACTAGAAAGCAGGCTATCTTTCAAAAGATGTTTTATTTTTAAATATATTTTTTTATGGCCGAAACCGGTTTGGCTCAGTGGATAGAGCATTGGCCTGAGGACTGAAAGGTAACCAGGTTCGATTCCGGTCAAGAGCATGTACCTTGGCTGCGGGCACATCCCCAGTAGGGGGTGTGCAAGAGGCAGCTGATAGATGTTTCTCATTGATCTTTCTGACTTTCTATCCCTTTCCCTTCTTCTCTGTAAAAAGATCAATAAAAAAAAAATAAATATTTTTATTGATTTCAGAGAGGAAGGGACAGGGAGAAAGAGAAACATCAATGATGAGAGAGAATCATTGATGGGCTGCCTCCTGCACGCTCCACGCCGGGAAGCGGGTCTGCACCCCGGGCCTGTGCCCTGACCGGGAATGGAACCGGGAAGTCCTGGTTCGTAGGTCAACACTCAGACCCTGAGCCACACCAGTTGGGCTCTTGTGAGTTTGTTTAAAATCTATTTGTATTGATTTCAGAGCGGGAGGGAGAGGGAGATAGAAATATCAATGATGAGCCGAACCGGTTTGGCTCAGTGGATAGAGCGTCGGCCTGCGGACTGAGAGGTCCCGGGTTCGATTCCGGTCAGGGGCATATACCTTGGCTGCAGGCACATCCCCAGTTGGAGGTGTGCAAGAGGCAGCTGATTGATGTTTCTCTCCCATCGATGTTTCTGACTTTCTATCCTTCTCCCTTCCGCTCTGTGAAAAAATCAATAAAATATATATTTAAAAATATATATATATATATCAATGATGAGAAAGAATCATTGATCCGCTGCCTCTTGCATGCCCCCTACTAGGGATCAGTCCTCCAACCCAGGCATGTGCCCTTGGCCAGAATTGAACATGGGACCCTTCACTCCACAGGCCGATGCTCTGTCCACTGAGCCACACCAGCTAGGGCATCTTTCTCTTTTTAGGCATAAATACACAACTCCCTCTTTTATAAAAAGGGAACATAGCACATACACATTGTCTTCCACTTTCCATATTTTCACTTAATGTGTGCTGTTTATTAGTGTACAGAGATTGTCCTCATTCCTTCTTTCCACCTCCCTCATTCCTTTTTACAGTTGCATAGCATTTGATTACGTAGATACAAGCATCGTTTTTTAGCCAGTCTCCTTGTTTGAGAATGCTCAGATGACTAGTAGTCTTTTGCTATTAGGAATAGTTTTGTGGTTGGTATCTTTCTTATTTGGTAATTGTGCCAGTGTGGCTTTGGGACAGATGCCCAAAAGTCTCCCCTCCCCACCCTACCCCACATTTTTTAAATTGAGAAAGAAACATTGATTTCTTGTTCCGCTTATTTATACATGTCTAGGTTGTTCCTTGTATGTGTCCTGACCGAGGATCGAAACCGAAACCTTGGTGTATTGGGACAACACTAACCAACCAGGTGAGGGCACAGTATTATTACCACCTTTTTTTTTTTAATATATTTTATTGATTTCTTACAGAGCGGAAGGGAGAGAGATAGAAAGTCAGAAACATCGATGAGAGAGAAACATCAATCAGCTGCCTCTTGCACGCCCCCTACTGGGGATGTGCCCGCAGTCACGGTACATGCCCTTGCCGGAATCGAACCCAGGACCCTTCAGTCCACAGTCCAACGCTCTATCCACTGAGCCAAACCGGTCTCGGCATTACCACCTTTTGAAAGACAGCTCCATAGCATTCTAGAAAGTGGCTGAAACATAACGTATTTAACGAGGCCCTTTCTTATGTACTGAGTACTTACCGTGCAGGATTCTGGAACCAGTCCCTGTTGTAGAAAGCTTGTTCTGGTGTCCAGTCCAGAGCATACCGCTCAGATGCAGAGGCGCTGAGGCCAGCGAGGGGGCGGCTGGGTGTTCACTTGTTCATCACTCAGCAGACGTTGCGGTCGGTTTGCTGTGTGCAAAGTACTAGAGGTGAGGCTTGGTACTGCCTCTGACCCAAGAGACATTGGTCTCCCCCAAATTACAGCCCTCATGTGCACTTACAGTCTGAGACAGACCCTGAGGTGAGGAGGGTCTTGGGAGGATCCATCAGCTGGGAAGGAGGGTTGAGCCTTTGAGGGTGGTGAGGGGAAGCTCCGACCCACCTTTTTCTCCCCCAGGGCATACCGGGCAGCAGCCATGGCAGGCAGCAGTGGGGACAGCATCACGCGCCGGAGCGTGGCATCACAGTTTTTCACGCAAGAGGAGGGGCTAGGCATCGATGTCATGACCACTTCAGAGAGAGTGAGCATGAGAGAAGGGCTGGGGGGGGGGGGTCTGGGCGAACCACCCCCAGCTGGCAGAGCCCAGGAGTGCTGAGGGGGCTGGGCTGGCACGATTAGCACCACCACCTGCCTCTCCCCCTCGTTCTAGGTGGTTGATCTCCTGAACCAGGCGGCACTGGTCACCAGTGAGTCCAAGATCACACTGCTCAAACAGGTGAGGGGCAGGGTGCTGCTGGGCAGACAGGGCACGGGGAGGGGCATGGAAGCCGTGAAAAAGACGGCACTGGTAATAACAGCACTGTGTGCCCATCCCAGCGCTTAGGATATGCCTGCCGAGGCGCTCAGTGCTGCTCGGCCTGCTCCCCTTTCATTCCCACCGGAGCTCTGGGAGGCGGGTGGTCTCACCCCGCTCCGTAGGGAGAGAGGCGGTCTGAGCTCAGCTGTCCGCCCACGGTCACTGCCGGGAGCTGGATTCCAGCGCCGATCCTGTGCTCTTCCTCCTTCATTTCCTCCCTGCCGGGGTCCTGTCCCGTGGGGAAGACATGCAGGTGACGTGACAGTGAGGACCCAGAGTGAGCCGGGCTGGGGGGAGGCAGGCGTCCAGGGGGCTGTGGAGCTCAGGGAGGGCTTTCCGGAAGGGGACATCTGAGCTGGGACATGGGGGATAAGGACGGAAACCAGCCAAGAGTGGGAGGGGGCTTGAGAGGAGGTCACAATAGCTTGTGCAAAGGCAAAAGCACATGGGAATCTGCGGGGGCGAGGGGGTGTGGGGTGGTTCAAAACAGGATGCAGGTGGAGTTCAGAACCCCCCAGTCCTGCTACTTACTCAGCATGTAGGCTCGTGTAGCTGACTCCCCCTATCGGTAGAGTGGGGTACTGGGGCCACCCTCGTGGGGGGTGCTATGAAGGTAACTCAACAGCAGCACCTTGGGTCATAGGGGCCAGGCCTGTGCTGGCGCTGGCTTACAGAGAATGTCTGTGGGAGGCGCCGATTCCAAAGGGCCTGGCAGGGACAAGGGCCTCAGGCACGGGTCCCCACTGTCATGTGTGCCTGCTGGACGGTGGCCATGCGGGTGGGGAGTAGAGACGGGAGAACAGTGGGGAGCTGATGCCGGAGGGGCCTCAGGAAGGCAGGAGCCCTGCAGCACGTCCCTCTCTTTAGCCCCGTGCATATCACGTGCTCACTGTCCCCCAGGGCGTAGCCTGGGAGGACCTTAATGAAGCTCCACGGCAGCCGCAGGAACTGTGTGTGAGACCCCCACTCACAGAGGAGACCAGGAGAAGCCCCTGCCGGGCCACGGTGCGGCATGGCAGAGCCGGGACTGGAGCCGAGTCTTCTGTCTGCGGCCTACCCCGTGCTCCTGCCCCTACAGTTCCTGTCTGCACCCATAGGCCCTGGTTTTACATGGGTGTTCCTCCCCATCCCCCTTCTCCTTCCAGGTCCAGGAACTGATCATCAACAAAGACCCCACGCTCCTGGACAACTTCCTGGATGTGAGCGACTGATGGGAGAGAGAGGCTGTGGGGCGGGGTGAGGGGTGGATCCTGGTACGGCCCTTGACACGCCTTCTTCCTGATGTTGGCAGGAAATCATCGCTTTCCAAGTAGATAAGTCGATTGAAGTGCGCAAATTCGTCATCGGCTTCATCGAGGAGGCATGGTATGGGGCGGGACAGGGAGCCCCTGGGGGTGCCCCTGGAGCCCTCCTCTGTAGCCCCCCACCTGGCCCTCCCCTCAGAGCCTGCCTTCCGCTTCCTGGACTCAGCCTCCTTCCCCATGCACAGTCTCCCCTGCAAATGAGCCAGAGACGTGGAGTTGTCCGGGATAACCTGCTCCTCCCACAGGGCACCTACTCAGTGAGGACTGCGGCTGAGCCTTCAAGATGTAAACAGCATCTGACCATTTCAGCCGCTCCCCTTGCTGTCCCTCCGGCCGCCATACCTCCTCCTGGCGCTCTCGGTGGCCTTGTGCAGGCTTCCCCCTCCACTCTCCTCTGTTTACTTGAGGTGAAATTCACATGACAGACAATTAACTGTTTGTTTTTTATCAAGCCTGATCATCTGATTTTTATTTTATTTTATTTTTTCATTTTTTTATCTTTATTCAGTTTATTAATTACATTGTTTACCTTTTTATCCCCCTATAGCTCCCCTCCACTCTGTACCCATCCTACCCTCCACCCTTACCTCCCCCTCCCCACTGTCCTCTCCCATTGTTGCAAGATTTTTGTCCAGTCTCTTGCTGTACTTCCCACAACCCTTTTCTCCCCAAGAATTGTCCATTCCCTCTCTATGACCATGTTTCTGTTATAGTCACCAGTTTATCCTGTTCATCAGCCTATCAATTCACTTGATTTTTATGTTCATTTGTTGATAGATGTGTATTTGTTGTTCATAATTTATATTTTTACCTTTTCCTTCTTCCTCTTCTTAAAGAATATCTTTCAGCATTTCATATAATATTGGTTTGGTGGTGATGAACTCCTTTAGCTTTTTCTTATCTGCGAAGCACTTTACCTGACCTTCAATTCTGAATGATAGCTTTGCTGGATAGAGTAATCTTGGTTGTAGATTCTTGCTATTCATCACTTTGAATATTTCTTGCCACTCCCGTCTGACCTGCATCGTTTCCGTTGAGAAATCCGCTGACAATCGTATGGGTGCTCCCCTGTAGGTAACCAACTGTTTTTCTCTTGCTGCTTTTAATATTCTCTCTTTATCTTTTGCTCTTGGTATTTTAATTATGATATGTCTTGGTGTGGTCTTCTTTAGATTCCTATATTTTGGGGTTCTGTGTATTTCTTGGGCTTTTAAGTCAGTTTCTTTCACCAGGTGGGGGAAGTTTTCAGTCACCATTTCTTCAAGTAGGTTTTCATTATCTTGCTCTCTCTCTTTTTCTGGCACCCCAATAATTCGGATGTTGGTATGCTTGAGGTTGTCCCAGAGGCCCCTTACACTATCTTCAATTATCTGAATTCTTTTTGTTTCTTGCTTTTCCAGCCGAGAGGATTTTGCTTCTTTGTATTTCAAATCTTTGACTTGGTTCTTGTGGTCCTCTGGACTGCTGTTAGGACTTTGTGTAATATTTTTTATTTCAGTCAGTATATGCTTGATTTCTAGTTGGTCCTTTTTCATATCCGTGAGGGTCTCGTTCATATCCTCAAAGGTCTTGTTCATTTCCTTGAGGGTCTCATTCATTTCCTTGCAAGTCTCATTCATTTCCTGGTTGGTCTTGTTTATTTCCTCATAGTTCTCATTAAGTTCATCGGCCTTTTCTAGGAGCCTCTTGAAAAGCCTTATAACCGTGGTTTTGAACTCTATGTCTAGTCGTCTTTTCTCCTCCATTTCTTTCACACCTGATTTCTTTCCATGTCTCTGCATGGTGGCTGCTTTATGTGGTGGATATCCTCAAAGGGACAGTGGCTCAGTCTCCCCAGTTACCTGAGGTGGGTACTCTTACTGCAATCCTTTATGGGTTGTACAGTATTTTTGAATTTAAAACCAGCTTGTTGTTGTTAGCCCTAGGAGGGTTTGACCTCCAGGCCAATTGGCTGTGAAGGGAGACTGTGTTCAGGTTGGATGGGCGGAGTCTCTAAGCTGCGCAGGCAGCGTCAGCGTCAGCTGCGTCCTATGTGGCGCTCGCGCGGGTCTCTGTTGGATGGGGATGGCTGCAGGCACCTCCAAGAGAAAGCCGCTAGTCTCTTCCCCTTGCCAGACAACTCTGCCTCTCCCCAAATGAGTCTGCACACCCAAAGTCTCGCCCAGGGTTTTAAAACATGTGGTTTCCGGAACCAGGAGACAAGTTTCCAGGGGGCAAGTCGTGCGTCTGTGCTGTTGCACAGTTTAAGTGTGTGCAAACTTCTTTTTCAAGCACCCGGCTTCTCCGCAGACTAGGAGACCTCTGCCGTGCCCCCCGGACCTCGGACCTCGCCTAGCACTGGGGAATCTGTGCAGTGGGACGTCTCCACATACCCCAGATCTCAGACCTCGCCTGGCGCTGGGGAATCCGTGTAGTGGGACGTCTCCGCCCTCCCCATTGGCAAAATCCAGCCCGGGTTGCTGCTCCAACCCTACAGCCCGTGCGCGCGACCAGGACGGCTCCTAACCTGTTTCCACACGATCTTCAAGGCTGTGCTCCCGCCGCTCTTCTGAGTCTCAGTGTCCCACCTTTACTTTTATTTGTGGCGTTTTCACTCAGCCAGCTTTCTGGTGATTCTGGGTGATGTTTGTTTTGTTGTTATGTTGTAGTTTTTAAATTGTTGCACGGGATGTGACAGAGGTGTTTACCTCTGCCGCCATCTTGGTTCTCTCTGACAATTAACTGTTTTTAAGTGAACTCAGCAGTTGCATTCAGAATGTAGTTCCAAACATTTTAATTCCCCGAAAGGAAACACTGTTCCCATCGCTCGCTTCCTCCTGGCTTGGCAGACAGAGCGCTCCTGCCAAAATGTGGATGGCTCTGGGCCCTCCCTGCTCGCAGACCTGGCCGCAGTCTCACTTAGATTGAACCCACTCCCCAGCCTGGCTCTTCCTGGGCCTCTCCATCTTCACTCCCATCCCCTGGCCTCCCTGTTGTTGCTCAGAAAAGGCTGTGCTGCTTCATAGCCCCTCAGCTGGCAACAGTGTGTCTGCAAGGATCCTCACCTCCGGGAGCCGCCTGGCTCACACCCTCCCTTCCCGTCTTCCTCAGCAAGCCCTTCCTGGCCGGGCCAGCACAGCCCGCTCCTCTGGCACCCCTTTTGCATTTAAAAAAAATGTTTGTATTGATTTCAGAGAGGAAGGGAGAGGGAGAGAGAGGTCAGTGATGAGAGAGAATCATTGATGAGCTGCCTCCTGCATGCCCCCAGTTGAGGATCAAGCCCACAGCTAGGGTTTGTGCCCTGACTGTGAATCAAACCAAACCGTGAGCTCGGTTCTTAAGTCGATGCTGACCCACTGAGCCCTGCCGGCCGGGCTCACTCTTTATCGTGTTCTCGGTGTGACCTTGATGCATCCCCACAGCATGTCAGCTCCCAGGGGCGGGACTTCTCTATTGCAGACTCCTGTCTCCCAGTGGCCAGAACAGTGTTGGCACGTAGGAGGGGCTGACTGTGTATTTGTTGGGCAAGAATTTAAATCGGAATAGCAACCCTGTGGAATGCTTACTCTGCCCCACGCTCCTAACTCCTGTCCTTTGTGGCCGTCTGTGATCTTCACCGCAGCCTTCGGGGTGGAGACTGTTTTCCTCCTTGTACGGAAAGGGAGGCGGAGTGTTAAAGCGACTTGCTCAAGCTGAGTCACTTCTTCATTAAACATTTACCTGATGCTTTGTGACTTGAGAAAATAGCCTTTATTTTGTGAAATCCCTCCTCAGGCACTGTACTGAATGCTTTACCTACTTTGTTATTCAACTCTCAGAAAAAAAATACTATGCATTTTGGCCCATTTAACCAAAGACAAAACTGACTCGGGGCAGGAGGTGAGTTTCGCGAGGCCGCACAGCATCGCGGGGCCGGGCTAAGATTGTAAGTGGTCTGTAGCCCACGTTCTCAACCCCCACCTGTTACTCAGAATTTGGGCTCAGTTTCAGAATTGCAGAAACCCTCAGCAAAACGACCTGCCCAGTGGCTGTGTGTGACTTGCCTGAGATGTGCCGGGCGTTTGGCAGGCTGTAGGAATGTAACTGAGTAAAAACAAGTTTTGTTCCCACTTTCATGTAGCTGACAGTCGAGTTTTATAATTTTTGACTAGTTAGCTTCCAGTTATAATGTGCTGTGAAAATGATATTTATGTTCTGAGTTATAGATATGGCCTTCTTTAGTTTTTTTATTGTATTTTTTTAAAAATATATATTTTATTGATTTTTTACAGAGAGGAAGGGAGAGGGATAGTTAGAAACATTGATGAGAGAGAAACATCGATCAGCTGCCTCCTGCACACCCCTTACTGGGGATGTGCCTGCAGCCAAGGTACATGCCCTTGACTGGAATTGAACCTGGGACCCTTCAGTCCGCAGGCCGACTCTATCCACTGAGCCACACTGGTCAGGGCATTTATTGTATTTATTGAAGGCCTTTCGTTCTTTCCTTCAGCAAAAAAATGAGACTCTGCTAGTACCAGACTGAAAAGGTTCCCTCCCCTCATTCGGAGACCTCAGGCTTAGGTAAACAAAACTAGTGATTACGTAAAGCAAAGTGTTTTCACCTAGTAATGGCTAATATCAGTCAAATGCTTTTTACACTCTTCTAAGCTCTTCACATGCATTTCTACGGTCTTCAACAAGCGATGGCGTAGGTGCTATTTCAAATGAGACAAAGTTGGTTGCCCAGATTCATACAGGTATCTAGTTCTGTTGCCCCTTGTTTGAACAGCAGGGGTCTATTAGGGCAAAGTGGGGGTTGCATGAGCAACGTAGATAGAGGGTTCAGGGGCAGCTGTGTTCTCAGCGTCCAGATGTGCTGGCAAACGAGAGATACACTCCCTGCCTTTGCCCCCCTCCACTCCAACCTCCTGACACACTGACCCCGACTTCCTTTTCCTCGTGGTGCCCAGGTTCCTTTCACTGCCCAGAAACGGACTCGATTTGCCCTTTTTCCTCCCTCCCCAGCAAGCGAGACATCGAGCTGTTGCTGAAACTGGTCGCGAACCTCAACATGCTCCTGAGGGACGAGAATGTGAACGTGGTGAAGAGGGCCATCCTCACCATGACCCAGCTCTACAAGGTGGCCCTGCAGGTAGGCTGCTCCCCGCCCCGGGCATCTGGCCTGACAGCGTATTTACAGGCTCATCTGTGAGAGTTCAAAACAAGGCTCGATCAGATCCTTTCTGAGCAAGAGGTGCTGCTGGTCTTTGGGTCTGATGTTAATGTCGTCCAGTGCTCAGGGGCCACATGAACCCGTTCTTTGTACATGGACGCATTCAGCGAACATTCCCTAAGTAGCTCTCCTGTGACCAAGATAGGCCATTCCTGCCATCATGATGCTCACGGCCCAGTGCGGGAGACAGAACCTGATTGAAGAACCACAGGGCCCTGGACAGTGTGACTCAGCTGTTTTGAGTGTCGTCCTATGCACCGAAAGGGCTCCGGTTCAATTCCTTGTCAGGGCATATACCCAGGTTGTGGGTTGTATCTGGTTAGGGTTCGTACAGGAGGCAACTGATCGATGTTTCTCTCTTACATCGATGTTTCTGTCTCTCCCTCTCTGTTCTCTCTCTCTTCCTCCCCCGACCTCTAAAATCACTAAAAAGATACTTTTGTTTTTCATATATATTTTATTGATTTTTTACAGAGAGGAAGAGAGAGAGGGATAGAAAGTCAGAAACATTGATGAGAGAGAAACATCGATCAGCTGCCTCTTGCACACCCCCCACTGGGGATGTGCCCGCAACCAAGGTACATGCCCTTAACCGGAATCGAACCTGGGACCTTTCAGTCTGGAGGCCGACGCTCTATCCACTGAGCCAAACTGGTTTCGGCAATGAAAACATAATTTTAAATAAAAATCACAGAAGCCAAAACAAGTTTGGCTCAGTGGATAGAGCATTGGCCTGCGGACTGAAAGATCCCAGGTTCGATTCCAGTAAAGGGCATGTACCTTGGTTGCAGGGGGTGTGCAAGAGGCAGCTGATCGATGTTTCTGACTTTCTATCCCTCTCCCTCTCTGTGAAAAATCAAAATATATTTTTAAAAATCACAAAAATATTAATTTGGGTTGTAGTAAGTGATTAACAATCATGTAAATATGAATTCATTCCGTCTCTATCTCCACCTCTATGGTCAGCATTCTTATTCCTGTGTCCTGTTTAAGATTTGAGCCTTCATCGCTCTGGGTGGTCACTGTGTGAGCCTCATGTGGGCAGGATCAGGCCTGTCTTGATCACCACTGGTCCTGTCCCCAGTATCCCTTAGCACAGGGCTGGGGACAGAGTTGTAACCCAGTAAGTGTTTCCCAAGTGAATTTTTGTTTGTTTTTGTTAATCTTCACTGGAGGATATTTTTCCCATTACTTTACAGAGAGAGTGGATGAGAGGGAGAGAGGTGGGGTGAGAGAGAAAAACATTACTGTGAGAGAGATCATCAACTGGTTGCTTCTTACACGCACCCTGACAGGGGACAGGGAGCAAACCTGCAACCCCGGTAGGTGCCCTTGACCTGGAATCGAACCGTGACCTCTCAGTGCTCAGACAGACTCTCTCACCACTGAGAACACTGGCCAAGGGGCCAAATGAAATGTTCATCATCGTTTATGGATATCTTGGTGTGGGAGGGTTGGCGACTGATGTCTTGTCCCTGTTTCTCTCTGCGTTCCTCCCTGGCCGCTCCAGTGGATGGTGAAGTCACGGGTCATCAGCGAGCTCCAGGAGGCCTGCTGGGACATGATGTCCGCCATGGCTGGGGACATCATTCTGCTGTTGGACTCCGACAACGATGGTGTCCGTACCCACGCCATCAAGTTTGTGGAGGCCTTCATTGTCACCCTGTCACCCCGCATGGCTGACTCGGAAATACCCCGACGCCACGAGCAGGACATCAGCCTGGACCGCGTGCCGCGGGACCACCCCTACATCCAGTACAGTGAGTGCCCCCCCCCCCCCAGCTGTGCCATCTGTCACTCACTTCCTCCTCCTCCTCCTCCCTTTCTTGGTTTTTAGTTTATGGAGACAGTACAATGCCGTGCGTAAGCGCCTGAACGCTAAGTTCAAATCCCAGCTCCACCACTTACATATACTCCTGTCTGAACTTGGGCACGTTCCCTCTCTCGGAACTTCATTTTCTCTGGGAAATGGAGGGGGTGGCAATACCCTCTGACGGTTGGTAGTGAGGCTCCATGAGGAGGTGAGCACTCGGTACGTGCTAGTTTTTCCAGCTGCAAATTAGGAAGGTAGGGCACTGATACACTGAAGTGTTGAGCGGTGAATGTGGAGGGGAAAAGGGAGAGTACCGTTGGTCTTGCTGCCTAGAGGTAAGTATTGCTAAGAATACTGTTTCCTTCCAGGCGTTTCCACGCAAATACAGATACCTGCCTGTATGTGCTCCTAGTTTCTATGTTTGGTGACTTTTTGTTTACAGAAAACAGGACATGCTTTAGGTTTTCAGCTGAGAGATATGAGAGTGTAGTGGCTTGTGTTAGAATCTCTGCTCTGTTGGGCCAGCAGCCTATTCTGTTTCTTCGTTGGTAATTGGGCTTTAGGTTGAAATTAGTATGGCTGGCTCAGTAAGCATTCCTCCACTGCTTTCTTCTGTATTGTTTGACTACCTTTTTAACTTAGCGATGCTATCTTAAGTTTTATCTTTCCCTATTAAAATCATGTTCATCCTGGCTGGTGTTGCTCAGTGGATAGAGCATCAGCTCACACACCAAAGGGTAACGGACTCAATTCCCAGTCAAGGGCACATACCTAGGTTGTGGGTTCGATCCCCAGACCTGATCACCTGGTCAGGGCTCATGAGCGAGGCAACCAATCAATGTGTCTCTCTCACATGCATGTTTCTCTCTCTCTCTCTCTCTCTGTCTCCCCCTTTCCTCACTCCCTTCCACTCTCTAAAACTCAATGGAAAAAATACCCTCAGGTGAGGATAGCAAAAAAAAAGAAAATCACGTTCAGTTGCTAAACAATATTCCATAGTATGGTTACATCCCATTCTATTTATTTTTATTTATTACATTTTTATTGATTTAAGAGGGGAAGGGAAAGGGGAAGAAAGAGATAGAAACATCAATGATGAGAGAGAGTCACTGATTGGCTGCCTCCTGCGCACCCACACTGGGCATGGAGCCTGCAGCCCGGATGTGTGCCTGGACTGGGATCAAACCATGACTGTCTGGCTCGTAGGTTGATGCTCAACCACTGAGCCATGCTGGCTGGGTTTATTCAATTTTTTATCCAGTATTTTTGCAAAGAAAGATAACCAGCAAAGTTACGAAGGGTCAAGGAGAGGGTGGTACAAAGGACTCTGAGTTCTCTGTGTGTATGTACACATATATAAGTACTTAGCATTTACGTCAGTATAGTTAGTTCATCCAGTCAGATTCTGGTAGTTGTATATTTAAAATTATTTCATTTTTTAAAATATATTTTATTGATTTTCCACAGAAAGAAAGGGAGAGGGATAGAAAGCCAGAAACATCAATGAGAGAGAAACATCGATCAGCCACCTCTTGCACACACACACACACACACACACACCCACTGGGGATCTGCCCACAGCCAAGGCACATGATGCCCTAGACCGGAATCGAACCTGGACCCTTGAGTCCACAGGCCAGTGCTCTGTCCACTGAGCCAAACCGGTTTCGGCAAAATTACTTGTTTTGAGCAGTTTCATCTCTACATCTTTATACTCATTAAGCCTCATGAGACTCATCAGTGCTAAATTTTCTGTTTGTCAGCCAATCACAGCCATCCATGTACAAGGTCACTCTCCTTTTGGCCCCAAAGGCTGCTCTCTCCAGAGTCCTGGGAGAAAGGCTCCTACTAACTGGTTCCCTTCTCTCTCTCTCTCTCTCTCTCTCTCTCTCTCTCTCTCTCTCATTAGACGTGCTGTGGGAAGAGGGTAAGGCAGCCTTGGAGCAGCTCCTCAAGTTCATGGTGCACCCCGCCATCTCCTCCATCAACCTGACTACAGCGCTGGGCTCCCTCGCCAGCATCGCCCGCCAGAGGCCCATATTCATGTCTGAGGTGATTCAGGCCTATGAGACCCTGCATGGTAGGTTGGTGCCCCTCTCGCCCCCCCACTGCCCGGCCGTCAGCTCTTTGCTGAGGAAATGGGAGCGCTAGGTGGTGGGCTCCTGAGAGACTCGTCATTAATCTAGTAAGTGGTGGACACAGAGAGGGCCCTTTAGGTTCCACAGGAAGCTTTCTGTTGCGTGTGACAAGCCTGGTTCAGTGCTGGCTGTGCTGTTGAGGGACATGTGGGTGAAATCACACAATGTCTGAAATACCTTAAAATATTCCAGCCTCTCCTCCCTCTCCCCCCAAAGCAGGGAGGATAGATGTGTCAAAATAAGCAAAACGTTGATGGGTACATGGTGATTCACTGTACGTTTTTTCCTGCTTTTGTGCACATGTCAAAACTGGACAGTTGAGTTGAAATGTGAGTGCGTGCAGACCGTGGTTCTGTCTCCATCTGTTGGTTTGTTTGCTCCACGTTGGGGTCCTTCTGTGTCTCTTCCCTTGGGGTAGCAAAGATGGCCTCCAGTAGCTCAGGCTTCCATTCTGTTCACTTGGCAACCCCAGGAAGAGAGAGTGTCTCCTTTCCAATCATTCCGGCAAAGATCCATGAGCTGATGTTCATTGTTTCTGATTGGCCGAGAAGAGATTACAAGCCTATGTCTGAACCAATCACAGTGGCTGAGGGGTTGCTGCGATCTTACTGGCCCTGAGGCTTTGCTCACTTGGACTGAGCATGGAGCCAGGGTGGTTCCCTCAAAGGAGAATGGGAGTGTTGTTGGCCGAGGAAGGGGGGCAGGACGCCGGGCAGGCAAAGTTACAGGCATCCTCTTTTGCTCTGGAGCAGGGGAGGCTCGCTCATCAAGGTGACTATTAGGCATTCCAGAGTCCTGGTGGCAAGGACCCCAGTGAACTGTGGGAGCAGCTGTTGGGGCATTCTGGAGGTGAAAGTGATGGTTGTAGTCATCTCCAGGAGAGGCATATTAGGATTTCCCGTTCAAAGATGGAGGGAGATGAGACTTGATGTGTAATAAAGGGAAGGGTAAGTTTTCTCTTTGGGTTAAGGTTCTAACATGGATGAAAACCTCTCAGAGGTTTTAAGCATAAGCTTGTAGAGAGGGAAGGCTGCCCATTAGATCTGAGCGTGAAGGAGCTTCAGGAGATGCCTGCAGGCACTGCTGGGGCTGGGGAAGTGAGACTGAGGCCCGCGAGCTCTGTCCACAGCAGAAACCTCCTGTTTCTCCTCAGCCAACCTGCCCCCGACGCTGGCCAAATCTCAGGTGAGCAGCGTGCGCAAGAACCTCAAGTTGCACCTGTTGAACGTGCTCAAGCACCCGGCCTCCCTAGAGTTCCAGGCCCAGATCACCACCCTGCTGGTGGACCTGGGCACGCCTCAGGCGGAGATCACCCGCAACATGCCCAGCAGCAAGGACGCCCGCAAGCGGCCTCGAGATGACTCGGACTCCTCGCTCAAGAAGATGAAGCTAGGTGAGCTGCGGAGCGGCGGGCCCGGCCGGAGGGGTGGCGGGGCTGGCCGTATTTAAAGTGTTCAGTCACTTCGTTAAACTCATCTCCATTTGTATTAATGTTGTAAGTTACAGTGTGTAAATGTGATGACATAAATGATACCAAAATAGAGTTATTGAAGTATAGAGTATACTCTAAAGTAATTATGAATTACTTAAATTATACAGAAAGGAGCAGAATAAAAATAGTCTCCCTCCTGCCCCTCTCCCCAAAAGTAACCACTCCCTGAGCCTCATATGTGTAGAATTCTTCTTTCTTTTGTTTCGTTTAAGTAGGTTTTCTTTTTTAAGTAATTTTTAGTGGCAACCTTCCTGACTTGAAATTTTTTTTTAAATCACTTATGTTTGTTTCTAGAGCATGTATGAGAGAATCGTGTGTGCGGGTGAGGTTTTTTTGTTTGTTTGTTTTTTTCATTAAAAAGAATAAGGAATTGCCGAAGCCGGTTTGGCTCAGTGGATAGAGCATCGGCCTACGAACTGAAAGGTCCCAGGTTCGATTCCGGTCAAGGGCATGTACCGTGGCTGCGGGCACAACCCCAGCAGGGGGTGTGCAAGAGGCAGCTGATCGATGTTTCTCTCTCTTCGATGTTTCTGACTTTCTATCCCTCTCTCTTACTCTCTGTGAAAAATCAATAAAATATATTTTTAAAAAGAATAAGGAATTAATTTTGATATAAGGAGTGAGGTAGGGACCTATTCTCCCCTTCTACCCCCCATTATTAAGCATACAAAACAGAGCATTCTATACCTTAATTTACTGAGGAATCATCTTGGAGCTCTTTCTATATCTGCACATAGAAATCTACTGCATCCTTTTGAGGTGGAATAATTGTCTGGACTGCATGTGGGCCATTTTAACGAGTCCCCCGTTGATGGACATTTCACTTTTTATTTTTATTTTTTTAAATATATTTTATTGATTTTTTACAGAGCGGAAGGGAGAGGGATAGAAAGTCAGAAACATCGATGAGAGAGAAACATCGATCAGCTGCCTCTTGCACGCTCCCTACTGAGGATGTGCCCGCAACCAAGGTACATGCCCTTGACTGGAATCGAACCTGGCATCTTACAGTCCGCAGTCTGATGCTCTATCCACTGAGCCACACCGGTTTTGGCGACATTTCACTTTTTAAAGTATAAAGATTTCTTTAGTATAACAGTCTTGCAAATGTTTCCAGTCACAGGACAGATTCCTAGTAATGGGACTGGTGGGGCGAAGGCTTTGTGCATTTAGTTATTTTTTATGCCCGGTTTTGTGTTTCTATTTCTTTGAACTTTTTGAACCTGCGGACAAGTTGTAAGAATAGTCCCAGAACCTCCCGTGGGCCCTTCCCGAGGCCGATCCTTCCTGGCGTTTCACTGTCTGTTTCTTTGTCTCCCTGGTCACTTCCTCGGCCAGGCTGTTTCACCTTGACATGGTGACGAGTCCAGGACAGCTGGTGGGTAGGATGCCGTCCCTGTGGCCTGTCTGCTGCTGCCCCCTGCGTGCCGTATTCGGGTTCTGTGCCTTTGGCAGGCGCAGTGCAGAAGCAGCACCTGACTGCGTGGCATCAGGAGGCACAAGGTGTCAGTCAGTCTGTCCCTTTTTGGTGATGAAACTTTGGTCGCTTGGTTTCGGTTGTGTAGAAGTACGCCTTTTCCCTTTGTGCATATGAGCTGAGGGAGATACTGTGGGAAATATCTGTTTCTCGTCAGACTTTGGCTCAGGGGTCTTAACGTCCATTGATGATTGCTGTCTGCATCTGTTATCGCTATAATGGTTACGAAAAAATTCCCTTCTGTATTTATTAGTTGGGATTCTGCTATAAGGAAGAGTTTTCTTCTCCCCACTTTATTATCAGTATGGATTTATGGATTCTTACTTATTCTCTGAGTTATGATCTATTACTGTTGTCATTTAATTTTGTTGCCCAAATTGCCTTATATTGAGCCTTGGAGTTGGCTGCTGTGTCCCTTTAATGTGCTCTATAAGTTTTGTTTTTAATAGATTTTAAAACAGGATGTCAACCCATCGATGGGTTGCCTCCTGCACACACCTGCAACCTGGGTATGTGCTCTGACCTGGAATTGAACCCACCGCCTTTGATACACAGGAGGACTCGCCACTCTGACGAGGGCCTGTACATGTCTTGTACTGTCCCTACCCTAGCCTTGGAATCAGCCATTTCTCTAAGGAGGCCTGGTTTCTTTATTTTTTTTTATTTTTATTTTTTAAATATATTTTATTGATTTTATACAGAGCAGAAGGGAGAGTGATAGAAAGTCAGAAACATCGATGAGAGAGAGACATCGATCAGCTGCCTCCTGCCCGCCCCCTACTGGGGATGTGCTTGCAGCCAAGGTACATGCCCTTGCCGGAATCGAACCCGGGACCCTTCAGTCCCCAGTCCGACGCTCTATCCACTGAGCCAAACCGGTCTCGGCTGGGGCCTGGTTTCTTTAGATATGGAATAGTTTTGGATATCAAATCTTGGGGGGAGGGGAGGATTAAATCTGTGCCCATTGCTACTGGGTGCATTTAAATGCTTGATGCCCGTTGCCACACTGTTTTCCAAAAACACTGCCCTGGGGTTTACACATTCCACTCTTACCAGCCCTGGGCATCCTGTAAAACCTCTGGTATAAAACGTATCCTAGGTTTATTTGCTTTCTGGCTTGAGTTGGAGTCAGGCTACACATTGTTTTACATTTATTATCCATTTGCATTTCTATGAGGTGCCCATTATTGAGTTGTTCAACCTTTTGTAATTAAGTTACATGTGCCTTTGGTTAATGCAACATTACAAATTCCTTAAATCATCACCCTGCGGAACATTCCAGTTTCCCATGTTTATAAATATAATTTCAAGGAACATGATGCTTCATGTTCGCTTTTTTCCTAAGGTTCACGTGCTCGGTGTTTCTCCTCGAGCCAGAGCCACTGCTTGTATCCAGCCAGCCTGTCTCTGCTGAGGGAGACTGTTCCCCTCTGCGCTTCAGGGCCGCAGTGCATTCTCTGTACTTTTTACCTTGAAAATAGATGTTTTTAGGGTGGATATCTAGAAGTGGAACTGGCTCTGTTGCAGAGGTGTGCACATTTAAAATTTTGACTTAGTAACAAATTGCCATTCCAAAAAGCTGTACCAGTTTACCTTTCCACAGTCCCTCCTAACAACTGTCATACCAACCTTTTATTTTTTTAAATATATATTTTTCATTTCGTAGAGAGGAGGTGAGAGAGAGAGAAACATCAACGATGACAGAGAATGATGACAGAGAGTCTCTGATTGGCTGCTTCCTGCACGCCCCCTCCTGGGAGGATCGAACTCACAACCCAGCGTGTGCCCTGACTGGGAGTCAGACCTGCAGTCCCCGGAGCACGGGACGGTGCGCAGCCCACTGAGCAGCACCGGCTGGCAGCCTTCTTACCTTTTGTCCGTCACCGGGACAAGATGCTCCTGCTGGTTGTGTGCATGCCCCCGAACCTGGTGATGTTGAGCACTAATTCAATGATAGAGGTTTTTAAACAGCAAAGCTCTGGAAATTATTAGTTAACCAGTTTTTATCTTCTTGGAGCTTAGTGTGATCTGCTGGGCTGGGCTGCCGTATTCCCATTTTCCAGATGAGAACTGAGGCCCGGAGAGAGGCCTTTAGCTCCCAGGGTCCTATGGTCCCTTCATGGCAGAGCCAGGCCTGCAGCCAGGTTTCCGTCCGCCGCACTGCTCCTGGCTGCGGGGGCTGCGGGGGCCTGGCTCCCCGGAGGAGAGAGGACCTCTGCCTCTCCAGAGCCTGCATCTTGTCTCCTTCTCTCCCAGAGCCCAACCTGGGGGAAGACGACGAGGACAAGGACTTGGAAGCAGGCCCATCGGGAACCTCGAAGGTCTCAGCCCAGATCTCGGGCCAGTCGGACACAGACATCACAGCCGAGTTCCTGCAGCCTCTGCTGACCCCCGACAATGTGGCCAACCTGGTGAGGAAGGGAAGGGGAACCACAGGGCAGGGAGGAAGGGTCTGCAGTCCTTCCTGCCTCCACTCCACACTCACCTCTGCAGATGGCATCTGTCCTGAAACACCCTCTGTTCTGGTTGGGGGGTGTGGGCCAGTGGGCCCTTGTACCTCTTCTCTGACCTGCCTCCTTCAGCGTCACTGGTCACCACCGACAGCTCCTCTTTAGGTGTCCTGAGTTCCCATTCAAACCCACTCTCACACTCACTCCAGGGGCAGGGGTGTATTAACTAGAGACTTAACCTCATGACTTCTATGCTAAGTGGTGTGGGGTTAGCACTGGGGAGCAGGATGGCCAGCATTTCCTTCACATTCCCCAAGTTACCCTGCTCCAGAGAAAGAGCTGCTGGATCGAGCTGACCAGGGGTCGGGGAAAGTGAGTCTCGTATCTGTCCTCTGGCTGTTGCAGCATCCAGACCTCTGTTGGGTGCTCGTGGAAGAATGCGTCTCCCCACGCTTGTCGGCAGTCACCCTCAGCCTTCCCTTCTCTCTGCCTGGAGACCCCACGGGGTTAGTTGTTGGTGAATGGAGTGGAACTTCTGTCATGATAGGGCAAGGAGTTTACTCTCCAGCTCAGCTCTCTGGTGAGCTGCAGGCCTGGGTGTGCAGCCATCTCCTGCGTCTTTCTCCGATGTTCCACAGGCATCTCAGACTCAACATGTCAAAACTAAACTTAGACATTTCTCTCTGCACTTCTCTGCAGGCCGTGGCCCCTCCTGTGGCCTTCACACCGGCCTCCTAGTTTCTAAGCCAGAAACCTGGGAGTTAGGCTCTCTGCCTTCCCCCGATCCTGCCCCGCTTCTGCATCCCCAGACCCCAGCGTGGTCCCGGCCCCACTTTCACCCGGAGCACCGCCCGCCTACTTCCTGGCTGTCGCCTTTTTCTAACATGCGAGTCCTGACAGTCCCTGTTCAGATCCCTGCCGGGCCCTCTGTTCCCTTCGTTTAAGATAAAACTCACATTCAACTTGCCTCGGTCCCTGTCTGATTTGGCTTGCGTTACCTTGTACCTTGTCTGTCCTTCTTATACTGGGAAATAGTCCTTTTCAAATAATTGGCAGGAAGTTGTTCATAGGATTCTTAGCTTTCTACAATACCTGCTGTAGTAATGTGCCGCTCTGTGTCCTTTCTCCTTTTTTCTTTTTCTTTAGTTCAATCTTGCCATGGATTTGCTTGTTTTCAGTGATTTCCAAGAACTGGTTCTTATTGTTGATATTTATTTTGTAACCTTTTCTGTTTTATTCTGCTTTTTTCTTTCTTCCTTTCTTTCCCACTACTTTCTTTGAATGTTTTTCCCCCACAGTTTTAAGTTAAATGCTTGGTTATTAGTTTTCTGTCTTCCAGTATAAGCATTTAAGGATCTGATTTTCCACCTAAGTATCATTTCGGCTGCATCCCACACATTTTGATTTATACTTATAAAACTCATTATCTTCCTGTAATTATGTTCTTGCTTAAAGTATGTGCTTAAACTTTCAAGTTTAAACTTAGTTTGAAGTTATCTTTTGTTGTGATTCCTGACAGACATGGATATGCTTTGTGAGGATACGGATTTTCTCTTTAAGGCAATTTCTGGTCCATGTTATTTTTCACTGAACCTCCTTCCACTCTTTGGGGAGGGTCCTCGCTCTGCTGCTTCTTTGCCTTCACCCATGCTGCTCCGGTCCCTGGAATACATCCCCCCTCCCACAGCAAGACTTCACCCTTTGCCCGCCGGATTCTTATCCTCCTCTCAGTCCTCAGCCCAGGTGCCAGTTCCTCGGGAGCCAGAGCTGGCCCTGGCCTCCTGATGTGTCTTACGGCCCCTTCACCTTCCCCCATCACGCACCACACTGCTTCATTACTCGTGGCCCCTCTGGCTGCCCCAGGAGTCCCAGCTCCATGAAAGTGGGCCCAGGTGTGTCACAGTCACTGCCATTTCCCCGGTAGCTTGGGCATGGAGCCAAAGCTTATCAAACCCATGAGTAAGGAAAGGCTCCTCTTCCTGGGCACCCGCAGGTCCTCATCAGCATGGTGTACCTGCCTGATGTTATGCCTGCCTCCTTTCAAGCCATCTACACCCCAGTGGAGTCGGCAGGCACCGAAGCCCAGATCAAGCACCTGGCTCGGCTCATGGCCACACAGATGACGGCCGCAGGACTGGGGCCAGGTGAGTGTCACATGGAGCCGACTGAGACCAGGGATTGGCCCTGTGCCTCCTAGTTTCTCCTTCCTGGAAGAGCCCTTTGTCATGGCGGAGCAGATGAAAGTCACATGAGATTTTAGGTGTTAATAATTAGAGAAGTTTCTCTCTCTCTCCCTTTCTCTCTGAAATCAATAAAAGTATATTTAAAATAATAATGAATAGTTACAGATCCTGTAGATCTATTAAGTGCACCGTATTTTAGACCCTGGCCTTTGAAATCCAGCAGACTGGGTTTGAGGTCTAAGTTGAACCAGACTGTCTCAGTCACTTAGTAGCTGTGTGAATTGGGCTAAGTTTCCTAACCTCTCTGAGCCTCAGGTGTTTTTTAAAAACATTTGTTATTGCCGAAACCAGTTTGGCTCAGTGGATAGAGCATCAGCCTGCGGACTGAAGGGCCCTGGGTCTGATTCCGGTCAAGGGCATGTACCTTCGTTGTGGGCACATCCCCAGTGTGGGGGGTGTAGGAGACAGCTAATTGATGTTTCTAACTGTTTATCTCTCTCCCTTCCTCTTTGTAAAAAATCAATAAAAATATATTAAAACATTTTTATTGATTTCAGAGAGGGCAGAAGAGGGAGGGGGAGAGAAACATCAATGATGAGAGAGAACCATTGATCAGCTGCCTCGTGCACCCCCTCTGTTGGGGACCAAGTGCACAACCCAGCCATGTGCCCTTGACTGGAATTGAACCTGGGACCCTTCAGTCTGCAGGCTGGCGCTCTACCCACTGAGCCAGACCAGCTAGGGCGAGTCTTGGGTGTTTTCTCATGTCAGTAGTACTATTGCGTTACATATGATATTTAGTGACATACAACTTTTTAAAATGTATTTTATTGATTTCAAAGAGGAAGAGAGAAGGAGAGAGAGAAATATCAATGATGAGAGAGACTCATTGATCAGCTGCCTCCTTGCACGCCCCCTACTGGGGACTGAGCCCACAACCCAGCCATGTGCCCTTGACTAGGATTGAACCTGGGACCCTTCAGTCCAAAGACTGATGCTCTATCCACTGATCCAGACCAGCTAGGACAAAACACACAACTCTTAAGTGTCCATTTTTACCAAGTGAGTGCACCAGTGTAACTCCACCCATGACGATGCTGTGGGAAGAGAGACATTTCTACTCTAAAAAGTTCCTTCTGGCCAACACCCCCACATCCTCCCTCCATAGGGGCTCACTGCTGTGATTTCTGTCTCCAGAGATTAGTTTTCTCTAGTCTCGGACTTCATTTAATGGATCATGGAAAGCCTGGCTTCATTTGCTCAGCAGAAGTTCTGGAGATTCATCCGTGTTGACGTGTGAACCATAATTTACATTTTCTGCTCAGTGTCACTCCCTGAGGTGCACAGGCTGCCGTTTGTTTGTCCACCGGCCTGCTGACGCGCCTGTGGGTTGTTTCCGGTGTTGGGCCGTGTGGATAAAGCTGCTGTGAACGTTTGTGTGTAAATGTTTTGATGCACGTGTGCCCTCATTTATCTTGAGTATGTAATGGAGTTGCTGGGTCACGTGTCAGGGTACGCTGGTTGCCATGAAATGTTCATCTGCTTTCTGAAGTGGCGGTGCCATTGCATCGCCCCTCCAGCCGTGAGCGGCCTTTCTAGACGGAGCCTCTGTTGTTGTGTTGCAGAGTGACACAAAACCTACCTGTTCCAGGCATGCGTTTTGCAGGTTTACATGAGTTTTGTGTGTCCGAGGCCTAGAGCAGAGCCTGGGACACAGGAGAGTCTTGTGTGGGAGCGCATGGGTCTGACGTGCCGGAGCCTGTGTGCGCCCCCCTCAGGTGTGGAGCAGACCAAGCAGTGCAAGGAGGAGCCCAAGGAGGAGAAGGTGGTGAAGCCGGAGAGTGTCCTGATCAAGCGCCGCCTCTCCGCCCAGGGCCAGGCCATCTCGGTGGTGGGCTCCCTGGGCGCCATGGCCACGCTGGAGGAGGAGGCGCCCCAGGCCAAGAGGAGGCCAGAGCCCATCATCCCCGTCACACAGCCCCGGTGAGTGCCCTGCAGGTGCTGGTGTGCGTGAATGTGTGTGTGAGTGTGCAGTGTGTGTGTGTGTGCGAGTGTGTGTGTGTGTGTGCGTGTGTGTATGTGTGTGTGCGTGTGTGTATGTGAGTGTGCATGTGTGTGAGAGTGTGTGTGTGTGTGTATGTGAGTGTGCATGTGTGTGTGCGTGTATGTGTGTGTGTGCGTGTGTGTGTGTGAGTGTGCATGTGTGTGAGAGTGTGTGTGTGAGTGTGTGTGAGTGTGCATGTGTGTGTGTGCGTGTGTGTGTGAGTGTGCATGTGTGTGAGAGTGTGTGTGTGTGTGAGTGTGTGTGAGTGTGCATGTGTGTGTGTTGAGTGTGCATGTGTGTGAGTGTGTGTGTGAGTGTGTGTGAGTGTGCATGTGTGTGTGTGTGCGTGAATGTGAGTGAGTGTGCATGTGTGTGAGAGTGTGTGTGTGTGAGTGTGTGTGAGTGTGCATGTGTGTGTGTATGTGAGTGAGTGTGCATGTGTGTGTGTGGGGGTGAGTGTATGTGTGAGAGAGAGAGAGAGAGAGAAAGATAAACAGAGAGAGAGTCTTTTTTTCTTTTTAATTTCAGAGAGGAAGGGAGAGGGAGAGAGAAACAGACACATCAGTGATGAGAGAATCATTGACCGGCTGCCTCCTCCATGACCCCCTCTGGGCATCAAGCCCACAACCCGGCATGTGCCCTGGACCAGAATCGAATGTTGGGACCCTCCAGTCCTCAGGCTGATACTCTGTCCACTGAACCTGAGAGTGGAAGGGAGGGTTGGTTGCCTCCTGTACCCACCCGACCAGAGCTGAGGTTCGAGCCTGCGACCCACTATGTGCCCTTGACCAGAAATCGAACCCACCACCCTTTGGTGCCCGAGCCGACGCCGTAGCCAGTTAGATACGCTGACCAGGGCCTTAGGAGTTTGTGGGATTTTTTTACATAAAAACATCCTCTTAGTATAAAACGGAGATGATAACCTGTTTCCCCGAAAGTAAGACATCCCCCGAAAATAAGACCTACTTGCTGTAATATAAGGCATCTTTGGGAGCAAAAATTAATATAAGACACTGTCTTATTTTTGTGGAAACGGTATTTTCTATCTCTAAGGATCAAGAGAGAATTAAATTGAGTTCACGGTCCTGGTTAGATAATTAACTCTCAGGGTTGAGAGTCATCGTGGTTCCTGACGTGTTGTAAGTGCTGCTGGTTGTGAACATCACAGTCCTCGTTATCACCTCCCTCACAGACCCACAACCCCGCCGTCCCTGCCCGGTGTCCAGTCAGCGGGGCCATACTGACCTACTGCCCCTCCAGGCTCTCCGCTCCCCTCTGGTCCCCACTTGAAGGCCTTTGCACTTCCTGTTCCCCCTGCCTAGATTTTGTGCGAACTGTCCCCTCTTCGTTCAGACTTCCTCGTGGCCGCTCCTCCCGCGACACCCTCCACCAGACGAGCGCCCCCCCGCTGCCCCACGCTCGGGGCCGCAGGTCACCTCGGGGCCGCAGGTCACCTCGGGGCCGCAGGTCACCTCGGGGCCGCAGGTCACCGGGCGTGAGGCAGGCAGCGTGCGACAGCTCGTCTGCGTGGCTGCAGAGTCACAGCTGGGCCCGAGCTCCAGAAAGGACCTTCTGAGTCTGTCCCTGTCGTCGCCCACGCAGGCTGGCGGGTGCCGGGGGGCGCAAGAAAATCTTCCGTCTGAGCGACGTGCTGAAGCCCCTGACGGACGCCCAGGTGGAGGCCATGAAGCTGGGCGCTGTGAAGCGGATCCTGCGGGCTGAGAAGGCTGTGGCCTGCAGCGGGGCGGCTCAGGTGTGCCCGTCCCCCAAACCCCTCTTTCCAGCCCCTGTCCCAGAGCCTCCCTCACAGCAGACGCCCCTCCCCGGCTCTCATTCCCAGCTCGGCCACTCACCAGCTGACCGCTTCTGCAGCCTCCTGTCCTCCGTACCCCGCAGACGGTGGAGGAAGCAGTGCGTGGCCCCACGTGCTCTCAGCACGGCACACACACGCGCACGCACACGCACACGGAGGGCCGCTGTGTGTTCTCTGTGCTTAACACTGTTGTTGATGCACACATACCTGGTTTAAATCCCAGCTCTGTCATTTGCTGGCATTGTAACCTCAGTCAAGTGACTTCCCAATTTTTGAAGTTTTTTTTTATCCTCTCCTGAGGACATGTTCGTTGATTTTAGGGAGAGGAAGGGAGAGAAAGAGTGAGAAACTTCAGTATCAGAAAGAGACTGGTCGGTTGCCTCTCGTACACACTTCCAGCGGGGACGGAACCCACGACCTAGGTGTGCGCCCCGATGAGGAATCGGACCTGCGCCCCTCCGGTGCCCAGGACGGCTCGGCCGCATCGGCCCCCTGGACGGGGCCGGCTTGTTTCCAGTTAAGCAGGCGGTGTGCACAGACTGTCAGCAGAGGTCCGCGCCTGGCTGGGGTGGCTCGTTCGGCCGAGCGTCGTCCCGGCACCAGGTCTCCGGTCCACTCCTGGCTGGGACGCGTGCCCGGTGTCAGGTTCGACCTCCACTCGGGCTGTGGATGGGAGGCAGCCCATTGGTGTTTCTCTCTTCCTCTCCCTTTCTCTCTAAAATCAATAAAAATATTTTTTTTTTAAAAGAAAAAATAAAGAACTCCAGGCTCTAGGGATAGCTATCTGCACCCCGTCCTCCCTAGACAAATTCAGGAATCCTCCACCATCTTTTTTGGTGTATTTAGTGCATGGGTCCTGCGCCTAGAAACTCGTTTTATTCTATAATGATTGACTTTTTTTCTCCTTTTCATTCCCTCCCCCCTCAAAAAAATGGGACCTGCTGGGCATGAGGCCCTCCACCTTGCTTTGCTCTACCTCGGGTCTGCACCGGGGGCTCAGCCTGGGCGGGAGTTGCCAACACGCTCGCCCTTCTGTCAGGTGCGCATCAAGATCCTGGCCAGCCTCGTGACGCAGTTCGACCCCGGCCTGAAGGCTGAGGTCCTGGCCTTCATTCTGGAGGACATACGGGCCCGCCTGGACCTGGCCTTCGCCTGGCTCTACCAGGAGTACAACGCCTACCTCGCAGCCGGGACCTCGGGCTCCCTGGACAAGTACGAGGACTGCCTCATCCGCCTGCTCTCCGGCCTGCAGGAGAAGCCAGACCAGAAGGACGGGTGAGGGGCGGCCCTGCAGCCTCCTGTCCCCAAGCATCCCCCTCCTGTGTCCCGCCTTTCCCTTCCAGATCCTGGCCAGCTCCCTCTCGGCCCACCCAGTCAACCCCGCATGCGTCCATCCTCCTCCCTTCTCCCCGCTGGCTGGGGGCCCAGAGAAGCGCTCGGTGCGGGCTCTGGTCACACCGGGCCTGGTCTCCAGCTGCTGTTTGCACCTGCCTGAGCCCCGTCACTCACCCTTCGGGCCTCCTTTTTCCCACCTGTAAATACCAGTGTGCCTCGTGGGCGTCTCTGCCCTCCTCTGTTCTCAGCCTCCAGCTCACCGATCCGTTCTCCACCCACAGCCAGGAGACACTGGGTAGTGCAAAGCCTGTGCTCTTGCCCGCTGAAATCCTCTGGGTCTCCATTGCTCTCGGCATAAATTGCAGGCGCCTTCCCACGCCCTGGCACCTTGTGGAGTCCAATCCCTACTTACCTCTTTAGCCTTTTTTTTTTTACCCTCTGTTCCTTGCCACCCCCAAACTTTCACCACGCTGGCTTCTGTCACCTGTTCCTTGAACATGCCAAGTTCAGGGCTAACTTCCTGTTCTCTACTTGGAATGCTCTCCCCACACTGCGTGGCTGGCCCTTCTCACCCACCAGCGTTGACTTTGACTCCGTCGTTATCTCTTTTGTGGCCTCTACGTCTAAAATAGCAACCCCCTCCCCCATCTTCCCTCTTGCTGCTGTATGAAATGAGGAGATCTCGGAGCCCCCAGGTGACAAAGGGAAGAAACTGGGTTTCAGAGAGGTGACGTCTCCACCCAGGTCACCCAGTTGGCAGCGTGTGGAGCCTGCTCTGTGGCCCTCAGAGCTATCCGTGCGCTGCGCGCCGCTCTGGGTCAGAGGACCTGAGGGGCCGGGCGCCCTCTGTAGCTGAGCCCTGTCCCTCCCTCTGCAGGATCTTCACCAAGGTTGTGCTGGAGGCGCCGCTGATCACGGAGAGTGCCCTGGAGGTGATTCGCAAGTACTGCGAGGATGAGGTGAGGCGGGGCGGGGCAGCGGAGGGACAGGAGCCCTGCTCGCTGCAGCCTGTGGCGGGGGCAGGGCCCTGCGTGGGGTCTGAGGGGCACCCAGCCGAGACCTTGTGGAAGGGTGTGTGCGGGCAGGTCCAGATCTGAGCAGGGCAAGAGAGCCCCCGAGGCTCCCCGCAGGCAGCTTGAGCCTGGCCCCTCTCTCTTGCCAGAGTCGCACCTACCTGGGCATGTCCACTCTCCGAGACCTGATCTTCAAGCGCCCGTCCCGCCAGTTCCAGTACCTGCACGTCCTGCTGGACCTCAGCTCCCATGAGAAGGACAAGGTGACTCCCCACCGTCCCACTGGGATTCCGCAACCCTTCCTGCCCCAAGGGCCCAGCCTTGCTCCCCCCCGCTTCCCCAGAGGCGCCCTTCGAGGGGCAGTTGGTGGGTGGTGATTGTTTTTCCACGTGTGATGTCATGAAGCTGTTCGAATGTGCACACATGTACACTCACCCTCCCAGGAAGGGCAGTCCCACTCCTGCTCTGACTCCACCCGAGTGGGTGAGCCCCTCTTAGAGCCGGCGCTGACCGGGGAGGAGCAGTGTGCCTGTCAGCAGTGGTGACACTGCGTGGGTGGCTGGAGCCCTGACCCACCTGATGGGGGTGGGCAGGGAGAGGGGCAGGAAGGCTTCTGGAGAAGGAGACGGGTGAGCTGAGCCCTGACAGGTGCGCGGACGGTGTGCTCTGGGCAGAGGGAACGTGTGTGCGTGTGCCGAGAGGGCCTGGGCCCATCCCTGCTGCAGCCTCCCCAGCTCCTTTCCCGGGGTCCCATGGCCACGCTCGGCAGACCCTCAGCGCTGTGCTCCGGCTCGGCCTGGTGCTCGTGGGCCCAGCCCGTCTGTGCTCAGGGCTCCTGGCAGGGGGTGTTGGTGACCCAGGACATGGCCCGTGGCAGGCTTTGGTCCCGCAGCCGGGCGAATGCTGGCCCCTTGGAGGAGCTGAGGAAAGCTCATTCTGGTTGGAGCGTAGCAAGCAAGGCAGGTGGTGTGGGTGTGCTGAGCAGGGGGGCAGCGAGGCAGGCGGGACCCTGAGTGGTTCACAGCCGTGGGCGCAGGGAACTCAGCTGGGCCTGGCCTTTCTCGGGCGTGGGCCCACTCACACTGGTCAGCTCACCATCCTGCCACCTCTCCCCGCAGGTGCGCTCCCAGGCCCTGCTGTTCATCAAGCGCATGTATGAGAAGGAGCAGCTGCGAGAGTACGTAGAGAAGTTTGCCCTCAACTACCTGCAGCTCCTGGTACACCCCAATCCGCCGTCGGTGCTGTTTGGAGCCGACAAGGACACAGGTTTGGTGCAGATTCATCAGGTGCCTGTTGAGCACGTGCTGTGACCCAGGCTCTGGACTGGGCCCTGTCTGAGCCCCGCCCCGCCCACTGAGAAACACAAGAGCAGTAACCGGACTGGCACGCCCCGGATGGCGAAACCAAGGAGCTTAGGAGCCCTGAGGGGCACCTGACCCAACCCGAGGGGTCAGGGAGACGTCTTGGAGGAAGGGGCAGTTGGGCTGAGAGCCAGCAGACAGGAGAGCTAGCCACGGGCTCCAGGAGGGCCCAGCAGGGTCATCACCTGTTTCCTCAGCAAAGGCCTGGTCCCCCCAGAACTACAGATGGGGAGACCTGGGCCCTAAGAGAATGAGCCATTACATTGGAAGGTTCGGGCTGTGGAGGGAGCACAGGGTCTCCTGGGAGCACCGGAGCCTGGCACAGCCTGGTGCTGGGAACGCCTCCACAAGAGGCACTGGCCACAGACAGCCCAGAAGCGGGGAGGTGCAAAAGGAAGGGCTGGGCAGCATCGTACCAGGCGGAGCCTCCCAGTGAGGACTCGGGGGAGAGGGGCAGTCAAAGCACAGAGCCCCAGGGCAGAGGCTGCCCCACAGGGTGCATGTTGAGGAGCTAGAGAGGGGCAGGGAAAGACCTGCTGCCCTGTGGATTGGTGGTCAGAGGGGATGAGCTGGGAATTCAGTGCAGAGGTTCCTAAAAGGGGATAGTCCTAATCTCACCCCATTTCTGTGATGATTGGCTTCCTGGCCTAGGACAGTCTGCTTCCAGGCCCCGCTCTCTTCTCCGACTGCCCCCAAGGGGCAGGCCCGGGGCGTGGGAAGGGGCGGGGGGGTGGTCAGCCTGATCCCATGTCCTGCCCTGTCAGAGGTGGCGGCGCCCTGGACCGACGAGACGGTGAAGCAGTGCCTGTACCTCTACCTGGCCCTCCTGCCTCAGAACCACAAGCTGATCCACGAACTGGCCGCTGTGTACACTGAGGCCATCGCCGACATCAAGCGGACGGTGCTGAGGGTCATCGAGCAGCCGGTGAGGCCCACCTGCAGGGCCACCACCCCCCCCCCACCCCACCCCCCCGGTGTCCGCCTCTGCGGAGCTGAGCTCTAGGGCCGTCGCTCTGGGCCCGGCTGTTCAGCTTGTGGTCTGGACGTGTCCGTCGTTCAGGAAGACACAGGGTGGCCCCACAGTTAGACCTGAGTTCACGTTCTGCCTCTCACTTTCGTTCTTTCTTAATATATTTTTTATGAATTCAGAGAGGAATGGAGAGGGAAAGATATAGAATCATGATGAGAATCACTGATTGGCTGCCTCCTGCACGCCCCCTACTGGGGATCAAGCCCAAAACCTGGGCATGTGCCCTTGACTGGAATTGAACCTGGGACCCTTCAGTCTGCAGGTCGATGCTCTCTATCCACCGAGCAAAACCGGCCAGGGCCCAAGAGAATCATTGATGGGCTGCCTCCTACACGCACGCGCACACACCCCCCATTCTGCTGGGGGTTGAGCCCACAATCTGGGCGTGTGTCCTGACTGAGCATGGAGCCATGCTCTCTGGGTACATGGGTCAGTCCTCACCACTGAGCCACCGGGCTGAGCGGGCTCCTCCCTCTGCGAACACGGCAGGGCGGGCGGGGCTCAGTCCCCGAGTTTGTAGGAATTCGTGTAAACTTGTCATTCATGAGCTGGCCCTCCCCTCCTCCGGAGCCGCAGGGTCAACCCCGTGAGAAGCAACTCAGTTGCAAACTGGCACGTAGGATCTGGAATGGCTGTCCTACCAATTTGCAGCTGGATTTGAAACCACTCTTATATCTCTGCCTCCGATACTTTTATTATGGAACGTTCCCAACAGAATCAAAAAAGAATACGTGTCTTAATCCCCACGTCCCTGAAACCCCGATCCAGCCCGTCCTTCCCTGTAAATGGGGATGACGGGCTCCTGGGAGCGGCAAGCAGTCTTCTCCCGGCCTGAGGGCAGACTTGTCGGTCCCAATCACTTCTGTGGCAGAGGAGGGCACAGTCGTGTGAAGCCTGGCCCTCCGCCCCCCTGTGCTGGGTGCTCATGGGGGCAGCAGCCAAGCTGGGGCCCTGGCAGCCCCGGAAGCTGGTGGGCAGGTGTCCCTGATGCCGTGGGAAGCCAGAAAAGTTCAGAGAAATTGAAGGTCAGGTTAGGTGGAGATGACATTGAGAAAAGGCGTGGCCTGCACGGAGCAGGCTGGTGCTGCGAAGGCAGGCACGCCGGGAGGTTCGTCCGTGCGAGATTGGGTGCAAGAGACCAAAATGCCCTGCCTGTCCCCCCACCGCCACCACCTTCCCCAGGCTTCCTGTTCTCGGGGCACTGTCACCAGCTCTCCCTCCCCCATCCCCAGATCTGTTGAGATGAAATCATCCTATAATATGGTATTAGTTTAAGGTATACATCGTAGTGATTTAATACACATGCATATTGAGAAATGATTGCAGCACTAAGGTTAGTTCACATCCGTTAAATTTCTTTCTAGTGATGAGAACTTTTAAGATCTGTCCCCAGTCCTTACCCCAGAGTCCCAGCACCCCCTCCCTGCCCTTGACACTTGGGTCTCCCTGAGCTTTCACCCTGGGCCCCTTGTCGTCCTCACATCGCCCAGCCCCTTGCTCAGGCCTCCCCGTCTCTCTCCCTCTAGATCCGAGGAATGGGCATGAACTCGCCAGAGCTGCTGCTCCTGGTGGAAAACTGCCCCAAGGGGGCGGAGACTCTGGTCACGAGATGTCTGCACAGCCTCACAGACAAAGGTGCCCCTGGGAGTCCCGCCTGCCATCCTTCCCTCCATTGCCCAGGCCTCCCTCCCCCTCCCAGGACCTGGGGATTGAAGCTGCTGGGTCCCCGGATGGTTGGACCTCTGTGGGCCCGCCCCTCCCTGGACCTGTCTCCTGCATGGCTAAGTGCACCTGAAAAACCAGAAGCCAAGGATTCCTGCTCTGAGTTGTTCCTCCCCTCCTCTCCCACACACCCCACCACCTCTCCCCTCTCGGCGCCCCCCACCCCAACACCCGTGCCTCGTTCTGCCCGCAGTCCCGCCCTCCCCGGAGCTGGTGAAGCGCGTCCGGGATCTCTACCACAAGCGGCTGCCGGACGTCCGCTTCCTCATCCCGGTGCTCAATGGGCTGGAGAAGGTAGGGAGCTGGGCGCCCGGGTGCCCCACTGTGAGCACTTTCCGGGGCTCGTCAGACCACTGATCACCTCCACTCGGCTCAGCCTCATCTGAGCTTAAGTCCCTCCCCTCCCTGAGCCTTGATTTCCCCTGTCCTGAGGCCTAAAGGAAACCACAGAGCAGATCTATTCCCAGCTGTAGGAAGCCCCCCCAGACCCCCACCCCCAGCATGTGCTCCCCTGGATCTTGTTCCCAGTGTGCTGTGAGACCTGGTGTGTAAGGAGGGGGTGATGGTAATGACGCTCCATTTGTGGGGGAAGTCGGTGAGCTGAGCTGGTCCAGGGTTCTTTCGTGGCAGAGGCCTGAGGAATGTGGGGCTGTCACTGAGTTGGGGAGAAAGCTCAGCCCTAAGGGGCCAGAGGCAGTGAGGGGGAAAGGAGCAGAGGCCAGAGCCCAACCCCCACCCAGGCGAGCCAGGCAGCTGACCTACCCCCCCCCTCCCCCGCAGAAAGAAGTGATCCAGGCCCTGCCGAAGCTCATCAAGCTCAACCCCATCGTGGTGAAGGAGGTGTTCAACCGCCTGCTGGGCACCCAGCACGGTAGGTCCTGCCTGCCTGCCCCGCCTGCGCCTCAGCTCCCGCCTCTGGGGGGCCCCTCACATGGTCAGGCAGGAAGGAGGGTCCCGGAAATGAGGTGTGGAGGAGGGGGGCGCTGTGATGCCACCCTGTTCCCTGGGGCTGCCATCCAGACTCAGCACCGTCTTAAACCCCTGTCCCAGCCTCCCCCCCCCCCCCCCGTGCTGCTCTACACCCCTGTCTCAGCCTCCCGCACCCCCCCGTGCTGCTCTACACCCCTGTCCCAGCCTCCCGCCCCCCCCCCCCCGGGCTGCTCTACACCCCTGTCCCAGCCTCCCGCCCCCCCTGTGCTGCTCTACACCCCTGTCCCAGCCTCCCCCCCGTGCTGCTCTACACCCCTGTCCCAGCCTCCCCCCCGTGCTGCTCTACACCCCTGTCCCAGCCCCCCCCCCCCGTGCTGCTCTACACCCCTGTCCCAGCCTCCCGCCCCCCCTGTGCTGCTCTACACCCCTGTCCCAGCCTCCCGCCCCCCCTGTGCTGCTCTACACCCCTGTCCCAGCCTCCCGCCCCCCCCGTGCTGCTCTACACCCCTGGCCCAGCCTCCCGCCCCCCCTGTGCTGCTCTACACCCCTGGCCCAGCCTCCCGCCCCCCCGTACTGCTCTACACCCCTGTCCCAGCCTCCCGCCCCCCCTGTGCTGCTCTACACCCCTGTCCCAGCCTCCCGCCCCCCCCTGTGCTGCTCTACACCCCTGTCCCAGCCTCCCCCCCCTGTGCTGCTCTACACCCCTGTCCCAGCCTCCCGCCCCCCCTGTGCTGCTCTACACCCCTGTCCCAGCCTCCCGCCCCCCCTGTGCTGCTCTACACCCCTGTCCCAGCCTCCCGCCCCCCCTGTGCTGCTCTACACCCCTGTCCCAGCCTCCCCCCCCCCCTGTGCTGCTCTACACCCCTGGCCCAGCCTCCCGCCCCCCCCCCGTGCTGCTCTACACCCCTGGCCCAGCCTCCCGCCTCCCCCCCCCTGTGCTGCTCTACACCCCTGTCCCAGCCTCCCGCCCCCCCGTGCTGCTCTACACCCCTGTCCCAGCCTCCCGCCCCCTGTGCTGCTCTACACCCCTGGCCCAGCCCTGGCCCGCCTCGGGTGGTGGTTCACCCACAGCGGGAGCAGCTCTGTGGAGCCTGGGCTGAGTGCTGTCTTCCAATCCAGGACCCAGTGCTTTTTTCCCCTCAGGCATTCTTTTTTTTAATATATTTTATTGATTTTTACAGAGAGGAAGGGAGGATAGAAAGTCAGAAACATCGATGAGAGAGAAACATCGATCAGCTGCCTCCTGCACAACCCCCCACTGGGGATGTGCCCACAGCCACGGTACGTGCCCTTGACCAGAATCGAACCCGGGACCTTTCAGTCCGCAGACCAACGCTCTATTCACTCAGCCAAACCGGTTTCGGCTCCTTCAGGCATTCTTGCTGTTCCTCAGCTCCTGCCTGAACCCCTCAAGCTGTGCGTGAGGGGCATCTTTGTCAGGGTCAGGAAGAAAAACTTGCCCTGGCAGGTGTGGCTCAGGGGTTAGAGTCCTCCCTGCACCACAGGTCACAGGTTTGATTCCCGTCAGGGCACATGCCCAGTGTGGGCCCATCCCCAGTGCGGGGGTGCAGGCAGCCAGTCATCAGTGTCACTCTCCCTCTCCCTTCTTCTCTTTCTAAAGTAAATAAAAGCATACTTTTCTGAAAAAGAAACAAGTTACATGTTTACTTAGAAAAATTACCGCAGTGGGTGTTGGAGGCTGGTGCACAGACCCAGTGTGTAAAACCTGCCTGGGGAGTGTCTGGCACCCTCCCCCGGCACCTGCAGAGGCCGTTCCTCAGCCGCCCCACAGCACTCAGTGAGCCCCAGGGCCTGTCCAGCCAATGCCCGGGTGTGTCCACTGTGCTCAGGACCCGTGAGCTCATCCTGGCCCTGCCCTGCTGGGCGCACAGCCCCGTGCGGGGGGAGAGACCCCCAAACCACACTCAGATGTTGCCCTAACTCGGAGGGCCCGGGGGGGCGGAGAGCAAGAGAAGGCCTTGCATGTGAAGGAGGGCTTCTTGGAGGAGATGGCTTTCTAGCTGCTGCCTCATTCGGCCCCTCTCTCTGCATTCTCGGTCTTCCCCTACTCAGCCCTTGTCCCCCCAGACCCGTTAAAGCAGAGGGCGCCTCATCTTCCCTGTTCCCCCAGTTGGGGGCACTCAGAGATCTCTTCACTTAGGCTTCCATACTGTCTCCTCCCTCCCCCCCACTCTCTCCCGCTGCAGGCGAAGGGAACTCGGCCTTGTCCCCGCTGAACCCCGGAGAGCTGCTGATCGCCCTGCACAACATCGACTCAGCAAAGTGCGACATGAAGTCCATCATCAAAGGTGAGGCTCCCCCCACCCTCCTTAAGTGGCCTGGCCTTCGCGGACCCAGGAAGAACTCGGCTCCCCAGGCCTCCCTGGAATCCACCAAGTCGGCCGTTATGCCATCCACAGCTCCACCTCAGAGCTCCAACACCCACCCTGTTTTCCCCTCCCTCCTCCTCCTCTTCCTCCTCTTCTCCTTCTAAGAAAATAGTGCGCGTACCACATGCTGGCACAGACCTGTCCTCAAGAAAGTTGGGGAGCCCCTCCCTCCTTCCCCAGCCCTGGCCCAAGGAGCGAAGCGGAGCCTGCAGGCTGGTGTGTGGGGTGGGCAGAGGGCACAGGCCCAGGTTGGACAGGAGGAGGTCCCGAGTCGGGGGGGGTGGTGACGGTGCAGGCGACAGGCTTGCCGCCATCAGCAGTTGCACGGTAGCTGCTGTCCCTCTTTCTGAGCACCCACCGAGCCTCCCAGGGTGCCTGCCCGCCCACACCCCGTTACCGGGTGAGTATGCGGACTTCCATTTTGTAGATGAGGAAATGGAGGTTCCAGACAGGGTAAGGAATTGCTTGGGGCCACGCAGCACCTAAGGGGTGCAGTGAGTGAGACAGTCTGAGTGAGTGGACCTGATTGGAATCCCAGTCCTGCTGGTCCCACCGGTTCCACCTCCCCCGTGGGAAGCCACTCCTCGGCTCCCAGCCCCCCCGCCCCCCCCTACCCTACACCCCCCACCCCCTCCACACCCTCCCTGAGAAGGTTTCTGGTCCAGAAGCCAAGCTTTCCCTGCAGCTGGAGTGGACGCCCTTACTGTCGCTTGCTCTCCTCAGAAGACAGCTGTCCTTTGGCTCCTCCTGTCTGCTCTCAGAGGCGGTGGCGGTTCCCCTCCTGTCACTTTACTTGCATGTCTGGCCCGAAAGAGCCGCCTCCGTGGCTGGATGCCTAGCCTTCTCCAGCCAGCTCTCTGCCCCTTTTTAGTCAGGGGAGGGGCTCAGAACACGGAGAGCCCCCCCGGGGACGGGGAGCCACTCCAGCCTCCGGTGGCCCCGCTCACCATGGCGCCAGGCTGTCGCCCTAGAGCAGAGAGTGGCTGCTTCCGAGAGAAGCTAGAAGCCTGGGTTTTCAGGAACACCGTGATGAAACAAACTGCCACCGCCCCCGGACTGGATTCGGCCCCTCGTGGAAGGGTCTGGAAGCCGGGGTCCAGGCGTGGGCTGACGCTCTGAGGCCCCGTTGATGATGTGAGGACAGTTACAGGCTCGTTCCCAGAGACGATAAGCACGCTCGGCTTTGTGCCCACCCCGAGCCCATTCGTGGATCTAGATTTAGTGCCTGGTTTCCCACGTGGGAACGAAGCCCCTGGAGATGTCAGCAAGGCCTGGCCTTGAGACCCCCCCCCCCCCCCAATGCCGCCTGCCAGCCCAGGCCCACAGCCTCCGCGCTCTCCCGGCCAGCTGTCCGTCCCCAGCACCACGTCCAGTCAGTCCCCAGCACGTTTCTCTGCTCAGGCACTAGTACCTCCACTTGACTGTAAGCTCCCGATCCAAAGTCCAGCCCTGTTCTGTGCAACATCGGAACCCCCAATAGCTGACAGGATTAGCAATGCCCCCATTAACCCACCCTTTCTCTGGTGAGTTTCTCTAATGAGACTGGCCTCAAGTCTGGTCCAGTGATTCCCTCGCTGAGCATTCTGCTCAGCCAGCCCTGGGCTCAGGGTCACGGCGGAGACACAGCTCTGACCCTGCCCTTGCGGGGTCACGATCCTTCCTCAGTAACAGCTCAGAGTGAGCCAGGTTGGGCTGCGGGCAGAGGGGCCGCCCAGTCTGGGAGATAGCAGGGAGGGCTTCCGGAGGGGAGGTGTCCTGAGCCGACCACAGAAGGATAAGCAGGGTGAGGCGGCAGAAGAGAGGACCTTCCAGTGAAGGGAGGAAAATGGGAGGGCCGGAGATGCACTTGCAGGGCCTATGGTCCTTGAGGAAACTCGTCTGGGTCCCCACAGGATGGTCTCCAGGGCCTCTGGGAGGTGCAAGGTCAGGTTGAATTTCAAAAGACCCTTCAGTCTGCTGTGTGGAGGGTGGGTCTGAGGCTGAGGGGGAAGCTCAGGAGGAGTCTGGGGCAGAGCTGGGGGGAGGAGAGGGAAGGAGGCTTTGCAACAAAACATAGCAGCTGGGACGGCCTGGCAGTGAGGGGGGAGCAGCCACTCGTGTCCGGCAGGTGGTCTCTGGCGCTGTCCTCACTCACACTGTCCTCTGCCCTTTGGCCCAGACACCTGCCTGCCCCCGCCCACTCCTCCACTTGTCTGCCAGTCACTCTTCACCTTCCCCCTTTTCCTACTGGAGCTGCCCCGTTCCTCACAGTGCCCACCCTGCTCTCCATTAGCCTCTCAAGTACTGGGGGCCTTTCTTTTAGCTCAATAAAGACTTCCTGGTTGACAGACTCACATGGCCAGTGGTGTTTGGGGAAGAGGGGTTCAGAGGCAGTTTGCTGGGGCCTCCCCATTAGCACCATGGATTGGAGCACCACCTGTCCCACTGATGTCGGGGTGCCACAACCCACTCCTGAGGGAGCAGACCCCAAGGCCTTCGTGGGTGCTTGTGTTGTCCAGCCCTCCACGGGCCCCTGCTGGCCTGGGAGCTGATGGTATGCCCAGGCTTCCTGCTGCTCTCACCCCTCCCTCATTACTCTGGGTCATGTCCCCACATATTCTAGGCTTGGTGCCCCAGCAGTGGCACATGCCCTGTGCCCTGATGAGGGTTGGGTGTGGGGGGTCCCTTGCTGGTGGAGGGCCATCTCTCTTGTCCACTATGGGGGGGGAGCGCTTATGGAACTCAGAGCTGCCTTCCTGCCTATAGAGGTGGAGGTGCCGTGCTGCCTAAATCAAGCCAGAATGGGTTCCCGGCGGTTGGCAACATCTTTCCTGCCTCAGCTCTCCAGGGGTTGTCCTCAGAGAGAAAGGGCCATGGTCTCCCCATTGGGTCCCATGTGGGGCTTGCGGGAGCTGGCCCTGTCTTCTCCCTTGGGCCAAGCCACCAGGCTTGCAAGGACCAGGCCAGTCCCCTCAGAAAGAGTCCCTTTGCTGGGTGGGGGGAGTCTCCTGTTTTCCCCGGAGCTTCTGCAAGGTGGTGTAGGTGTGGACGCGGGCAGGAAATGGGGCTACAGCTCTGAGGGTGGTGGTGTTCCCGCCACCGGGTGGCAGCGGGGCAGAGAGGACAGGCCCACTCTCCGCCTCCTCCAGCCACCAACCTGTGCTTTGCGGAGCGGAACGTGTACACGTCGGAGGTGCTGGCCGTGGTGATGCAGCAGCTGATGGAGCAGAGCCCCCTGCCCATGCTGCTCATGAGGACCGTCATCCAGTCCCTGACCATGTACCCCCGCCTGGGGGGCTTCGTCATGAACATCCTGTCCCGCCTCATCATGAAGCAGGTAACCCGCCCTGGACCGTCCAGTGCCCGGCAGTGGGCTGACTGCAGCGGGTGCTAACGAGAGCCGAGGCCGAACCGCAGCCGTGTCCAGCCTGCCCGCCTCGCCCCTCCAGCCGGGGTTCTCAGCCTTTCTAATGCCGCGATCCTTTAATACAGTTCCTCATGTTTTCTTTTTTCCTAAATATATTTTATTGACTTTTTACAGAGAGGAAGGGAGAAGAATAGAAAGTTAGAAAGTTCTCTCTCTCAAATAGATGAGAGAGAAACATCGATCAGCCGCCTCCTGCACACCCTACCGGGGATGTGCCCGCAACCAAGACACATGCCCTTGACCGGAATCGAACCCAGGACCTTTCAGTCCCCAGGCCGACGCTCTATCCTCTGAGCCAAACCAGTTTTGGCCAGTTCCTCATGCTGTGGTGACCCCCCACCATAAAACTATTTTCATTGCTATTTCATAACTGTAATTTTGCTTCTGTTATGAATCGTAACTATCTGTTTTCCGATGGTCTTGGGCGACCCTGCTAGCGGTTCTCAGCCTGGGCGTGTCGCGACCCACAGGTGAGAACCGCTGCTGTAGAGCCTGAGACCATCGGAAAACACAGACACTCACATTACGATTCACAACAGTAGCAAACACAGGTATGAAATAAAAACAAAAATGGTTTTATGGTTGAGGGTCACCACAACATGAGGAGCTGTATTAAAGGGTCGCGGCATCAGGAAGGGTGAGACCCACGGCCCTAGAGGGAGCCCCGATGAGGAGAGCAAGCTCCACCCACACTGGCCAGCCCCTTTGCCCCGCCCTTGGCGCTCCAGGGGTCCTACTTCAACCATGGGGTGCTCCCTGGTGGGTGGGAGGATGCTAGAAGCAGGCAGAGACTTCAGGGGTGCACATCCCAGGAGAGGCATGGCTGCCCCTTTCCCCACCACTGTGCACCAGGCTGGCTGCATCCTAGAGCTGAAAGGTGGGCCGGTCTCAAGAGAAGCTAGAAATCTGGGTTTCCAGGAAGGACATGATCGAACAAAAAAACCTCACAAGCCCTCAGACTGCATTCAGCCCACAGGCCGCCACCTTGCTGCATCTGGCTTAGAAGTTAAATGCAGATTCACACAGACCTGGGGTCAGATGTTGGTTCTGCCCCTAGTTGCCAGGGTAACCTTAGACAAGTCCCTGCATCTCTCCGAGCCTCTTTCCCAGGGCGAATGGCGCCCCCTGGAGGCTGCTCACAACACAGCCTGGCCCTGGCCCTGGGAGACCAAGTGGAAGGGCCACTGTTTTCTTCTCCCCGCGGTGTCCTCCTGGAGAAGGAAGTCAGACCCTCTGTAAAGAGGTCAGGGCTGCGTGTAGCCCAAAGGAAATCTGATGGCAGGGATTTGAGCCCCAGCAAGGCCCCATCTTGGCACAGTCCTTCTGGTTCCAGGGGTGACCACTTGCATGCACCCTTATGCCCCCTTCCTCCCCGCCAGGTGTGGAAGTACCCCAAAGTGTGGGAGGGCTTCATCAAGTGCTGCCAACGCACCAAGCCCCAGAGCTTCCAGGTCATCCTGCAGCTGCCACCCCAGCAGCTGGGTGCCGTATTTGACAAGTGCCCAGAGCTCCGGGAGCCCCTGCTGGCCCATGTCCGCTCCTTCACCCCCCATCAGGTATCCCAAGATATGGGGGGTTGGCCCCAGGGGTCCAGCCCTGGGGGACTGGATGGGAGTGGGCAGAGGGGAAACCTGCGATGCCACAATGTCAAGGGTTCTGGAGGGTCAGGGTCCTGGGGTGCCCAAGAGGGGTGTCTGGGTTAGAGCTCTCTGCAGCACCCCCATCCTGCTCTTCCCCTAGCAAGCACACATCCCCAATTCCATCATGGCCATCCTGGAGGCCAGTGGCAAACAGGAGCCGGAGGCCAAGGAAGCTCCTGCAGGGCCTCTGGAGGAGGTGAGGGTCCAGCCTGGCACTGTGTCTTTCTGGGAGGCTCCTGCTGAGAGGGAGGTGAGGTGGGGGGCAGTTGCCCTTACTCCATGCCCATCTTGCTATCTGCCCGCATCCTCCGAGAGCAGCCTGGGCCCTCGCCCCCACTCACCTGAGTGCTGTGTGCCCCTCCTGCCCCCAGGATGACCTGGAGCCCCTGGCGCTGGCCCCGGCCCCCGCCCCCGTCCCCGCCCCCAGGCCCCCCCAGGACCTCATGGGCCTGCGGCTGGCCCAGGAGAAGGCCTTAAAGCGGCAGCTGGAGGAGGAACAGAAGCTGAAGCCTGGGGGAGTGGGAGCCCCCTCCTCTTCCTCCTTGGCCTCGGCCAGACCGGGCCCTCCCCAGCCGGACGAAGCCGTGGATTTCCGGGAGGAGGTGCCCGAGGGGGAGACCCCGGCCATCTTCATCAGCGTGGACGACGACTCGGGGCTGCCGGAGGCCACCTTGCTGGACTCGAGTCTTGAGGGGCCCCTGCCTAAGGTAGGGCTTGCCGCCGGCAGCAGAGGAGGGACCAGGCCAGGGCCGGGGTGCAGCGTGTCTGTGCCCAGATGCGGTGGCGGGGGACACACCCACGCAGCAGCTGTCCTTGACCGGCTCCCCTTCTCCTGTCACCAGGAGGCAGCAGCGGCCCCGGCCTCGGCCTCGAAGGAGGAGAAGAGTCCCCAGACCCGCACCCCCGCCGGAGAAGAGCGACTGAAGACTCCCAGCCCCCCCTCCACGGCCGCGGAGGAAGCCGGGGACCCCGAGACCAAGGGGAACAGCTGACGGGCTTGTTGGGGAAGGGGAAGAGGGGGGAGGTCAAGGGGGGGGTGCTTTGCCTTTCAAAAAAATAATTAAAAAAAAAAAGATCGTGGGTCTGGGGCGTGGGTGTAGTCAGTCTCTCATCTCCGCACCTCGGCCGTGGGGCCCCGCGGTGTGGGGAGCGCGGCGGGCGGCGCTGGAGGCTGGCGCCCCCCCCCCCCAGGCTGCGCCTGCGCGGAAACCCCTCCCCTGGTAACGGCCCGCCCGCCTCCTTGGACACCAGCAGCCACCGGGGTGCGCGGGCGAGCAACTGGCCGGCCTGTCTGCAAGCCTCCCTCCGAGCGGCCTGCGCGCCCTTCTGGACGATGGGGGACCCGCCCGACCCCGAGCAGCCCCCGCAGCAGCCCGCGAGCAGCTCCCAGAGCGCCGAGCTGCGGCGGCGCAGCAGGGAGCCCTCCTCGGTCCAGTTCACGCTGCCCCGGGAGGGGCCGCAGGTGGAGGTGGAAGCCGCGAGGGGCAGCCAGGAGATGCCGGCCCAGGGGTGGCCCCAAGGGGCCAGGCCGAGCCAATACGAGGAGCGCCAGGGTAGCCTGGCGTACCCGACCGCGGGTGTCCAGCGCCAGTCTTACCGGGACGACGACCAGGCCCAGAGCAACCTGATGCTGGAGCAGCTGCAGGACCCGGCCAGCCTCTTCCAGCACCTGGAGTCCGCCTTCCAGGACGCCCAGCTGGACGCCATAGGCCAGTTCGCGTACCCGAGAGAGGACCAGCAGTTCGGCGAGGAAGGCCAGCATGGGCCCTACATAAAGGATGACCCTTCCCTCCAGTTCTTGACCTCCGAGATGGGCTTCATGCCCTTCGACATGGAGGTGTTGGAGCCGGAGCCCCGGGAGCTGGCCGTGCAGAACGCCAAGGCCTACCTGCTGCAGACCAGCATCAGTTGCGACCTCAGCCTGTGAGAGGGAGCCCTGAGCGGGGGAGGGGGGGGGCCCCAGGCGGGGAGAGGCCCCAGCGGACACCCTCCCTCAGGCCCGGGGTCTCCTCAGTCAGGGCATGGCTCTGGAGCCGTCTGACTCAGACTAAACACCGACAATAGCCAACAGCTACAATAGCTGCCAGACATTGTGCCAGTCAGTCCCGCACACACCGCCCTCTAGTTCTCACAGCCGAGACTGGCACCTGCACTGCCCCTGTTTCTCGGCAGAAAAAGACAGAAAGGAGGGCCCGTATCCGAGACAACAGCTCTGATGGCGCAGAGCCAGGGTTCCCGCACAAGGGACTTGGCTCACACGGCCCTGTTACTCACTAAACGATCCTGCTTGAGGAAGGCACTGCCCAGGCCACTTGGCTGTAGTCATAATACACCTCTCAGCCCCCTTCCCCATTGCCTCCTCATGAAGCCCCCATTCTGCTGGACAGAAATATAATAAACAATGAGGTGAGAAAACGAGGCAGGATGAGGGGGGAGGAGGTGCATGGCAAACAGCACTGGTCAGGGAAGGCCTCTGAGCCGCACCCACTGGGTCAGTGACCTGAGGGTGTCAGGGAGACCGCCTTGAAATAACCAAGCGTTTGTGACAGCAAGCCCGGCGGCTTTAAGGCTTGCTGTGTTTGGGGAACAGCAGTGACGCTGGTGTGACTGGAACGAGGGGGGCGAAGGGACAGTGGGAGGAGACGAGGCTGCAGAAGTAACAGGTCTTGCTAAAGCACAAAGCCGGCCCCCGGCCCTCCCATGCTCAGAACCAGGGTCCTCAAAGTTCATGTTCCTCACAGGCCTCAAGTATAACTCAGCCCCTGCCTGCCTAGAGTCCAGTCAAAATCAACCAGTCGCACTTCCTCAGCAGTTCCCAGCCCTCTAGAGCTTCCAGTTCCCCCAATGAAAAGCCCTGGCCAAAGGCTGACCTCTCCTTACCCTTCCAATGGACGGCCCCCACCGCGCCCAAGGCTTTCCACCCCGCAGGCGTTTAGATACACACGCTTTGAAAGCAAACCAATTTGGTCCTGGTTTTATTTTTTAATATATCTTATTGATTTTAAAAAAATATATTTTATTGATTTTTTTACAGAGCGGAAGCGAGAGGGATAGAAAGTCAGAAACATCGATGAGAGAGAGACATCGATCAGCTGCCTCTTGCACACCCCCTACTGGGGTTGTGCCCGCAGCCAAGGTACATCCCCTTGCAGGAATCGAACCCGGGACCCTTCAGTCCGCAGTCCAACGTTCTGTCCACTGAGCCAAACCGGTTTTGGCTGGTCCTGGTTTTAAATCCTGGCTGTGCTAAATACAATGAAACCCCATGACCGCAAGTTTCCTCAGCCTTCGCTGAGGATCATGGCTGTTCCTCAGATGACTGTGGTGAGAATTCAACACTGCCCTCAAGTGCCCAACATACCGCCTAGCGGTGAATGGAAACCACTGCCGAACTGTTAACACTACGCCCCTCTCCTGCCACAAGCCTTCTCCCTCACTCCCTCGGCTCATCTCCTGTCACATCTATGAACCAGGACGGGTCTGCTGCTCCCTTTGCCATGCTTTTCTTCGTGTCGGACTGCGTTGGCTGAAGCCTCCAGGGCAGCCTTAAACGCAAGTGAAAGCGGGCATCCCCAGCCGCAGAGCGGAGAGCCCTCTAGTCTTTTGTCATTATGTTTGGGGTGCGCTATCCTTTATTGGATTATTTAAATTCTGCCTTCTAGCCGAGACCGGTTTGGCTCAGTGGATAGAGCGTCGGACTGCGGACTGAAGGGTGCCGGGTTCGATTCCGGTCGAGGGCATGTACCTTGGCTGCGGGCACATCCCCAGTAGGGGGCGTGCAAGAGGCGGCTGATCGATGTTTCTCTCTCATCGATGTTTCTGACTTTCTATCCCTCTCTCTTCCTTCTGCTCTGTAAAAAATCAATAAAATATATTTTAAAAATAAAAATAAAAAAATAAATAAATTCTGCCTTCTATTCTTGGGTTTCCTAATTGTTTTTTTTTTTTTAATCATGAATGGGTGTTGAGTTTTATCAAACAATTTCTCTGCACCTGATGAGGTGACCTTACAGGTCCCCTTTAACACACGGTTATGACCAGTTACAGTCTTTTTCTAACATCACTCCAGTCTTTCATTTTTTAATGTGTTCATTTTTTACAGAGCGGAAGGGAGAGGGATAGAAAGTGAGAAACATCGACCAGCTGCCTCCTGCACACCCCCTGCTGGGAATGTGCCCACAACCAAGGTACATGCCCTTGACCAGAATCGAACCTGGGACCCTTCAGTGTGCAGGCCGATGCTCTGTCCATTGAGCCAAACTGGTTTTGGCATCAGTCCAGTCTTACATGCCTGTCGGTTCATCCGCTTGAGTCATGGTGTGTCACCCTTCTGAGCATTAGCATCTCTTTTCTCGGTGAGATCAGCATGGACTTGCTTTCCTTTCTCCCACTGAAAATTGCAAACCATCACCCACCCGTCCCTGGCATTCCCCGTCCCACTCCCTGCTTTATTGCCTCCTTAGACATGATCGCCCCTGACCAGTATGAGTTTTGCGTATTTGGTCAGTGTCTCTCCCCATCCTCAGAATGTCAGCTCCGCTCTTGTCTCCTCTGCCGTGTCCCCGGTGCCCGGCACAGGGCCAGGCTGAGGGCAGCGAGCCGAGTGAATAACCGCCCCCCTCCCTCCCGAGGCAGCTATGAGCACCTGGTGAACATGCTGACCAAGATCCTGAGCCAGCGCCCGCAGGACCCCCTGTCTATCCTGGAGTCGCTGAACCGCAGCACGCAGTTGGAGTGGTTCCACCCCAAGCTGGACTCGCTGCGGGACGACCCTGAGATGCAGCCCACCTACGAGATGGCCGAGCGGCAGAAGACACTCTTCATCCGGGGCGGCGTGGAGGGCGAGCAGGAGATGGAAGAGGAGGTGGTGAGTATGCCCGTGGGAGGTGCTGTGGGGGAGTGGCAGCCCCAACTTGAGCATAGCCTGTGCTGAAGCCTGGAAGCGAGGGAGCATGTGGACTCCAGAAATGCCGATGATGTCAGTTTAATGTGTGTGTTCGGTGGAGGGTGGGGGGCATGCTGTCACAGGGGTCTTGAGCGCCAGGCTAAGGGGTGCAGGCTTTCTCCTGAGGCCACTGGGGCGCCCTGGGAGGGCCGGAAGCAGAGGACAGGCTGGTCAGCTCTGCTCTCTAGTAAGCTGAGTCCACCTGCCATGTGGACAAGGAGGCTGGCCTCTCCCGCCATCCTATCCTCCTCCCTCCCACATGTGCAGCTGTGCGGTGTTTTCTGTGAAACACTGCCTCTTGGAACCTCTCATCACTGAACTGTCCCCTGGCCCCTTTTGCAAGTTGAGACCTGGCTAAGAGCTCTCCCACCGACTAGTTTCCAGAATTGGATGATGGCTTAAACTCGGGGCGAAGTATTCTCTCACACATTCCAGAAACATTTGTTGAGGACTCTGTGTATGATCATGCTGATGCCCCTCACGACCTGCACAAAGACCTTCAGGAGTGTTGTCTCCTTTCAACCCTGAAACAACTCGCAAGGCAACTGCTATTTATTGTATTCTTACTAGAGGCCCAGTGCACAGATTCGTGCACCGGTGGGGTCCCTTGGCCTAGCCGGTGGGGATCGGGCTGAAACTGGCTCTCCAACATCCCAGATTGCAAGAGGGTGCAGGCCAGACAGAGGGACCTCTCTGGTGCACGATCGGGGCCAGGGAGAGATGCAGAAGGTTAACCAGCGGGGGAGGGACTGCGGGAGCACTCCAGGGCATGTCCAGCCTGTCTAGCCCAGTACCAATCAGCCAGTCCCCAGCAGCAAGCTAACCTACCAGTTGGAGTGTCTGGCCCCTGGTGGTCAGTGCACGTCATAGCTGACAATCAGTTAGGTTTTTATGTAGGTGGGTGGGTGGGTGGGTGGGTGGGTGGGTGGATGGATGGATGGATGGATGGATAGATAGATAGATAGATAGATAGATAGATAGATTTGTAGAATAAGGACTTGGGCTCAGAGGGAACGAGCTAGGCAGGGCTGGAGACAGGACCACGAAGGCAGGACCTCCACCTCCAAAGCCCTGCTAAGCTCTGCCCAATCTGCAGATGCTGTTTGTCTGTGCTGGCTTCTGAGATGCTAGGATTTTGGCAAGAGTGGTGTGGGATAGTGAGAGAACCAGGAACAACAATCTGGCAAAGAAATGAGCCCTTGGAGAGCAGAGTTCACTTAGGAATACAAGTTTTAGGCATGAAGGACAGTTCAATTTTACTTGAGAATATAGTTTGGCGTTTCAAATCAACAGTCTCTCCTGGGGAAGCCCCTTCCCCTTAGAACTGAACCTTTCATCCTCCACACCCCTCCCCCTTAGAACTGAACCTTTCATCCTCCACACCCCAACCCCACACACCAATCAAGTCCCTTAAGGCCCCGCCTCCTTAGGGTGCTTTATCCCTAGAGGCTCCACCTCCTTAGAACTCTATGGCTTTTGAAGCTCTGCCCCATTGAAATTCAATCTCTTGGGAGGGTCCACCCCTTAGAACTTGAAGCTGGAGTTCTTTTAAAAAAAAAAACAAAAAAAAACAAAACATAGTTTTATTGATTTCAGAGAGGAAGGGAGAGGGAAAGAGAGATAGAAATATCAACGACGAGAGAGAATCATTGATTGGCTGTCTCCTGCATGACTGGGGATCATGCCCACAACCCAGGCGTGTGCCCTTAACCAGAATCAAACCCAGGACACTTCAGTCTGCAGGCTGATGTCCTACCTACTGAGCCCAATGGGCTAGGATGGAGGGAGCTAGAGGTCTTAATGTGAGGTCTGGAGAAGGGCAAAAAAGTGGAAGTTTGTGGTCTGTGCAGGCTTCTTGGAAGAGACTCAAAGAAATCGATGACTCAGCATTTTGTATATATACTAGAGGTCCCTTGCACAAAGATTTGGGCAATAGGCCTTCCTTCCCCTGGCTGCCGGCCCCAGTTTTCCTCTGGCACCCGGGACCCAGGCCTTCACTCTGGCCGCCGTCTTCAGTCTTCGCTCCAGCCAGAACACCACTCCTGTAGCTCCCCCCGCCCCCCCCGCCCTCTCCCTCACAGCAGGCGTCCCGCTCCACCCAGCTGCTTCATGCCTGCATGTGTGCATCCCAGAGGCCCGGAGCTGCTGGGGGTGGGGCCACCTACATCTTTTTTTTGGGAGGGGGGTCAATTTGCATACTCACTCCTGATTAGCTAGTGGCATCGCAAAGTGATAGTCAATTTGCATATTTCTCTTTTATTGGTGCAGTTTTTGTTCTGTCTGATGGGAGGACGGGCTCTCACTCTCATTTTCTCCCCCTGCGGAGAAATGCCGCCTCTGCCATTGATGTTTACCTGGGCACTCGGTCTATTTCTAGACTCTAGTCTGTGCCTTCGCACTCTGGCCGGCTTCCTACTTGCTGTGGTCGCTGCAGGGCAGGGCTGGCTGTTTGGGAGCTTGAGGCTCTCATCACTGTGGCCTCTGATTTGGAAAGTTCCTATTTTCACGTTTATAATTTTAGACTAGCTTTAGTATTATGGTGTCACAGCCCAAACACCAACACCTTACTATACTTCTGGAAGTACAGGTCCCTTTAAGGCAGGAAACAGGTGATGTCGCAGAAATGGAGACATGTGACTATCACACCTGATGGTCAGGTTGCAAGCAGTCTAGGGCTGGCAAGGTGGCTTCCAGCAAAGGGTCCCTGAGGGCTGGCTGTGTTCTCCCCTTACCCCTGCCCTTCCATCCCAAGAGAAACAGTTTGCAAGGGGAGCAACAGAGCCTGATCTGTCGTTTGAGGACAGTTGGCCACTTGCTCCAATCAACAGTGGCCGGAAGGGCAGGGTGGATCATTTAAATTGGTTGTGTTGTAGGCAGTGGGAGCCATACCACGTGGGGTAGGACCAGGCCTGGGTTCAGCAACCTCAGTACTTTGAGTTCTGGCTAGGAAGGAATTCAGAGCCAAGACTCAAACTATAAGAGAACATCCTATCTAATAAGAGAGTAATATACAAATTGACTGCACTTCTGCTACACCCACAAGCCACGCCCACAAGCCAATCAGAGACTGCTGGCAAATTAACCCAACCAAGATGCAAATTAACCCAACCAAGATAGCTGTTAATTTGCATATCCACATGCAGAAGACAGCGTAAAAGGAAGCCAAGCACTGCAGAAGGGAATAAAGCTGCAGAGAAATAAGCAAGCAGGGTGGGAGAGAAGAGAAGGGAGCAAGGCAGCAGAGACAGGAGTGAGGCAACAGAGACGGGAGCAAGCAAGGCAGAGGAGACAGGAACGAGCGAGGTAGTGCAGAAGGGAGCGAGGCAGCAGAGATGGGAAGGAGCTTTGCTCAGGCTGCAGGCAGCTCTATTCTTGCAGGAATCTTCCTGCAATGGGTCTCTAGTCCTATCTAATAAGAGAGTAATATGCAAATTGACCACACCTCTGCTACACCCACTAGCCACGACCACCAGCCAATCAGGAGCAAATATGCAAATAAACCCAACCAAGATGGCTACATCCACAGAGAGTAGGAGGGAGGGTTGGTTTTCCCTGACAATGGAGGAAGCCAAGCTTTCCATCTGCCCTTGTTGGCTCAGTCCTCCGCTCAATGCTACAGTTTCAATTATAGAATCCCAAAAGAAATGGCAGCAGCCACAGAGCGAGCAGAAGGCTTGACTCTGCTCCAGGCTACAAAGTTTCAATTGTAGAAGATACATAAATCCCAGATCCCAGGGCCTCCACTTGGGTCACCAGGGGGCGTGGCCAGTCTGCAAACCACCACAGGCCCCTCACCCAGGCCGCCCCTGCCCCAAGGGAATCCCCACCCTGATCTGGGACACTCTTCAGGGCAAACCAGCTGGCCTCCACTCAAGCACCAGGCCTCTATCCTATCTAATAAAAGAGTAATACGTAGATTGACCATCACTCCAACACACACAAGAGCTGCCCCCATGTGGTCAGAGATCCTGCCCCCATGTGGACACAAGATGGCCACCACAAGATGGTCAGCAGGGAAGGGCCATTGGGAGGTTCCAGGCCTGCAGGGGAAGGCAGTTAGGGGTGACCAGGCCAGCAGAGGAGGGAAGTTGGGGGTGACCAGGCCTGCAGGCAAGGGCAGTTTTGGGGGACCCAGGCCTGCAGGGGAGAGCAGTTGGGGGGTACAAGGCCTGCAGGGGAGGACAGTTAGGAGTGACCAGGCCTGCAGAGGAGGAAAGTTGAAGGCAATCAGGCTGGCAGGGGAGCAGTTAGGCATTAATCAGTTTGGCAGGGGAGTGGTTAGGGGGTGATCAGGCTGGCAGGCAGAAGAGGTTAGAGGCAATCAGGAAGGCAGGCAAATGAGCAGTTGGGAGCCAGCAGTCCTGAATTGTGAGAGGGATGTCCGCCTGCCCGTTTAGGCCTGATCTTGGTGGGCCTAAATGGGCAGTCGGACATCCCTTAAGGGGTCTCAGATTGGAGAGGGTGCAGGCTGGGCTGAGGGGACCCCCCCCCCCCGGTGCACAAATTTTGTGCACCAAGCCTCTAGTTTATACATAAAATCACAGAGGTAGAGAGAGTGATTCGCAGAAGAAATGGGCTGAGGAGAGGAGTTACAGAGGCAAAGGAAGGGCCTTGGAGCTGGGGGTGGATGGAGAGGGGGTTAAGAAAGACTGGCATGCTCCCAGGAAGGAGAATGAACTAGATTGAACTGGGTCCTCCTTCCTACAGGTTTTCAGGGTGGAGATTTTAGAAGAGGTCCCAGGGAAAGATTATATATATATATAATCTTTATTATATATATATATATATATTTTTTTTTTTTTCAGAGAGAAAGGGAGAGGAGGAGAGATAGAAACATGAATGATGAGGAGAACCAATGATCTGCTGCCTCCTGCACGCCCCACACTGGGGATCGAGCCCACAGCCCAGGCCTGTGCCCTGACAGGGAATGGGGCCGCAGCCTCCTGGTTCACAGGTTGGTGCTCACCCACGGGGCCACGCCAGCTGGGCTTGGTCTTGTTTTTCTCTCTGTAAACCGGCCTCCATCTCCCTCCGCAGAGTCAGCCGCTTCACATTTACACACTCAGTGTCTCCCTCCAGCCACACAGGGAAGCTGGCCCCTGTTGGAACCAATCTCCATAAGCTTAGTAGCTTCCGGCAACTTCCAGCGTCCTCTGATAGCGCCGGGCCGTGGGCGGGTTCACTGGGCTAAAACCAAGGTGAATGCCAACTGCCTTCCTGATGGAGCCTGTTTCCCGGGTTTTCCTTCCTCCTTCCTCTTCAAAGCCAGCAGGGGACATCATCAACGCTCTTACCCCATTGGCCGCTTCTGCCCTCACCCTCTCAACCTCTCCTGCCTCCCCCTTTCTCTCCTCACTTCCTGGGCTCCACCCTGACAACCAGGGTCGCCTCTCCCTCCCAAGACCCCCCATTGGATCACAGCTGCGTGTCCCTTATGCCCTGTAAGCTCCCATGCTCACGGGCCCCAGGAGCAGGGCATGGACTGCTTTGGTGCGATCGTTATCCCGCCCGCCCATGGTCCCCCTTTCCTCTCCATCTGATTTGGAATTCTGGCGAGGGACCATGCTGTCTCCCTGACTTGGGCTGTGGGTTTCCCTGCTTGGTCAGGCTGGCCAAGGCCAAGGCCGAGGGCAGGAAGTGCCAACCTCATGAGGAAGGGCTGCCTCAGTTTTGTTCTCTGCTGTATGTCAGTGCTTGCACTAGTTTGGACCTGGTACTCACTGGATCTTTAATAAAGATTTCTGGGCTGAATGAATGAATGAATGAATGAGTGGATAAGGGGCAATTGGGCTGAAACTCCCTGTAGTCTAGTCCCAGCCCTTGACTTTCTTGTTCTTGCTCCCTTTCTGCTCTCTCTCTCTCTCTCTCTCTCTCTCTCTGGCTTTCTCTCTGGCCCTGAAAAAAGCAGACAGTGAAAAAGATGGCAGTGAGGGCAGGATTTATTGCTGCCATCCTCCAACATCACCTGTTCCTGGGTTCAAGACCAGCCTCTTCCCTTCACTTGCTGTGTAACTTGGGGTATCTCTTAAAAATACATTTAGTTGCAATGACAGCAAACATGAGTAGAAGCGGGGGGAGGGGGGGTAAGGCAGTCAGTGATGCTGCTGAGGACCAGGCAGTCTCTGCCTTTGGGTTCCACCTCCATTAGGTGTAAGACAGGTGCTGCCTCCTGGTCCCAATGTAGCTGCTGCAGCTCCAGCGCTCACGTCCCACTCCAGGCAGGAACAAGGGGGAGGGATGAAGAAACAGGGATTTTTTTCTTTGTATGATTTTTGCCTTTTCCATCAAGGGACATCCTCCCCAAGGACTTGCCCTGCTTCTAAATGTTGGGGGGGGGGGGGTTGGGGGGGACAGCAGGAGCAGCTGGGTTACCAGCACCTCAGCTTCCTCCCTCCGCCCTCCGCCCTCCCCCCTGCAGGCAGACACGGCCGTGCCCAACATCATGGAGTCAGCCTTCTACTTCGAGCAGGGTGGCGTGGGCCTGAGTTCCGACGAGAGTTTCCGCCTCTTCCTGGCCCTGAAGCAGCTGGTGGAGCAGCAGCCCATCCACACCTGTCGCTTCTGGGGCAAAGTCCTGGGGCTCCAGCGCAGCTACCTGGTGGCCGAGGTGGAGTTCCGGGAGGGCGAGGAGGAGGTGGAGGAGGAGGAGGTGGAGGAGCTGGCCGAGGGCGGCGAGGCCGCGGAGGCACACGGCGAGGAGGAGGGCGAGGAGGACGAGGAGAAGGTCGCCGACATCGTCCCCAAGCCCATGTGGAAGCCGCCGCCCGTCGTCCCCAGGGAGGAGAGCCGCTCAGGCACCAACAAGTACATATACTTCGTGTGCAACGAGCCGGGGCGCCCGTGGACCAGGCTGCCGCACGTCACGCCCCTGCAGATCGTGCAGGCCCGCAAGATCAAGAAGTTCTTCACCGGCCGCCTGGACGCCCCCGTCGTCAGCTTCCCGCCCTTCCCGGGCAACGAGGCCAACTACCTGCGGGCCCAGATCGCGCGCATCTCGGCCGCCACACACATCAGCCCCCTGGGCTTCTACCAGTTCAACGAGGAGGAGGGGGACGAGGAAGAGGAGGGCGGCGCCGGGCGAGACTCCTTCGAGGAGAACCCGGACTTTGAGGGCATCCCCGTGTTTGAGCTGGTGGACTCCATGGCCAACTGGGTGCACCACATGCAGCACATCCTTCCGCAGGTGAGGACCCGGCCGGGCCCCCCCTGCCCCAGCACCAGGGGTCCCGGGGTGACTCCCCACCTGCCCCAGAACCAGGGGTCCCGGGGTGACTCCCCACCTGCCCCAGAACCAGGGGTCCCGGGGTGACTCCCACCTGCCCCAGAACCAGGGGTCCCGGGGTGACTCCCACCTGCCCCAGAACCAGGCGGCCCGGGGTGACTCCCAGTCATATCCAACACCTGCTCTCTGCCAGCCGTTCGTCCATTCCTCATTCATTCATTCACTCAAAGAAAAGTCGGAATCCTGGGGGCCAGAGGCATATGGGAGTGCTGAGCTTTTCAGATTCTAAAAAGGTAACTGCCCGCCCGGTCGCATGCAGCCCCTCAGGCCGGGCTGGGGCTGCCGCCCTGCTGGAAGGCCTTGGCTTCATCCTGCAGCAAAACCGCGCAGCCTCGCGCCTCAGGTCAGGGGTGCGGCAATGACTCACGACAAACTTCTGATTTTCAGAGCTTTTCTTCTCGGGGCGTGCAGTTGTGGGTGAGAGACTGTGGACCTTCATTTATTGAATGCCTGTGTGCCTGAACGTTATACCCACTTACTTATTCATTCAAGGAAACACTGGCTATAGGCTTAAGATCTTTCATTCATTCATTCATTCATTCAATAAACATTTATTGATTCCACAATAAATGTTTATTTAAAAATATATTTTATTGATTTTTTTTTTAACAGAGAGGAAGGGAGAGGGATAGAGTTAAAGACATTGCTGAGAGAGAAACACCAATCAGCTGCCTCCTGCATACCCCCCACTGGGGATGTGCCCACAACCGAGATACGTGCCCTTGACTGGAATCGAACGTGGGACCCATCAGTCCTCAGGCTGAGGCTCTATCCACTGAGCCAAACCGGTCAGGGCTGATTCCACAAGGTTTTTTTGTTTGTTTGTTTGTTTTAATATATTTTATTGATTTTTTACAGAGCAGAAGGGAGAGGGATAGAAAGTCAGAAACATCGATGAGAGAGAGACATCGATCAGCTGCCTCCTGCACGCCCCCCACTGTGGATGTGCCCGCAGCCAAGGTACATGCCCTTGCCGGAATCGAACCCCGGACCCTTCAGTCCGTAGTCCAACGCTCTATCCACTGAGCCAAACCGGTCTCGGCTGATTCCACAAGGTTTAAATGAATCCAAATAACTCCTTTGGGGATCCGTGCAGCTCTCATTACCGTCTCATAGTTGATGAAACTGAATTCTGCAATATACTGGTCCATTCACTCCTTCAACAGACATTATCAGCTCCTCAGTGTCTTATCCAATGTCACCCAGCAACAACCCAATGGGAGAGGCATCTATAGCACCCCCATTTCACAGCTGGGAAAACAGGGACTATACGGGCTGCCGAATGTAGCTCCACAGGGCAGAGATTTGGGGTCTCTTTCCTCAAGGGCGCACCCAGCACCCAGAGCAGTGCCTGTGTATAGTAGGTGCGCACAAGTATCTGACGAATGAGTGAATGGGTGCACAGATGGGGCCACACGGCCAGCAGGAGACAGGAGTCCCTGCCTCAATGCAACCGCTGCCTCGGCCCATTTTCTGCCCCCAACTTATGTGACTGACCCCGTCCTCCTGCCCATACCTGGGTCCCTGAGGACAGTCCCCTGGTCCTGCCTGGCCCTCAGCTCCTCCCAGAGCTCAGGCTGTCCTGTGTCCTCCGGGTGCTGCCTGACTTCCCCCACCTCCAGGGCCGCTGCAGTTGGGTGAACCCTTTGCAGAAGAAGGAGGAGGAGGAGGAGCTAGGAGAGGAGGAAGAGAAGGCCGATGAGGGGATGGAGGAGGCGGAGCAGGAGATTGGGCCCCCATTGCTGACACCACTCTCAGAAGATGCAGGTAATGGTCTCCCTCACCTTGTGCCACCAGCCTGAGGTCTGAAGTGGTGGTGGTGTGTGTGTGTGTGGGGGGGGGGGCGGCTAGAACACTGCAGGGTCATCTCTCAGAGCCTCTGCTGTTCTCTCGCCTATTAAATGGACACCATGACAGCGCCTCCTCCTGGGGACACAGGAAGCGTCCACCTTGTGAGCGGCGTCTGGCGCCCAGCAGGGCAGTGCCCACGGGGGAGGGGGGTGTGGTCTTGGGGGACAGAGAGAGTTGGGGAGGCCTCCCCAGAAGAGTCAGAGCTTGGACAGGATTTTGGAAAAAGGGACAGTCATCTTCTGAGGTCGGGGCCTCAGGCTCCTGGGAGAAGCAAGAAGGGGAGGCTGAGAGTGGACAGAGCCCATGTTGTGGCTGGTGCGCTGCCCTCTGCCCTCTGGCCCACACCAGTGGCCACCGGAGGGAGCCTGGCAGCGGCTGCCCTGTCTGGAGCCCTTCCGGTGCAAGCACTGAGGCCCCCACAGCCGGCCTGGCTCCCTGGGGCGCACGGGAAGGGGGTGGCCCCAGCAGGATTCCAGCACTGAAGCCCCTGCTGTTAGTCACCACAGTTCCCGCCACACCGCTCCTCATTTCCCCTCTGCACCCCTCCTCCCTCCCTCTGGGGGCTGTGCCGGGCGTGGGCGCCTGCAGCGGAGCCTCTGACCTCCCGGTGCTCCTCACGCCCCCGCAGAGATCATGCACATGGCCCCCTGGACCGCCCGCCTGTCCTGCGCTCTCTGCCCGCAGTACTCCGCGGCTATCGTGCGCTCCAATCTCTGGCCCGGAGCCCATGCCTTCGCCACTGGCAAGTAGGTCTCCTAGTCTCCCAGCAGAGGGCGCCCCAACAGGCCGGCTGGGCAACTCGCGGGAGTGGGCAGAGACTGGGAGGGAAGCCCCGCTTCAGGAAGCCCCCAAGGCTGAGCCCCTCACTCTGCTTCCAGGGGTTCCACTGGCCTAAATGAGAAACCCCACACCAAGAGGGAAGCCCCTCGGAAAAGAGAATGGGGGACCAGAGAGGGCAAGGGGCTGACCCCGGGTCACAAGCAGGTGCAGGATTCAAACTTGGATCTCTGGTCCCCGGCCCAGGCTTCCCTGCTGCACGCGCCACAGCTGACGGGGCTCAGGAGTCCCCTTTGGGGTGGCCCTGACAAGACCAGAGTCCTGGGCCCCGTTGCCAGTTCTTCCCAACTGAAGGTCTTCTTTCTGCGGGCCAGAAGTCTTCCCCACCAGTTGCTCACAAAGATTTTCAGGCCGAAATCACTTTTTCATCTTCCCACCTGCAGCTACGCACTCCCGCCAGCCTCTCTAGCCCCTCTTACCAGGCACATCCCAGCCTTTCTTGTCAACCACTAGAGGGCGCCATCTGCGGCCACAGGGCGAGCGTCCTTACCCGGTCTGTCCACCAGGGGGGGCACGGCGATTTTTCATAGATTTTTCCCTTTCTATTCAATACCATGATACACAGTCGAGGTGAGAATTCATGTCATCTTGATACTTTAGCCACATGCTTGGCAATGATTATTTTTCTCTCCTCCAAACGCAGGGAAGAGGCACGCTTGCTTTTGCCAGCACATTTCTGGCCACACCCTAATTTGTCAATATCCCTCTGAAAACAAAAGATCCAAATTGGGAGCTCCAGTCACCCATCCACCCTACATCCCCTGACCACTGGTCTATCCACCTTCCCACCCACCACCCACCCACTCATCCATCCATCCATCCATCCATCCATCAATCTTTTTTTTTTTTTTCTCACTATAAAAGACTTGAATACCACTGTTTGCCAGCTGTGTGCTGGGCCACAGGCTCTTTGTGGGAAAGGCAGCTATGGAGCCTGCCCTGGGAGCAGACACAGGAAGCATGGGCGCTCACCCTCCATTCACTCCTCCGGCAAACTCTCCCCCAAACCCTGTTACAAACTGAGATGAGTAACTAAGGAGAATGGAGGGACAGCTTTTATCTGTCATACCTGGAAGGCATTAAGGAAGGATTCGTGAGAAAACAGTCTTGATCTTGAAATCTTTGGGGGAAGAAAGAAGTAATGAGGAGAGCAGACAGAAGGACATTCTAGACTAGAGTGTCTCTGAGTCTAGGACTCACCGGGGGATCTGGTGGAAGCTCAGGTTGTGGTTGCCTGGTCTGGGGTGGAGGCCCAGACTCTGCCTTCCTAGCAAGCCCAACCTCCGATCAGCAAGGTCAAAGTCAAGCTGCTCCCATGACAACCTCTGCATCCCCATCTCCCTGCTGTCTCTTTCTCTCCCTACTTCTCTCTGCCTCTCACCCTGTCTCTCAGTTTATTCTCCCATTTTCTCCTCTTTTCTTCTCCGGTTAAAACTGGGGAGAGGCGACCCGAACGATTCTGTCCTGTGTGTTACCTCCTCCCGTTAGAGCGTAGGCATCACAGCAGGGATTCTTGTCAGTTTTGTCACTGCTAGCTAGGTCCCCACATCCAGACCAGTGCTGTCCATAGGAAATGAAATAGGAGCCACCTATGGCATTTTAAAATTTCCAGTAGCCTTATTCAAAAAGTAAAAATAGCTCTAGCCAGTTTGGCTCAATGAATAGAGCATCAGCCTGTGGACTAAAGGGTCTCGGGTTTGATTCCGGTCAAGGACACATGCCCAAGTGTGGGCTCAAGACAGTCAATCAATGACTCCCTCTCATCATTGATGTTTCAGTCTCTCTCTCCCCCCCCTTCCTCTCTTTGAAATCAATAAAAATATATGTTTTAAAAGGTAAAAATAAACAGACAACATTCATTTTAATGTATTTTATTTAACCCCAAATACCCAAAACATTATTGCAACATGAAATCAATAATGTAATAATGATTGACAAGCTATTTTACATTCTTCTCTTTATACTAAGTCTTTTGGAATCAGAGCTGAGTTTATACTTATAGCACATCTCCATTTGGACCTACATTTTAATTGGAAATACCTGGCCTATGTCCACATTTCACAACCTTTCCAATTGCAAAAGTAGACTCATGCACCCGAGTTGTCCCAGTCACACTTAGATGTTTCCAATACTGAACTGAGTATTGGCTTCAATTTAAATGAACTGAAACAAAACAAACAAAAAAATCCACTCCACCCAACAACAGCAGAATAAAAACTCTTCTCAGTGCAGGTGGGACATTCCCCAGGACAGACCATATGCTGGGCCGTAAGACAAGTCTTAAAGGATTTAAAAGGATTGATCAGAGAAAATGAGTTTTCTGACAACACTGGAATAAAATTAGAAACCAGTAACAGAAGGAAATGCACACGCATGTAGAAACGAATAGGTTCCTGAATCACCCATGGGTCAAAGAGGAAATCCCAAAGGAAATTAGAAAAGTAAATCACTTTGGAAACTCCGTGTTTCGGGTGTACCAGCCGAGCTCCCCGGCTCAGTACCCACCGTTGGGCACAGTCTGGCAATTGATGTTTGCAGGGTATTTAAGGAACAAGTGAACAGGACAACCCAGGGGCACACTTCTCCCCGCCGCACACCGCTGCTCCGTGGCGCTGTGTCCTTGTGACTCCCGCCCTGAGTCCGCCCGGGGTTGGGGCCTGGGGGGTGGGGGGGGGACTGCCCAGTGTCTCGCTGCCCCTCCAGGAAGTTTGAGAACATTTACATCGGCTGGGGCCACAAGTACAGTCCGGACAACTTCAACCCGATGCTGCCGCCGCCCGTCCAGCAAGAGTACCCGAGCGGCATGGACATCATGGAGGCCAGCGACCCCACGGTGGAGGAGGAGCAGGCCCTGAAGGCCGCCCAGGAGCAGGCGCTGGCGGCTGCGGAGGAAGAGGAGGAGGACGAGGAGGAGGATGAGGACGATGAAGCGGATGACTGAGCCCCCTCCCCTGAGCAGGTAGAGAGCGCGATGTTCCTTACACGTAGCTAGGAGCTGTTTTTTCACTGTTAGCTTGCTTTCTGCCCCCGGAAGGCGGCTGCTTCAATGAAATGTTCCCATGGCGTTCCGGCGAGGTCTTTTATTCCTGTGCTCGCCTGTCTGTCGACAGGACCTCCAGGGCAGGGCTGTTGGGCTCTGCCCTGCATGGTCTCCCCGGCCCCCCTGTTCATTCATCTGGGCACGAACCGCCTCGGAGCGCCTCGGCCGTGTGCTCAGCGGGTCGGAGCGCTGTTCTGTGCACCGGGGGTTCCTTTCCGGGCAGGGCACACATCTAGGTTGTGGGTTTGATCCCCAGAGGGGGCGAATACGGGAGGCAACCAGGGAGCTAACTGGCCGATGTTCCTCTTTCACATCGATGCTTCTCCTTTCCCTCTCCCTAAAAACCAATGAACATGTTCTTGGGTGAGGATTTAAAAAATAAAAATAAAATAAGCCTCCTGTCAGCTCAGTCCAGCCTAGGGGACACAGAGAGGAGCAAGCAGCCTCTGCTTTCCTGTGGCTCACACTCTGCAGGGGAGACAGGAGCATCCCCAAGCAATGGCAACCCAGATGGTGTTGCCCAGAGGACTGACAGAGCCCCTCAGCTGACGCTGAAAGGGTCAAGGGCAGCTCTGGCTGGGCAGCTCTGTTGCTTAGAGCATCAGCCCGATCCGCTAAGTTTGCAGGTTTGCTCCCTGGCCAGGGCACATACAAGAAGCAACTGATGAATGAATAAGTGAAACAACAAATCCATTTCTCTCTCACTTCCTCTTTCTCACCTTAAAAAAAAGGGGGGGGGGGGATGAAGGACAGAGTGGGGAAGGGCGTTCCAAGCAGAGAAACAGCATGTGAGGAGGCCCAAGGGTAAGAGAGAAGTGATGTCCTGAGGGAGGTTCTCTGACCTCATTTTGGGGGACATGGTGTGAGGAGTTAGTAGTGAGAGATGTGGTAGGAAAGTGGTTGGCGGGAACAGATCACTCAGGGCTTAACTTGCCCTGAGAGCACTAGGGAGCCACAGATGGACTTTCAGCAGGGGAGGGCCCGGTCATGTTTGTGCTCTAGACGCCAAGGGAAGGGGAGACAGGAGTCGGGAGAGCAGGAATAAGGCTGGTTCGGGGCCTGGAGCAGGTTGGACCATGGCTGTGCAGAGGAAGCGGCTGGAAAAGAGAATTTCAGGTGACAGAATGCAGGACCTGCGGACAGGAAGCAGGAAGGAGGGGGATTGTACAAATCTAGGCAGACGCTCAGGTCTGGGGTGATAGTGCTGGCCCTAAGAATGGTCACAGGAGAGGAGCGGGATTTGGAGTAAGATGTCAAGTTAGTTCACTGTAGGACTTGTTGAGTGTGAGGAGGTGCCCTGGGACATTGGGTGACTAATTGGGAGGCCACTGAATAAGTGGGTCTCGGAATATCTGTGATGGGGCAGAGTGGCTTCAGCAGAAGTCAGGGGCACGGCTGGGACCGGCAGGAGGTTCTGGGTCACAGGCAGATCGTTGGGACACTGTGGGGTTCAGGCGCAGTGAAATATTGGAATGGGGGGGTTGGAGGACCGAATGAGATTGTTGAAGATAGTGCGTCATGGAGGCACATATTGAAGGCTGGTGGAAAGTATGGAGATGTTTGGGGTTGGTATTAGTCAGTAGTGGGCCAGATGAAGTCCTAGGAGTTTTATGGAGACTTGACATAAGTGAGATTTGGGGGCTCATCAGCGAAGCGGAGGGGTGGCTGGCGATGCTGTGGCCAGTTGGGGAGATTAGACCTCCGTGGGAAACACCGGAGGACAGGGGGTGTATGGTGAGAGTCTTTGGGGTCATCTGTGAGGTCACAGGGAGGCCAGGGGCGGAACGGGCCTTCTCTGGAGGGTTTCTCCGTTGCTAGGCAAACGGTTCCCAGGGCGCCGTTGCTAGGGACCCGTTCGTTTTCGGCGCCACGCCCCTTCCCCGAGCCCCGCCCCCACAGCCAACCACACGGCCGTCTCCGGCACCAAGGCCGCGCCCACCTTCCCGCCCCGCCCGGAGACCGAAACCGTTACCCGAGCGACGGCCAGGCTCGTCCCTCCTCCCGACCCCGTTGCCAATCAAGGAGGCGTCGTCTGGGCGACGACCTCACCTCTTCCGGCGTGGGCCCGCGGCTTCCGGCAGGGGGCCCGGCGGCGGGCGGCGGTCGGGCTGCGGCGGGGCCCGGGGGGCGCCCAAGATGGCGGCGGGCGGCGCGGAGGGCGGCTCGGGCCCGGGCGCCTCCATGGGGGACTGCGCGGAGATCAAGTCGCAGTTCCGCACCCGCGAGGGCTTCTACAAGCTGCTCCCCGGAGACGGCGCCGCTCGCAGGCCCGGGCCGGCTTCCGCCCAGACCCCGGCGCCGCCCCAGCCGCCGCAGCCCCCGCCGGGCCCTGCCCCCACCTCCGGCCCCGGCGCCGCGGGCCCCGCGTCGTCTCCGCCACCCGCAGGCTCCGGGCCCGGGCCCCGCGCTGCCCGCTGTGCGCCTCAGCCTCGTGCGCCTCGGAGAGCCGGACAACGCCGGCACCGGGGAGCCGCCCGCCACGCCCGCGGGCCTAGGGGCCGGAGGAGACCGCGTCTGCTTCAACCTGGGCCGCGAGCTCTATTTCTACCCGGGCTGCTGCCGCCGCGGGAGCCAACGGGTGAGCGGCCTGGGGGTCCCGAGGTGACCCAGGGGGCCCCGAGATAGGCATCTAAATGTGATGGACGCCCCGGGGGAGAGGGTCCTGGGGGTAATGCATCATCCTAAAAGGTGATGGGAGGCCTCCCGGAGGTGATGGGAGGCCTTGGGGTCATGTGGGATCCCCCGTTTTGGGGAGTGCGGGGTGGGTGGCGGAGGTTCTGGGATGGTGAGTATTTTGGAGGTGATGGAGAATCCGAGACCAACCTCCAGGGTTCTGATGGCAGGCATTCTGCAGGTGACGGGGATCCTGAGGTGATGCAGAACCCAGGGGGATTGCAGTCTGTGGAGGTGTTAGGAAGGGGTCTCCAGCCCTGGGCAGCCAGAGGTCAGGGTTCTGGAAGTGATGGGGGCTTAGCGGTTATAGGGATCCCAGAGAAAATTCCGGTTCTGGAGTTAATGAGGGTCCTGGAGGAAATGAGAATCTCTGAGCTGATGGGAGATCTGGAGGAGAAGAGACCCCGGAGGGGTCATCCTCGGGTGTGATGGGTGTCTCTGCAGTGATCTAGGTGCCAGAGGGGATGTGAGACCCCTGGAGTTTATGGTGGTCCCCAGAAGTGATGGGGATTCTGCGAGTCCAGAGGGTATGAAGGTACCGTGAGGTTTAATGGTCCCTGAACTGATTAAGGGACTCCAAAGTGAAGGGACTCCTGAAATGAGCTCTAGAGGCCTGGGGATTTGGGTGACCCTGAGTGGTTTTTTTTTTGGGGGGGGGGGGGTTGGAATATTGTGTTGGTAAGACCCTGAGGAGATGGCTGAGGTTATGAGGTAAGACTGGAAAGGAATCAGAGCTCACGGACTATGGGGACCCCGAACCCTAATGCTATGAGTAAGGGTGTCCCTGAAGTTGGAGGAATTCAACTTTGGGGAGGCACTGTGGTCTTATGCCCTGGGTAGGGAGGTCCTTCCTGTCTTCTTTTTCTCTGTTTTATATGAAATTTGGGTCCCTCTTCCTATCTGTGGTTGCTCCCTTCCTCCTCACTCACCCATCTACCTACCCACTTCCCTTGGGAGGTTAACCTTGCTTCCTCTTAGTGGTTTTCCCCAACCTCAACACCCTCTTCCTTCCTCAGTGGTAGAAGCCATTAACTCCTTTTCTCCCATCACTTAAGTCCATCGACCTCAACAAGCCAATTGACAAGCGGATCTATAAGGGCACCCAGCCCACCTGCCACGACTTCAACCAGTTCACCGCTGCCACAGAGACCATCTCCCTGCTGGTGGGCTTCTCAGCCGGCCAGGTGCAGTACCTGGACCTCATCAAGAAGGACACCAGCAAGCTGTTCAATGAAGAGGTGACTGTGGACCCCCAAGTGGCTCCTTTCCTTCTCTCCTACCCAACCACACGCGTCCTGTTAGCCATTGTATACTGTGGCTCACTGGGGAGCAGTGTAGACCTGAGAGGGACAGGATGAGGGAGAAAAGGGGGTGGACTGACAGCCATGTGGGGTGGTTGACAGCAGCCGGTGTGACAGCTAATATCACAGGGCCCTGTGCTTTGTGAGCCGTATGCCGAAGACATCACTCCTGGAGTTTTCACTGACCAGTGGGTTAGGTATGGAGAGGCCCATTTGCGGATTAGAGAACTGATTTGGACTGGTTTTAAGTCAGAGCCGTAGGTCTTCACATTCTGGGCCCTGAGGCATTGGATTCAAATCTTTGCCGTACCACATTTACTCGCCGTGTGGCTTTGAGAAGGTGGCAGTGCTTCCTGGCACCTCAGTTTTCCTGCTCTGCAAAATGGGGTTTTCCTCCCTACCGCACAGGACTGTTGTAAGATCGTGCATGGAGATAGCTCAGTCCTGGGCAGACCTGGCACAAGAGGAAATGCCAGGAGCAGTCTTCTCTTCAGAAGCATGTCCCATGTACACTGAATTGCATGAATGGCAGAAGGGAGTGAGTGGACAGTGGAGGGAATAACAATGCACTAGCTCACCCGTTCACAGAAGACTCACTGAGCGTTTGTTCGGGCCAGGCCTGTTCTCAGCACTGGGCATGTCTCCCCTCCGTGAACAAAACAGAGGGCCGCCTTTGTGGAGTTTGCATCTAGCTAGGCAGTCAGCCATCCAGCAGGTGGAGTCTGGTACGCCAGGTGCTGTTTGCTGCAGAGAAAGGTCGGGGAAGGGGCATGGCGGTGTGTGGCGGGGTTGGGAGGGTGGTCGGGAAGGGCCTCACTGGGAGGGTGACGTTGAAATAAAGACATGAAGGAGGCAAGAAGAGTGAACGGGGAAGGACATTCTGAGTAGAGGGAGCAGCGGGGACAGCCCCGCAGCAGGACCTGGTCAGAGCAGCCACTGAGGCGGAGGGAGGGAGGGCGGTGAGCTCCCGGAAGTCAGCCGAGGGGCCAGGTCATGCAGGGCAGAAGGCTTGGAAAGGTGGGCTTTTAGGGCCTCTCCCCTGGGGTTCATCTGAGCCAGATAGCAGAAATGTTTTGATCTGATTATTTTCTCAATTCTCCCAAGAATGAGAAGCAACTTAGATATGGAGAAAAGAAGTTAATTCCTTTCATTGGATGGATGCCCTTGGGTGTAAGGGCTGAGTTCTCTCTGAAGCCCTGATTGAGAAAGGCTGCTGCGGGGTTCAGAGTGGGGGGCACAGGCGCTGACTCACACTCTAATGTCAGCTCTGGCCGCGGTGGAGGGAATGGACATGGCAGTGGTGGCCTAGTGGCCAGTTAGGCCACTACAGGCTTGAGGGTGGCCAGAGTGGTTGCGGTTCAGGGTGAGCAGAGGTCAGGTTCTGCCTGTTACTGAAGAACTGGATGCGAGTTAGGAGAAAAGGAGCAAAGATGAGCTGCAGGCAGGATGGGGCTGGCATTCATGTGTCCAGGAAACACTTCCCAGGCACCTCCTGTGTGCCAAGCTCTGTGCTGGGGCTGGAACAGAGAACCGAACGCTCCTTTGGGGAGCTGAGTCTGTGGACCAGTTTATTGCCTGGAGCCCGACATGGAAAGACAGTGGGGGCATTAGACAGAAGACAGTTAGTTCCCTGGAAGCAGGACTGTCCCCTTGGCAAAAATGGGACATTGAGGTTCCACGGAGCTCTGTGGCTGCATCAGAAGCTGACCACCCTTTTCCCTAGAGCAGGGCTCTTCTCCCAGGGGTCCTGGCCACGTCTGATGGCCTCCTGGGGAACCAGGTTGGAAGGAGGTCTGTCAGTGTCTGATTGCCTGCTCCCTACCCCATCATCTCTCCTGGCAGCGGCTGATCGACAAGACCAAGGTGACATACCTGAAGTGGCTGCCTGAGTCGGAGAGCCTGTTTCTGGCATCACACGCCAGCGGCCACCTGTACCTGTACAACGTCAGCCACCCATGCGCGTCGGCACCCCCCCAGTACAGCCTGCTGAAGCAGGGGGAGGGCTTCGCGGTCTACGCTGCCAAGAGCAAGGCACCCCGCAACCCACTGGCCAAGTGGGCGGTGGGCGAGGGGCCCCTCAATGAGTTTGCCTTCTCGCCGGACGGCCGGCACTTGGCCTGTGTCAGCCAGGACGGCTGCCTGCGCGTCTTTCACTTTGACTCCATGCTCCTGCGGGGGCTCATGAAGAGCTACTTTGGGGGCTTACTCTGCGTCTGCTGGAGCCCTGATGGGCGCTATGTTGTGACGGGAGGCGAAGATGACCTGGTCACCGTGTGGTCCTTCGCCGAGGGCCGCGTGGTGGCCCGCGGCCATGGCCACAAGTCTTGGGTCAATGCTGTGGCCTTCGACCCCTACACCACGAGGGCCGAGGAGGCAGCGGCAGCCGGTGGGGATGCGGAGCGGAGTGTCGAGGAGGAGGAGGAGCCCGAGGTGGCCGGCCCAGGCTCGAATGGGGGAGACCCGCTCTCCCCAATGCCCAAGGCCGGCTCCATCACTTACCGCTTCGGCTCGGCCGGCCAGGACACGCAGTTTTGCCTGTGGGACCTCACCGAGGACGTGCTTTACCCACACCCACCCCTGGCCCGCACCCGCACGCTCCCCGGCACGCCTAGCACCACTCCGCCTGCTGCCAGCGGCTCTCGCGGTGGCGAGCCCGGCCCCGGGTCCCTGCCCCGCTCCCTGTCCCGCTCCAACAGCCTCCCGCACCCAGCGGGCAGCGGCAAGGCGGCCGGCCCAGGCACCGTGACCGAGCCGGGCACTCCGTTCAGCATCGGCCGCTTTGCCACGCTCACGCTGCAGGAGCGGAGGGACCGGGGCGCGGAGAAGGAGCACAAGCGCTACCACAGCCTGGGCAACATCAGCCGGGGGGGCGGTGGGGGGGGCGGCAGCGGGGACAAGCCCAGTGGCCCTGTTCCCCACAGCCGTCTGGACCCGGCCAAGGTGCTGGGGACAGCGTTGTGCCCGCGCATCCACGAGGTGCCGCTGCTGGAGCCCCTGGTGTGCAAGAAGATCGCCCAGGAGCGGCTGACGGTCCTCCTGTTCCTGGAGGACTGCATCATCACCGCCTGCCAGGAGGGCCTCATCTGCACCTGGGCCCGGCCGGGCAAGGCGGTGAGTGGGCCACCGGCCTGCCGGGACCGGGGCTCGGGACGAGGCGGGCTCTGGGAGCGCAGTTTGCCACGATCATAGCCTCTAGCCCACGGGGTGAGGGGCCACCATGGCCGTCTCAGTCTCAGCCAGCCCTGCCCACCGAGAGCTGGGGAGCCCTCGCGGCGGCCCACACGTCGGGGGGGGGGGGGGGGGGGGGCAGGGACCGGGCCAGCCACCAGAAGGGCAGCCGCTGGGCCCGGCACAGGCAGGTCTTAGCACTGGTTCCTTGAAGCCAGGTCCGTGTTTCTGTGGAAATGGGGTTTTTAAAGGGTGAAACTTTGGATACTGCGGGTCACGTCCTGTGGGCAAGACTGAGCCTTGGCCCGCGCTCCAGCCTGGCTCTGCGCTGTCAGTGTGTCTGGTGCTGGAGGCACAGCCACGCCTCCCTGCCCCTCTCACTTAGGACGGGGGGGGGGGGGGGGGCGTGGAGATGGCAGCGGGCGGTTGGTGCGCCCCAGGAGGTGACCGCGGGGCTCACGTGGAGCGCAGGCCCGGCGCCGGCCACCTCGGACTCCGATGTCTCCACTTCTCGGGTCTGGGCTGGTGCCCAGCGTGTCGCATCGGAGAGCCGAGGCTTGGTTCCTGGGAAGGGGGGTTTGGGGAGCATAGTGCCTTGTACCCCTAGAACCTAGAGCACAGTCTCAGAGCCTTACAGGTGAGGTTGGGATTTGGGGAGTCCTGTGAGTCCTTAAAGAGACCCCTCTATCTCCCTAGTTCACTGACGAGACCGAGGCCCAGACAGGGGAAGGAAGTTGGCCCAGGTCACCCAGCGAGTCAGTGGTAGAGGTAGGACTGTCCGAGTTCTCTCCCCCCGCTCCTCAGAATCTCAGGCCCCCCCCAGAAAGGAACCCCATTTCCCCCCCTTCCCCACATCCACCCCTACCCCTTCCTCTGCTCAGGATCACCTGAGGACTTGACTGCCTAAAAGTGCTGCCTGTGGGGACAGGGAGGCTAGGTGAGATGAAGTTCCAGAACCTAGAGCAGCATCCTGGGTGGGGGTGTCTGGGGCGGCTGAAGGGCAAGGCCTGGGTGGTGGGACTCAGATGTTCTCTAATCCCTGCTGTCTCCCCTCATCTTCCCCAGGGCATCTCCTCCCAACCAGGCAGCTCCCCAAGTGGCACAGTGGTGTGAAGCCCTGGATGTTGGGTTCCCTCCCCGCCTCGCCTCCTAGCCATAACCCTCCTGACCTCACGGATCAACCTATTAACAAGACTAACCATGACGGATGGACTGCTCCGGCCCCCCACCCTGCACAAATTTGGGGGCCAGAGAGCCCCAGACTGGCCTAGACCCTGGGGGGATGTAATGGCTCAGGTGGCCTCAGCCTTGTCCCCACCCACTGCCAAGTACAACCACCCCTTCCGCTGAACACCAGTGTTACCCTCATCCCTGTCCCCAGCATGTGACTGGTCACGGGGCGGGGAGGGGGGAGCTCCCCACCCACAGGAGCCCCTCAGGCCCGCATTGTGCCCCTCAGGCTGCGGGCAGGGCAGGGCGGCCTGCCCCTCCTGACCCCGAACCCCGTTTCCCCTGCTGGTGTTCGTGCTTTTGAAAAGTGTTAAGTTATGGAAGCCCTTTGGGGCCCTTCCTGTCCCCAGCTCCTCTTATTTATACTAAAGTTCCCTGTTTTCACAGCGTCTCTGACTCTTCCTTGGCCGGAGTGTGTGTGCTTTCACTGCAACCCACTGTTTTAAAGATAAAGTTTACTTAGTTCTGGAGCCGGGCTGGGCAGCTGGGCGGCTGAGCATTTCCAGTGCGCTGAAAGGTGGCTGGTCGGACGCGGGTCGGCATGGGGCAGGGGATGAGCACATGGCGGCTGGTCAGTGTTCCTCCCTCCAAGCTTGTCCTGCAGTGAAGATGAGAGAGAAGTAGAACTAAGCCAGCTGGGCTGCCCGGTGCAGGAAACAAATTAGAGGCCAGAGAAGGGCCAGGAGCCTGGGCAGCTGCTTGGAAAGATGGGAGTGGGCTGCACTGGGGGAGCATGTGCCCATCAGTCCACTTTAAGGGGGGCGGGGAGCAGCCAGGCCTGCTACTTCTTGCCCCTTTTAATAGGAAAAACTGAAGGTGGGAGAAGGGATGTGCTCAGGGCCCATTGGATGAGGAGAGTCGAACCCTAAACCCTTGAGGGAAGAGAACCACCAGAACTTTCTAACTCCACATTACAGGGTCTTTCCAAATGGGGGCGCCTCAGGCAGCTCCAAAGGCCCAGAGCGAGCACCCTTGAGCACAGGTTTGGCCGCCTGTTGCCCGGGCTGCCTCCCCAGCCCAGCCGCCCGGAGCCCGGGAAAGGACAACGAAATCCCTCCTGGCTGGCTCTCCTGCTCCGCCCTCCATCCCCCCCCCCCCCCCCAATGTTTGTTTCTAATATTGGCCTGGGCAGGAATGTGGCTGCATGCCGGGACTCAAGGAGCTATTTTGGGGGCTCCTCTGCCTCCCCAGTCTTTGGCCGGTGTCACCCCTGGTCTTGACTCCGGAGGGCCTCCCTTCCCAATTCTCTCACCACCCCTTCCCCACCTCCTGCCAAAAAAAAAAAAAAAAAGAGTGTAAAGCAGGCCTGAAGGCTAAATTTAAACTGTCCCAAAGTCTGAATCCCAGCTGAGTCACCCACAAAGCTGTCCTGGCCTCCTGCCCCCCTTCCCAAGCCTCACCCCTTTCTCCTCCCCGCAGCTCCAGGGCTTGGGAGGGGTGTTACAGGTCACCGGTCCTTAATTGGCCCCTCTGGGGAATGGGAGGGCTCATCTGAGGCCTGTCTGGCACACCTGTTGCTCTAGCGTCCTCTGTACTCCACCTTTTATTGGGGGGAGGAGGGTTGTTGAATGGTTGAGATTCTCTATCCCCCAGTCTCACACTGAAGCATTCTGTGTGTGTGGGGGGAGCTGGCTTGTGAGGGGTTAAGGCTGGTAGGCGGGAGGGGCCGGCCCAGGGGTGGGGAGAAGGGGAGGAGGCCTTTGCATCCTGCAGAGAGAAGTGGCCAGAGGCCCAGGGGACAGCCAGGGACAGGCGGACATGCAGCAGGGCCTTGGGGCCTGAACAGGGGCTGCCAGGCCCCGTGACGAGAGGACCCCGAGGCCCTGGCCCGGGGAGGGGGCCATGGTGCTGCCTGCCCGACATGTCAGCCGAGGTGCGGCTGAGGCGGCTCCAGCAGCTGGTGCTGGACCCCGGCTTCCTGGGGCTGGAGCCCCTGCTCGACCTTCTCCTGGGCGTCCACCAGGAGCTGGGTGCCTCCGACCTGGCCCAGGACAAGTATGTGGCCGACTTCCTGCAGTGGGGTGAGTACCTCCTGCATGCCCTTCCCCACGGGGAGGGGGCAGGACAGAGGCAGGGATGGGGTTGGGCACCGGTGGCTCTTGGAGGGCAGGGCAGACATGGGGAGAACTTCCTATTCAGGGGCCTAGAGCATGGGCCTGGGTCTTGGGGTGACATGCCCCTACCCCTGTGCCACTCTTGCTAGGCAGAGTGGGGTCAGCAGAGGCCAGGGCAACCATGACTCTGACTTGGGAGCCATGGGAGGCTGGGCTGGGAAGAGCCTCCCATGGCCGCCTGCACCCCTTTCCACAAGTCCAGGCCTCGGGACATGCTGGGAGTCCTGTGTCTCAGGCGCCCACACACACCAAAATGAGCCCTATGGCCTCCACCCTGGCCCAGAGCACGGGGCCGCCCAGAGACAGGACGGGGCAGCTGCCAGGGGCGCGGTCCACGGGCAGGTGTTAGGCGCCAGCCTCTCCAGCCGCCCCAACAGGTGCCCAGGCACTGACAGGGCTCAGTGACTCAGGCAGGCCCTAGGGAGCAACCAGCTCTAGAGACAGGAGCCGTCCAGTCCCCTGTGTACCCCCAGGAGGAGAACCCCCCCATCTATTTTGGTCCCTTTTAGTCTGCATGGGTCAGCCTGGACTCCAGCTCCACAGACCCCTTAATTCTCCTTCATGACCTCATCCATCTCCCACAAAGCCCCTTCCTGCCACGTCTTCCCCAGAAATAGGTCCAGTCCTCCAGAGGGAAGATGCTTGAACCTCTGCATCCTGCCTCATCTGTCCCCACCCTCTCCTGGCCCAGGACTCGGGCTCACTTGGGCTTCTGTCTCTGTGACAGTCTGCCACTCTGTCCCTCCACTGGTCTGTCCCTCCACTTGCTCTCTCCTCGGTTTCCTCTTTCTGCCTTTCTCCTGCTCTTTCTTTCCTTGTGTCCATCTCTTCAGAGCCCAGGCCCTGCTCCTCTCCTTCTTCCCAATTCGCAGATGGGAGGTGGAGGTCAAGGGCCAGGACACTCAGCCTCTGGAAGAACCTTACCCGCACCTCCCCCCAGCCCCTTCGCAATTCTCTTAGACTCTTTTTGCAGAGGATGAAGTCTGACCTGCAGGGTAAACTGAGGCCTGTGGTTGGGGGCAGGGGTCTGGCTCTCCTGGGAGGAGCACTCCTTTTGTGGCCCGAGCAGTATCCTGCGGCCCCTCCCCTGCGGGCTTGGGCGGGGGAGGGGGCCTGGGTTCCCACTGCCTTAAAAGGGCTCAACGTCTTGGCTCTCTCCTCCTCCCCAATCCTGGGCCCTCGCTGGTTCTTCCCTGCTGGCCCACTCTCCCCGAACCCCATCCGGACTCCCAGCTCCCCTTCATAAGCACTGTATCTCCCCTCATTCCTACTCACCCACATCCCCTCTCACCCTACCTTGAGGTCTCCAGTGGCTTCCACCCCTGGGGGTCTAGGCTTCCCTCTCCCAAGTCCCTGCGTCTCCTGCCTCTGCCCCCAACCCCCCTCCCTCTATTCCCAAACTGCCCAGGTTAACATTCCTAGCTATGTAGGACCTTGGGCAAATGAGTTCACCTGTCTGAGCCTTGAGTCCCCACCTGTAACTTAGGGAGGCTAGAGTGCTGCTCCTGGCTTACGAGGACTGAGAACACATTTGAACTGGGCCTGGAGCCCTGGATGCTGGCCCACTGTGGCCTGGTCCCCTCTTCAGTTCCTTCTCCGAGCCCCGCCCCACAAGTCAGTGTTTCCCCAAGTGTGGTCCTAGAGCCACCGGCTTCTGAACCTAGAGGGACTGGGTAAAGTTGCATGTTCCGACCCTTTTCCCGTCACCCCAATTGGGGGTGGGGGCCTGAAGCCCAGGGAGCTAGACCTGGGCCTGTCCGCCCTCTGTTCTGGGGCCTCCTTTCTGCAGACTCGTGTCCCTCGTATCCCACCCACCCCTGCTCCCACAAGAGCCCCTTGGCCCCATGCCTTGTCCCAAAAAGGGGTTCCCAGGCATCCCACTTCTGTAGGAGGGCAGTTTTGCATCCCCGAAACCTCACACAGTGTTTATGAGGGGAAGCCTTTGGGAGGCAGTCATAAAGGGAAGGGGAGTTTGAGAGTGAGGATCAGAGGGGAGGCTGGGAACAGTGAGTGGGACTCCTCGTCTCCGCTGTCAGTCCCGGTGACCCTCGGTTCTCCCCGCCCCCAGTGGAGCCCATCGCGGCGAGGCTTAAGGAGGCCCGACTGCAGCGGGATGACTTCGAGATCCTGAAGGTGATCGGACGCGGGGCGTTCAGCGAGGTGAGCCCTGCGCCGCAGCGGGAGCCAGGACTTTCCCCGCCGCACGAGGGCAGTCCCAGGCCTGGGGGCCGGGCCTGAGGAATTGATGAATGAGTTTAGAACCTAAAACCAGCAGGGGCGGGGCTTAAGACCACTGGGCGGGGCGTGGTGGGCGGGGCTTTGGCGGAGTCCTGTCTGGGCGATGGGAGCTCACCACCGCCACCCGGTTCGGCCTTCAGGTAGCGGTCGTGAAGATGAAGCAGACGGGCCAGGTGTACGCCATGAAGATCATGAACAAGTGGGACATGCTGAAGAGAGGCGAGGTGAGGCCTGCGGCTGGCTGCTGGGCACCGGGGTCCTCCCTCTGACCCCCAACCGCTTCAGCTCCCCCGCTGCCCGCAGGTGTCGTGCTTCCGCGAGGAGAGGGACGTGCTGGTGAACGGGGACCGGCGCTGGATCACGCAGCTGCACTTCGCCTTCCAGGATGAGAACTACCTGGTGAGTCCGGCGGGTGACCAGAGGGGCGAACCTCCACCCCAAGGCTGTCCATCAAGGAGGCGGGCAGGGAGAGGTTTTGGGGTGGGGAGCTGTGTGGTAGGAATAGCCTCCTTTCCCGGGGTGGCGGGTGTTCCCCCCTGTCTGTTCCCAGGGCTGGTTCGGGGGGCTCTATAAAGCTCCCGCCTTCGGGGAATCTTACCTGGAACGGGAGAGCTGGGCAGGGTCTGGGTGGGGCGTCTGGGGAGCTCTACACTCTGAGCATCAGGAGGTCTCTGGGTTCTCTTCTCTCAGGGGAGTGAATCGCTGCCCAGAGACATCTGGAAGAATTTGGGGGTTTTGGAGGGGAGGAGGGGTCTCTGATTTGGCCTGGAAGACCTCTGGGGCTCATTTGGGGCTGCTGCTGCGGGACCTCTGCCGGGGAATGCGGTGTCTCTGGGAGTCTGTCCAGGGCTGGCAGCCACGTCACCCCAGGGGGCTCACTGACCCCGTACACGCCCCTCCCAGTACTTGGTCATGGAGTACTACGTGGGCGGGGACCTGCTGACGCTGCTGAGCAAGTTTGGGGAGCGGATCCCGGCTGAGATGGCGCGCTTCTACCTGGCGGAGATTGTCATGGCCATAGACTCGGTGCACCGGCTGGGCTATGTGCACAGGTGGGCGCCCAAGGGCTGAGGGTGGGGACCGGACAAGTGCGGGAGCCCGGGGGGCAGCGCCTGGAGAGGGACCTGGAGAGGAGCCCGAGGGCAAGGCCTGGAGGCTTGAAAGTTGGGAGTCCGGCCCCTAAGAGAATGGGGCCTGCGCCTGCGAGACGGCGGGAGGGAGGCTCACCTACCCCCTCCACTCCCTTCCCGCCGGCAGGGACATCAAACCCGACAACATCCTGCTCGACCGCTGCGGCCACATCCGCTTGGCCGACTTCGGTTCCTGCCTCAAGTTGCGGGCCGACGGAATGGTGAGCGGTGCGCCCGCCCGGGGCCACCAGTGAGGGGCGGAGGCGGTGCGGAGTGTGGGGCGGTCGGCAGGGCCAGGATGGAGGCCGGCCTGGATTTGGAGGGGCGAAGGGGGCGGAGGCGACTCGGGCTGGGCGGCTCAGGTAGGGCGGGCAGGGGGGAGGGACCAAACGCTGGGGCGGGGCTAGGAGGCGGGGCCAGGCCTCAGGGGGTGGGGCTGAGCCCAACCCTGATTCTATTGACTCAGGTTCGGTCGCTGGTGGCTGTGGGCACCCCAGACTACTTGTCCCCCGAGATCTTGCAGGCTGTGAGCGGCGGGCCGGGGACGGGCAGCTACGGCCCCGAGTGTGACTGGTGGGCACTGGGCGTGTTCGCCTATGAAATGTTCTACGGGCAGACGCCCTTCTACGCCGACTCCACGGCTGAGACCTACGGCAAGATCGTGCACTACAAGGTGAGCAGAGCCCCTGGAGCCCGGATCCCTCTGCACCTGCTGGCAGGCTGACACCCCGCTTTTCCTCTCCCTCTGAGCAGGAGCACCTTTCTCTGCCGCTGGCTGATGCAGGAGTCCCTGAGGAGGCTCGCGACCTCATCCAGCGACTGCTGTGTCCCCCAGAGACACGGCTGGGCCGGAACGGGGCAGGCGATTTCCAGAAGCATCCTTTCTTCTTTGGCCTCGATTGGGATGGTCTCCGAGACAGCGTGCCTCCGTTTACTCCGGATTTTGAGGGTGCCACCGACACGTGCAACTTCGATGTGGTGGAAGATGGGCTCACTGCCATGGTGAGCGGGGGCGGGGTAGGTACCTGCGACCCCTGCTCCCCTCACCCCTCTCCATAAAGTTCGGGTGACCACAGTGCCCATATTTTGGGGTCCTGATGTAATTTCTTCCCCTAAACAACTGCTCTGTGCCTGTCCAGGCTGGGAACCCAGCGGTGGCCTAGACTCACAGTCCAACGGGGGACACAGACGTGTCCCCAAACAATGACACCCAGATAAATCGGCTAGGGCGAAGGAGACCAGGGGAAGGGCCTCCTGGAGAAGGGTGCTATCAGGCACTACCGGAGCCGAAGCGGAAGGAGGGGGTGGAATGCAGGAAAGCACATAGGAAACTCTTCCTCCCGAGGCTGCCCCTCTCTCAACACTTACACAAGCTGTCCTGGCATGCTTAGCCAGCCTGGTGCCCTGTGCCCTGGCCCCGCATCCACTTCCAGTTTGGAAAAGTATAAACTGATGGGAACAGGACACCAAAGTGACGGAAGGACACTTTACATAAGCCCTAAGGGTGGCTTTGGGGGGAAATTTAAGATGTAAGGGGTGAGGGGCCAGTCCAGACAACTGGTGGTCACCTCCTGTCCGATTCTCTTTCGTTAGGAGACACTGTCAGACATGCGGGAAGGCATGCCGCTGGGGATCCACCTGCCTTTTGTGGGCTACTCCTACTCCTGCATGGCCCTCAGGTAAGAGCTGCCCCATGTGGCTTGTGAGGAGCAGGCGGGAGGTGCCAGCCTCGCGGTCCCAGGAGGCCGCTCAGGGTTACAGTGTCAGCGCCCCGTAGGATTGCAGAATCAGTCTAGGAACCTTACTGACTTGGGACCAAGGACTCGGGAACGCAGAGCTGTAGAGCCTTAAACCTCAGGTCACAGTACTTGGAAATTTTAAGATTCAATTGTGAAACCTCAGAGCCACCTTTAGATTTCTAGTACAGAGTCATGGGACCTCAGAATCCTAGAAGGCAAAATGTTTAGAGTTTTAAAATCAATTTTAGGACAACACAAATTCAGTGAGTCACATAAAGCCTTTTTAAAACATTAACTCTAGCCCTTGCCAGGTAGCTCAGTTGGTAGTGTCACCCCAACATACCTAGGTTGTGGGTTCAATCCTGGTCAGGGGTCATACAAGAATGAACCAATGACAGCACAAATAAGTGGAACAACAAATCGATATTTCTCTCTCTCTCTCTCTCTCTCTCTTCGCTCTAAAATCAATCAATCTATAAAAAACAAAACATTACTAATACATTGCTTGGCACTAGTAAACTATAATATGTAGATAAAAGGAAGCCCATCATCAGCGACGGTCCCTGGCTCAGGGTACTCACATTTTTAACAGCCCCTAGAACTGCTACATTCTAGCCTGTTTTTTACCCGACAAGGTATTCCAGACGCCATTTATTATAATGAACTACACCATGATCCTGACCCGCTGTGCATACTCTCCTTATTGGGCATGTCAGGACTCAGCCTGTCCTCTGCCCTAAGCAAGGCGATGTGCATGTGCTGATGGTTAGGTCCTTGAGACTTAGTTCCATGAGGGGCTTGCTGGATTGGGAGGAACAACTACTTTTATTGCCACTTAGTATTTGTAGGGAGCATGTGTCCCCCTCCCCGTGGTGGGTATGAGGGAGTGTGCTGATGTCTAGAATCACAGTCTTGGGATCCACACACAGTCATAAACTCTGCCTTTGGAGGTGGCCAGAGCTGGGTCCCCTCACTCTCCTGAGGCCTTAAGGAGAGGGATCTGCAAAGGTCACATGGAGAGGGAGGAGATGAGGGGCCCTAGAATATGGGTGTTGTTCCGGAGTTCCCATAGAAGGTGCAGAAGACAGCTCCCAGGGGCTCGAGGCCATGCAAAGGGCAGGCTTTTTCCTTTCCAAGAGGAAGACCATCACACCAACTTAGCAACTTGTCCCTTCACTCTGCCTGCCCTCCTCAAACCGAGGGCCTTTGGATCTAGCTGCCCCATGACCAGAGGCTAGGGAGTCCTGGCTCTCTCCCCCTCCCCAGGGATGACGAGGTCCAGGGCCCCATGCCCATGGAACTGGAGGCTGAGCCATTGCCTGAGCCACCTGTGCGAGTGCCCAGCCTGGAGCCCATGGTGCCCCCACCAGAGGAAAAGGTGAGTTGTTGGAGGAAAAGCAAAGATTTCCAGGGTGGTGCGTGCCATGGAGCACTAAGCCCTCTGAGCTGACTCACAGAGGTAGAAAGTGTGTGAGCAGTCAGAGACGATCAGAGGGCATTGAGTGTGTGTGCAGGGGGCTCTGGGCAGGGGAAGCCCTGCAGAGGGGACCACTCATGGGAAGAAAAGTGCCCACTGGTTAGCAGAGAAGAGCTTCAGGGCAAAGGCCTTGAGGTGGGAACCAGCTGGTTTGTTCTTGCCCCTGAAAGGAGGGTACTGAAGCTGAACTGTTCCAGCAGCAGTGGGGTGAAGAGTGAGGGGAGGGAGGCTGCAGAGGCCAAACCAAACAGAACTGGGCCTTCCGGTGCAGCAGGCCTTGTGCTGGCAGGAGGAGCTGGAGAAGTTCTGAGCAAGTTGTGTTTTAGGAACAACCGTTTGGTTCCTGTAAGGAGGTGGGTGGAAGCGGAGCCCATGAAAGGCTGGTGGGTTGGGGAGGGAGGGTGCCTGGATCATTGCAGGAACTGTGGGGATTCCAGAAAGATTTAGAAATGTAGAAGGCAAAAGAGGATCCCAGACCTGGAACCTATGCCCAAGTCTTGAGTGCCCCAGGAGCCACCGGCAGCCCTAAGCCCAGTCCCTATGTGCAGGATGAAGTGGCAGTTCCAGTGGCAATCCCAGCGGATGTGGCAGAGGCTGAGGTGACCTTGCAGGAGCTCCAGGAGGCCCTGGAGGAAGAGATGCTTGCCCGGGAGAGCCTGAGCAGGGAGCTGGAGGCCATCCGCACAGCCAACCAGAACTTCGCCAGGTCGGGGTCAGGGCACAGGGGCTTGTCGCTACCTTTAGCAGCCTCTCTCAGAGACCCCAAGGGCTCACGGTCCTTACCTCCCCTCAGTCAACTCCGGGAGGCTGATGCCAGGAACCGAGACCTAGAGGCACACATCCAGCAGCTACAAGAGCAGATGGAGAGGCTGCAGGCGCAGGGAGCAGCAGGTGAGTCCCTCCTTCACCTCCTTTCCCTCGGGCACAGGGGAGGTGGGCTCGCGAGTGTGTGTGGACACCTGGGAGAGGGAGAGTGGCCTAGGCTGAGGCACACCGCGCCACTGTCCTCCTCAGTCACTGCACGCACCCTACACCTCTCTCTTCTCCTTCCAGCTGTCACGGGGGTCCCCAGTCCCCGGGCCACGGATCCACCTTCCCATGTAAGACCCCTCTTTTTCCCCTGCGTCAAGCCTGCTGCCCCCTCTGCAGACCCAGTCCCCATCTCCCCGTCCAAATTTAGGGCTCACTTACTCCTTTGGGGTTCCAGGCAACAGAACCTTCCATTCAGCCCCATATCCACCAGATCTCCCATGGTTCAGGCCTCTCACTAAATCCCTCGATTCCCTCCCCACCTCGGTTCCCTTTCTCTCGCCCCCCACCGAGGTGGCCGGGCTCCGATTGGGTCACCTGTCCCTTCTCTCTCCAGCTAGATGGCCCCCCGGCCGTGGCTCTGGGCCAGTGCCCGCTGGTGGGGCCAGGCCCCATGCACCGCCGCCACCTGCTGCTCCCTGCCTGGGTACGTCCGGCTGCTTACACCCACCCACTCGCCGCCCGCCTGTGTTTGGTCCCTGCCTCCTCAACGATCCCCAAGCCGTTTGTGCTTAGCTGCACCTCTATGGGGCTGGGCTTCTGCCGGGGGAGGGTGCTTTGGAAGCCAATCAATACAAGCCGCTAGAAAAGCAGCCAATGACAGCAGTCAGACAAGACTAGAGGCTTGCAAGCCTAACAACCTCAGCTGCCCGAGTTGTTGGGGGTGGGAAGAACGAGGCACCACCTATGAAGGGGGGCCCCAGCCACCAATCAGGTGTCCGTTTACACGTGCTGATCCCGCCCTCTCATCCGCAGGACCCTAGGTCTGGCCTATCGGAGGCGCGTTCCCTGTTCCTGTTCGCCGCTGCTCTGGCTGGTACCGCCGCCCTGGGCAGCACTGGGCTGGTGGCCTGCTCAGGCCATCCCTCCCGGATCTGGCGCCGCCCGGGAGCCGTCTTCGTCCCCTGAACTTTAGAGCCCCGGCCTGTCCTCCACTCGGGCCCCGCTGGAGGGTTGGGTGACGCGGGCTCGGCCCAGAAGTCACTTACTTCGCCTTCCGGCTCACACCACTCCAAGTGTGAGTCTCCACCCCAGCTGCAGCCTTGTGATCCGGCCCGCCCCCTGGCGGCCGGGGAGGGAGGAGCCGGGCCCAAGGCCGGAGCGCGGGGCTAAAGGGAGGCTTGTAACCCGAAGTGGTGCTGTGGGTGGAAACGCGAACCACCTCCTCCGGCCTGGCTGAGGCCGCGACGTAGATTGGCAAACTGCGATCTAGAGAAGGCATCAGGGCCAGAGCTCAGCCATCTCTTTTTCACTCTCCAACCACCCCACCCACATCGGCTCGAAAACCACCAATCCTTGTGCATGAAGCCCTGCTCGCCTGTTCTCTGCGAGAGAATGTCTAGCGCGAGCCCCGCTGTCCTCGGGAACCGCTCGCTATTATTAGCCCCGCTTTTTCGGGGCCTCCCGCCCCCTCCTCACGTGCGCTGCTCTCGGAGCCTCTGCCGGCTCCTCCCACCTGGGCGGTTTGGGTATTTATTGACCTGTCCTCCGACCAGCTGAAAGCTCCAGAACCCTGCACCCTAATCCACGTTTTGGACGCACTGAAACCCCAACCTTCCTCGGTATTTATTGTCTCTCCCCACGTAGGAACCCCACCCCCGACCCTCGTGAATAAAAGGCTCCCTTGTCTGCCCAAAGCTCTGAACTCCGCGGTGTCTGCTGTTTGCATTGCGGGAAAGAGGTTGCTCGGTGGGCCAATCAGAAGGCGAGCCGAAGCGGCCAATGGCCGGTCGGGGACTAGCCGCGGCGGACGAATCAGGGACGTGGGTGGGTATTAGGGGGGCGTGGCCTAACAATTTAACCAATAGATGAGGCAAACGGGCAACCCACCCCCAAGACACCGTCTGTTGTCCAGCTGTGGCCCAGCTGTGCCACCAGCTCGCGGGGAAAAGTGGGCAGCACCCGCTGCGCGTGCGTCCACCCTCCTCCTACTGCGCCTGCGCGGGCCACGCGCATCCGTTCCTGGGACTTACGCTCCAGAAAAGTTACAGCAAACTTTCTAGCCTGCTTCGCCCGCCCCTTCTCCGTGCCAGACCCGCCCCCCTGTGGAGCCGGGAATTCCGAGGGGCGGAGCGCAGGCCGAGATGGGGAGAGTGGGGGCATTCAGAGGACCCTGGAGACCAAGGCGTGCAGAAGCTCAGCCTTGGGGCGGAGGTGGCTTCGCGCCCTTAGCCCTCCCGGACGGCCCGTTACCTTCTCCGTTGTCCCGATGGGAAACAGGCCCTGAGCAAGAGGCACATGCGGGGGGAGGCAAAAAGAGCGGCCTGAGGCGGAGGGAAAACAAAGGGAGAATAACAGACAAGGAGGGGAACGGGCACACACAGACCCTGGGACACCCTACTGGCGCGCTGGGCCAGGCATTGAGGGATTCGCAGGGTCGACCGGGGGAGAAGATCGGGAAGTGCTAACAGGGGGAAAGGGGTGGAGTGGGGGGACGGGCGGGGGAGGGGGCTGGGGAAAGCCCGAGGGAGGAGGAGAAGGAGGGAGGAACTTCCCAAAGTTGCAAAACATGGCTACCTTGCCTGCCGAGCCGAACGCGGGGCCGGCTACAGGGGGGGAAGCCGTGGCCGCGGCGGCGACCGAAGAGGAGGAGGAGGAAGCGCGCCAGCTCCTGCAGACACTGCAGGCAGCCGAGGGTGAGGCGGCGGCGGCGGCCGGGGCCGGGGCGGGCGAAGCAGCGGCGGGAGCGGAGGGCCCGGGGTCCCCGGGCGTTCCCGGGTCGCCCCTCGAGGCCGCTGCCGAGCCGCCCACGGGCCTCCGCTTCTCGCCGGAGCAGGTGGCGTGCGTCTGCGAGGCGCTGCTGCAGGCGGGCCACGCCGGGCGCTTGAGCCGCTTCCTGGGAGCACTGCCCCCGGCCGAGCGCCTACGTGGCAGCGACCCGGTGCTGCGCGCTCGGGCCTTGGTGGCCTTCCAGCGGGGCGAGTACGCCGAGCTGTACCGGCTGCTCGAGAGCCGCCCTTTCCCCGCCGCCCACCACGCCTTCCTGCAGGACCTCTACCTGCGCGCGCGCTACCACGAGGCCGAGCGGGCCCGGGGCCGCGCGCTCGGCGCCGTGGACAAGTACCGTCTGCGAAAGAAGTTCCCGCTGCCCAAGACCATCTGGGACGGCGAGGAGACCGTCTACTGCTTCAAGGAGCGCTCCCGCGCCGCGCTCAAGGCCTGCTACCGCGGCAACCGCTACCCCACGCCGGACGAGAAGCGCCGCCTGGCCACGCTGACCGGCCTCTCGCTCACGCAGGTCAGCAACTGGTTCAAGAACCGGCGACAGCGCGACCGGACTGGGGGCGGCGGCGGCGCGCCCTGCAAGAGGTGAGGGGCCCCTGGCAGCGCAGGTCCCGCTTTCCCAGGAACGTGCCACCCACCAGCCCCCTCTCCCAAGCCCGCCGTGGAGCCAGCGCCAACCCCTCAGATGCCTCCCGCTCACACCCTCCGGCGCCCGCCAGGCGTGAGGAATAGTGTGGATGCCACGGGACGCGTCCCGGCCCTCTCCCCGACATCGCTGCTTCTCTCTCGGAGGCTGGGAGACCTCTTTCTTCTGCTCCACTGGGGACCCCATCCTAGATTCCCATCCGTGTGGGCTGGATTGGGGAGACAGTGAGAAAAGGGGGCTACGGGGAAAGAGGGAGGGGCCTTTGTTCCCGCACCCGGCCTCGGGGCTTCTTTCTGGCCGCTGCGCTGCCCGGTCCTCCCCCGACCCCGGCTTCTCACCCCCCCCCCCCCCCCCCCCGCCCAAACGGCGTGGTCGGTTGTCTGTCTTTGTTGTGAAACGTGAACCTTCCCCAGCTCCGGTTTCCCTGTAACCCAAGCCCTTCCCCTCCCACCCGGCACGCCAGCCTCTCCCTCCCTCCTCTGACGCCCTGGGAGGAGGGCACGGAGCTCTGAGCCGGCGGCCACCTCCTGGCTCTCCGCAGCCTCCGGGCTGCTTCCAGCCTGACCCCCGACCGAGCAGCCTGGACGCTCCGGCATGCAGGGCTTGCAGAGGCTCTGCCATGGGGTCCTTGGGTGGTCTCAGAGAGGAGGCTTCATACCCCCCCCCCACATCCCCCCCATTGATCCCGAAAGTTTGGGCTGGGGAAAGATGGGGAGGCTCCTGCCGCTCTGTGCGGGAAGCTGGGTGCCCAAGGGGGAAACAGCACTCAGGGCCACAACTCACAGTCCTTTCTCTGAACAGCGAGTCTGATGGGAACCCCGCTACTGAGGATGAGTCCAGCCGAAGTCCTGAGGACCTGGAGAGGGGGGTGGCTCCAGGGGCCACGGAGGCCCCTGCCCAGGGCTCCATATTCCTGGCTGGGGCCGCCCCTCCTGCACCATGCCCTGCCTCTTCCTCCATCCTGGTGAATGGGAGTTTCCTGGCCGCCAGCAGCTCTCCAGCAGTGCTTCTCAATGGGAGCCCGGTCATCATCAACAGCCTGGCCCTGGGCGAAGCCTCCAGCCTGGGCCCCCTGCTGCTCACAGGGGGTGGGGGCGCACCACCACCACAGCCTAGCCCCACAGGGCCCATCGAGGGCAAGACTTCCTTGGTCCTGGACCCTCAGACTGGGGAGGTTCGACTGGAGGAAGCTCAACCGGAGGCCCCTGAGACCAAGGGGACCCAGGTGGCTGCTTTGGGAACACCTGGAGAGGAGGTGCCAGTGCCTCTGCCCCAAGTGGTGCCTGGGCCCCCGCCGGCTGCTGCCTTTCCTCTGCCCCCAGGTCCAGTGGCTTCTGTGGCTGCTCCACAAGTGGTGCCACTTTCCCCACCCCCTGGGTACCCTGCAGGCCTGGGCCCCACCTCCCCACTATTGAATCTGCCCCAAGTGGTGCCCACCTCCCAGGTGGTAACTCTGCCACAAGCTGTGGGGCCACTGCAGCTGTTGGCAGCTGCGCCGGGCAGCCCTGTGAAGGTGGCAGCTGCAGCGGGCCCTGCTAATGTGCATCTGATAAACTCCGGGGTGGGCGTGACTGCCCTGCAGCTGCCTCCGGCCACTGCTCCAGGTACCCCCTCTGCCTCCCTCCAGCCTGGGTAGGGGTAGTTATCTCAGGGAGGGAGCGAGTGCTGTGCGTGGGCTTGGGTTGGGGGTAGCTCATCCCTGCTGTGTCCCAGAACCCCTCTGCCAGGTTCTGCGGAGGCTCAAACCACCCAGACTGGGGATCGATTGGCCTCTGGCTAATCTTCCTCTTGCCTTCCAGCAGCTTAACTGCCACCTCTGCTCCTGGCCAGCAGCCCCCTCTAACCCTGTGCCTGACATCTCTCCCCACAGGAAACTTCCTCCTGGCCAACCCCGTGTCTGGCAGTCCCATCGTGACAGGTGTGGCCGTGCAGCAGGGCAAGATCATCCTCACTGCCACCTTCCCCACCAGCATGCTGGTCTCCCAGGTCCTGCCGCCTGCCCCCAGCCTGGCGCTGCCCCTGAAGCCAGACGCCGCCATCTCGGTGCCCGAAGGAGCCCTCCCCGTGGCCCCCAGCCCCGCTCTCCCCGAGGCCCACGCCCTCGGCGCACTCTCCACCCAGCAGCTGCCACAGCCACCACCTGCCCCTGCCGCCACCATTGCTGCCAGCCTGCCCTTCTCCCCAGACTCCTCCTGCCTTCTGGCTGGCTTCCCTGCACCCCCACCTGAGGGCCTCATGCTGTCACCTGCAGCCGTGCCCATCTGGCCATCGGGACTGGAACTGAGCACAGGCACAGAAGGGCTGCTAGAAGCGGAGAAGGGGCTGGGGGCGCAGGCCCCCCACACTGTGCTGAGGCTCCCAGACCCTGACCCTGAGGGGCTGCTCCTGGGGGCCACAGCAGGGGGCGAGGTGGAGGAGGGGCTGGAAGCTGAGACCAAGGTCCTGACCCAGCTACAGTCCGTGCCTGTGGAAGAGCCCTTGGAACTGTGACCCCACCAGCCTCGTCGCCTCTCCTGACAATGGTGCTTGAGATCCAGCACAGCTGGGGGTGGGGAGCCTTTCAGAAACAGTTGTTGATCTGAAGATTCCACATACACTACACCCTCTCCCTGGCTGCTTACCCTCCAAGCCCTGGACCTGCGGGGCTCACCTCTATCTACTCCCTGTCCGAGGGCACCGTCCCTCTGGCTGGGAAGCCTCCTCTGTTACAGCCCTCTCCTTATTCTGCCCCATATATGTGGGGAGATGAGGGGGGTCCTGACTCAGGGGCTCTGCCCCCCTTGACCTGGTACGAGCTGTGAGCTGAAAACCCTGCAGAATGGCTGGATTTCCAACCCCTTGAGTTCTCTCCCTATCGTTCCCTAAAACACTATTAATAGCCCCACCGGCCTCCTGAGTCCTCAGAACTGCTTGGAATCAGAGTGGAGGACGGCAATCCTGTGCCCAGGGACTGCGCTCCTAGCTGGGCTCTTCAGCTGCAACAGGATGCAGGCGTGGGGAGGCCTGGGCGAGGATTCCCCTCTGCTCCCCCTGAGGATAGCCCTCACTGTCACGTCCAGCCCCAGACCAAAGATCTCGCCCGCGTGTCTAGTTTGTATCCTAAATCTTTATTTTTCTAGGACATGTTATGCCTACATTTCATTAAAATAAAGTTAACAGACAACTAAAAGCTCCAGGAGTTTGAGTTACTTTCCAAACAACTTTCCCAAAGAGAAACTGAACCACACAAAACCCAGTGTGAGACGCTGGCTTTCTGATCCCCCACCCTGAGGGGCTGAGGCGGAAATCAGGTTTGTGGTTCGGTGGGACAGTGTGATTTCTTTCAAACTGCGGAGCCTGGGGCCTCCAGATCCAGGTGGAAGGAGCGGCCCCAGGACTGCGGGAGCGGGGGACCAGGGCAGCCTGCCTAGTCTCCCTTGCTGGTAACAAGGGTTCCATTTTATTTTGTTGGCAACAATAAATAACCTATAAATAGAACAGGGGAGGGAGGAGTAGGATAAGGTGAGAACGAACAGGGTTGAAACCATTTGATTCTGGGGTAGACAAAGGCCGGTCAGAGGGGAGCCCCATCTCCTTAACTTCTCCCTGCATTTCATTCAGAGCTTCCTTCCCCAGGGAAGAAAGGGGCTGTGAGAAGGGTACAAGGCAAACACACAAAGCATGGGGCCGATAAATCCACCCCCTCCCAGCTGCGGGAACTGGCCAAGGAGACCTGCCTAGCAGGGCTGAGCTCCCAGGACGGGCAATCTCTTCCTCACTGGCTCCGGGTTTGAGCTGTGGAGTTCCGAGGTAGGGAGGGAGGAGAGGTGAGGTGGTTACCCTCTCATATGTGGCCAGAAGGCAGCTGAGAGGCAGGCTGTGAGGAACTGCGGGCCCTGTCGGCCAGCAGCTGGTAGAAGGGCTTGGGGATCCCCCAGTCCTCATCCTCGCTGCTGGAGCTTTCCTGCTTCACAATCCGATTGTGCTGGCGGCTGAACCTTCGAGCTTTGATGCTGGGGGGAGAGGCGGTGGGATGGGCGGTTCCCACTGGCCCTGCCTCACCCCTAGTGCTCTGACCCTGCAGTGCCAGGGCCTGAGCTGAAAGGGGGGCCCGGGCTTTACCTGGTCCCACAGGGGGGATGGGCCCTGTCTATATAATAGGACTCCACAGGGGCTCTTTGCTGAAGCCCTACACTCCTGTCACAATCTCTGCACACTGAGGGCAAGAGAAGGGGGTTTCCAGAGGCGAGGGAAGGGGGAGGAGAAGAGAGAGGGAGGAGGCCAAGCGAAAGGGAAGACCCAGTTTCCTGCTCTGAAAAATGCCCTGCGGCAGAGAGGGCAAAAGAAATTTAGGGCAGCGGGGCCAATCCCAAATTAAAGTACTTGCCCTTCTAAGCTCCAAAGTAGAACACCTTTCTACCTCTGTCACCCCAAATATTTCATAAAAGTTTGCAACACCCAAACCTCCCACCCCAGGAAACTCCCAGCCTGTTTCCAACCTCAGGAAGTCAAGGCTCCGCCGCCAGCGCAGGCGGGCGTGGAGGGAGGCCCTCGCCCCAGCAGGCCGCTGGGCTGCTCACCTGTAAGGTCTCCGCTCCTGCTCCGTCATCTCCCGCCAGAGTTGGGCCAGCTGTTTGGTGGCAGTTGTGGATGCAGTGCCCGGGCAGGCTCTGGGACAGGAGGGAGGTGGTAAGGGGAGGCCTGCTCGGGCAAAGACCCAGGTCTGACCTGACCCTTGCCCTCTCAGAGCCTCAGCTTTTCCTTTGAGGACTCAGCTCTTTCCCTCCCGTGTTAGATATCTTGAAAGGCCCCCGTTACACACCCTGGAGCTGAGACATCAAAAGGGGGGTGCTGACTAAATGGTGGTTGGAAAGACGCCACCTGTATCCACTGCTCCCAATATTAGCCCCTGGATCTTCTCATAAGGGCGCCAGCTCTTCCCCCCTGTGGCTTGGGGGGGCCTCCCATCCCCCAGCTTCAGGCTGGCAATGATGGGTTCTGGGTTGGGCTCCTGATCTACCAAGTTGCACCCAAGAACTTTTTCTTGAAACCTTAGGAATGAGGAGCTCCCCTACCACAAGGCTGCTAGGATGGGGGCCAGGACATGAGCCTGGACCTTCCAGGACTGACCTTGCCCAGCCAGCACCCCCTGCCTGAGGTGGAAGCCCATCTGGAAGAGAGTGGCATCAAGAGAGGGACAGGGACTCCAGACAGCATCTTGTGGGCGCTTGGGCCCACAACGGAACCTAATCTACGCTTGTCTTTTTTCAGGCTATATGAGCAATTCTCTGGGGGAACGTGTGGCTGAGGATGGGGCAATGGGTCAGCCAGCAGCGGGCAACATGCTCTGGGAGGCAGGCAGCCGAAGAGGACCCACCGGATGTACTGCTTCCGGTTCATCCTACAGAACATGATGAAGCCATTGACACACTTTTTCTTTGGCTGCGTCGGGCAGGAGGCTTTGTTGTTCTTGCGCTTCCCCGGGCGCCTGTCTGCCCCGCCCCTCTTGCCCTTCCTCCCGGGTGCGGGCAAGGTGGACACCCGCCGGGTGGGGGTCCAGGTGTAGTCTCCATCCTCATCGCTCTCGGACTTCAGGTCCACAGGGTTGGTCTGAGCGTCCTGGGTGGGGGCAGAGAGATGAGAGCTGGCGGGAGAAGCGGGACCCTTCTCAATGGCGGCCCCCCTCACCTGCTGCCTCCTCACCAGCTCTGTGTCCATGTCAGTGTCCAGGCCCTCAGGGCTGGGGACAGACGACGCCCGGCTGTCCTCACTCAGCGAGAGGTGGTCTAGTGGCGCTGAGGACAGGCACACGCCGTGGGAGTCAGAAAGGTCTTCAGGGGCCTCAGGGGGTGTGTCCTGGGAGGGGATGTGAGCAGACACTAGTGTCCCTTCATGCCCCAATTCATTGCTTTCCTAGGAAATGAGCATGAGAAATGTCTCAGATTCAAGACAACCTCATCCAAACACCCCCTGGACACTCAAACAAATGTTCCCAAGTTCCCACAGGGGTCAGAGAAGGACTCTATTGGGCTGAGCTCTTCTGCCAGTTTGGGGGGCAATATCTCTTAATCCCATCAGTTTACCACCTCACATGGTAGCCCGGGCAAGTCTTAACTTCTCTAAGCAACAATTTCGTCCACAGACTCGTGCTCACTACATGTCTTGCAGGGCTGAGAAGCACCTAGCACAGTGCCTGGCACTTACTAAAGCCTCCACTAAGGGTTTCTATGTTCCTACTACTGCCCACTCAACTGCTCATCGAGGCAGTGCCCCCACCCACACACATTGGGGGAAGAATGGTTTGGGGACCAGGGTTAGGGGTGCCCCTTTGTCAGATGGATAGCAAGCTCCTGGAGAGACAGTGGTGACAGAGGTCAGTGTGGGGGCTTGGGAGGGTGCTCTTTCCAACTGAGGATTCCTGAGATTGCTCATCTATTTTCTGTCAAATAGGGTCAGGGGACTTGATCTCACAAAGCAGTTGTAATATTATGTGGGGTCTTTTTTGGGCATCTAGCAGTTTTAAAAAATAGATATTTTTATTGATTTTAGAGAGGAATGGAGAGGGATAGAGAGAAACATCAATTGTGAGAGAGAATCATTGATGGGCTGCCTCCTGCATGCCCCCTACTAGCGACCACAGCACGTGTCCTGACCAAGAATTGGAAATCAACCTCCTGGTCCGTAGACTGATGCTCAACCACTGAGCCACACCAGCCAGGCCCTGACAGCCTGTTAGCCCCCGTCCCTTTTGTCTAGTTCATTCCAAGTGACCAGCACAGGGTGGGTGCCTGGTGGCCAACAGTGAGCACTCAAACGATGAGGGGATGAGTCTCTGGACATGCTGAGGGGACGGATGAGCGAACTGAGCAGGCGAGTGACTCGTGGAAAGCAGGACGGCCGTTCCTGTGGATGGAGGGCTGGAGAGATGCCTACCTTCTTCGGTGGTACTTCCAGCATCCAGGCAGAAGGCGAAGACACAGGCTCTAAGAAAACGTCCTCAAAGAGAGCTGTCGGGAGGGAAGCCAGAGGCTGGTATGAGAATGGCTCCCTCGGGCACCAGGGCTCTGAGGCGCTCCGAGGTTCCGGAGCTCCTCCGCCATATTCAAATCCAGCTCCCAGGCCAGGACCCCAGGGCCACCTCCACCTTAGGCAGAGCGACTTGGTCCCTGCTGTAGGCCTCTGGAGCCTCCCGCTCCCCACGCTGACCCGGGCTCCCCCACACCCCCATGAGGCTATGGCTCTTCGAGGCAGGGCCCCGGGCAGCATTCATCCTGGGCATCCAGCGCTGCCCAGCACCAGGCTGCACACTCACTCGGAAATCACCATGTGCTTTCTGAATGAGCTGAGGATCAGGTCCAGCCCTGCAAGCTCACCTTGGGTCAGGTACTCGCTGCCATCCTCCAAGGCCTGTCCTGGCAGCAGTTTCCCTGGCGAGCTGAAGAGGGAAGGACTGAGACCTAGGATCTCGCTCAGTTGGCCCATCACACTCCTGGTGTCAATCTGGGGAGGCACCAAGGCCAGTGGGCTTCCTGAAAAGGAAACATCAAGCTTGGGGTGTGGTCACAGACTGCCCTCTGCCCCAGCTGGCTTTGAGATGGTGCCAGACACTGGGGAAAGATGACTGTCAACTGCTCATTTAAAAAATATATATATATTGTTGATTTTTACAGAGAGGAAGGAAGAGGGATAGAGAGTTAGAAACATCGATAATCAGCTGCCTCCTGCACACGCCCTACTGGGGATGTGCCCGCAACCCAGGTACCTGCCCTTGACTGGAATCGAACCTGGGACCCTTGAGTCCACAGGCCAACACTCTATCCACTGAGCCACACCCATCAGGGCTCCACTGCTCATTTTGAATGCTTGGTGGAGGAAATTAAGAGGCACAATGCCTGTCATTATATCAGGGATGGCAAAAAACAAAACAAAACAAAAAACACCATAATGATAAAAGCGTAATATGCTAATTAGACCGGACATTCTTCTGGATGACCTTCCAGACGAAGCTGGCTGTAAGGGAAGCCCGGGTCCCAGGTGCCAGAGGGAAGCCAGTGCTGGCAGTGGGGGGAAGGAAGGCCCACTCTTGCACGAATTTCATGTATCGGGCCTCTAGTCAGTATCGTAATGTGTCAGATCTGATAGAGCGATGTAGCTACCTGGAGCTGTGTTGAGAAGGATTCTGAGGTAGTGTCTGGGGTCGCCAGAAACAGTGATGCTTGATTAACAATATCTGCCATGGCAACCAGTGTCTAGTGACTGTGTGCTTGCCATCTCTGTGCTTAGCGGACATCTATTCACCTTCCCTCTTTCCCCCCTTCTACTAAAATCCTCAGAAGGAAAGTACCAAGAAGGCCCCACACCAGCCTACAAGGAAGAGGGACAGAGTTTCAGTCACCATGAGGGCTGCCCTCTGGGGTCCAGGCAGGAAGCCAAGGGTCTGGGCCCTCCTTGTCCATCTCCTCACTGGAATCGTAGAACACCAGCTTGTACCTGCAAGAGGTGGAATTCAAGAGGCAGAGCCCAAGCCCTAGGTTGGGAATTGCTGTGCCCCCGAGAGAGCTGTCTCCCCGTTGTGTGACTCAGTGTTGCCCACTGGCAGGTAAGACAGGGATCACTCTGTGCTGCCTGCTGGGGGAGAGCTGGAGGCAGCGAGCTTAGTCAGCTTCAGGTGCTGCCCTCACAGAGCTTCAAGGGTTGTGAGGAGAGACAGCTGTAATCAGGCACGGACCACACAGTTATGGGGGGTTTGGGGAGGACAGACAGGTGGGCAGGGCAGGAGGGAGGACAGCACTGAGCATGGCCTGAAGGAGGTAGAGTTTTCCAAGTAGATGAGGAGACCAGGCTTGCTGGGAAGAGGGATCAGGGTATGAAGAGCCCAGAGGGGTGAGGGCATGGCTCCCGGGGGGCGTGGTGAGCATTTGCAGTTGTTAAGGGTAAGTTTCATGGGTGAGGGGCAGGAGAGGGTGCTGGCAAAGTGAGCTGAGGCCAGAGAAGTTCTCAAATGCCAGTGAAGATATCTGGGCTCTGAGGGAGGGCTTTAAGCCACAAACTGACATGTCAAAGTTGGTGTGACTAGTAAGGATGGCTTAGGAGGGTGAGACGGGAGACGGATACCGGTGAGAGGCTGGGGCCTGTCTCTCCTTGGAGCTGATGATGCCTGCGGAAAACTAGGCCCACTGCAGTGCTCATGCCACAGACACCCTCAGATGTAAATCAACCTCATTCCTCACTGCCCCTCCGCCGTTCCAGACCAAACACCTCAGTCTCCGCCACCCAGAGCCCTTGGCTTTTCCTTACCCAGGAGAGAGCTGTGTTCCGTAGAGAAAATAGGTCCCCTCGGCCCCTTGCTGGGCCCCGAAGGCAAGGTAGGGCCCATCATCCTGGACATTGTTTTTGCCTAAGGAGGCAATTTAGGACGATCACTCCTCTGCCTGGGAGGAACTCCAGACTCACAGATGCGGGATGAAGAGGTGCCAGGGTCTGCCACAGCCTCCCCTCCCCCATCCTAGGCAAAACCTCAAGTTTTGGGACCTCTACATGAGGCTCAGGGGCCACCCAAATCAGCACTAGGTTTCTGGAATTCCACTCCTTTATCAGAAGGTGTAAGGAAGATACAATCCTCAAGTGGAATAATGACGATGAAGAAGATAATAGCAAACAAGTACAGAGTGCTTACCATGGACAGCACAGTTGTAAGTATTCTACGTACTAGTCACTGATCCATTGTGAAAGAGTACCATTATTACCCCCATTTTACAGTTAAGTAAACTGAGGCATTGAGCTATTAAATAACTTGCCCAAAGCCACATAACTAGCCAAACTGGGAAGCCCTCCCTCCCCAGGTGGGCCAGGCGCCTCCTCTGGGGCCTTCATGCCCCCTGGACAGCCCCAGAGCGCTGGGCCCACTCTGGACCCTCAGTGATGGTGTGTGACTCCTTCGCTGGACTGTCCGCAGCACCCAGCACATGGCCTGGCCGAGGCAATGCTTAGAGAGGAAGGGCTGAATGAACAGGTGGAGAGAGGACAGAATGGCTCAGGCCAAGTCTTCCCTTGCCCACTTTCTCGCCTGACTCTGCTGAGCGAGTCATCACGCCTTTTGAAGCTGGTACAGGGACAAGGAGCCCTTAGAGTTCTGCCACTCGCAGCCCTCACCCGGGGTGGCGCTGACTCTGTCCCGCCCTTACACCCATAGCAGAGCCTGAAGGGAAAAGAAAACTGGGAAAGAGCCCATAGCCGGATGAGGTGAGAGACGGTGAAGTCCAGCTAACCAGGACTGTGTCTGGATGTTGCGGATGCCTAATAAGGGGTGTATCAATGACTGGCTAAATTAATGGTGAGGGGAGACCAGCTTGAGATGTCACAGTAACGCTGTTCTTAGCCACATCCAGCGATGTCAGCCAGGACCTTCCTCCATTCTGTCACCTTAAGGCAAAGACAATGCAGCGTCTTGGAGGAGTGCTGGTCCCCTCCACGTTTCCTCCCTCTGGTCTGGGGAAGGGGTCACCTGCTTCTTGGGCTTGTCCAGGGCCAGACAGCAACAAGGGTTCTGGGCCCGGGTCTGGCGCTCTGGGATGGCAGAGAGATGGCATCAGCTGTGGTGGGGGCGTGAGTACCACTAGGAGATGGCTCAGGTGGGAGGTCTTCTTTGCTCTGGGCCCAACCACCTGTCTCAGAGCTTTGCCTGGCCCAGTCGCTCATCAGCGCTTCCTGGATAAGCCTGGATCCTTAGGTACAGGCCCCAGTCTGACACTCCCTTCCCTTGCTAACTGGCTGGAATCACCTTGCCAGCTCTGAAAAAAGACTGAAGCCCAGCTTGCACCTCCGACCACTGAAACCCGACTTTCTGGTGTGAGACACAGGCACAGGCACTTCTTAAGGAACCTGGATAATTCAGATGTGCAGCCAGGGCTGGAAATCACTGACTAGGTCCAACTCCCATTTTAAAGACATGGAAACTGAGGCCTGCACAAGGGAGAGGACAGGCAGTGAGTCACAGCAAGGCTGAGCTGGACCCAGGACACTGGTCTTTTGCTCTTAGGTCTTTCCTCCCTGATGTCCATGCTCCCTGATTCTCTGGCCCAGGGGTGGGTTACTGGCCATAAAGACAATAAATGCTGACAGCAGCTTCCCTCCACTGGGAACTGGCATATGCCTCTCCACTTAAGCACTGCTTGAGTGGCACATTTTGAGGCTCCTAGTCCTCAAGCCCTCCTGTGGCAGCCACTGAATTTCCAGATGAGGATGAGGCTCAGAGGACAGTGCTCCCCTGGTGTCAGAGCTAGTAAGAGGAGGAGCCAGAAATTGAACCCAGGCGTGTCCAACTCTGAAGTCTCATTAGGGGCTCAGGATTGCTGACTGGGCCTCCGAGGGTTGTGATGACCCTGGACAAGGAGCCCCACTTCCATCTGACCCCAACTTCCTGTCTGCCTCCACTGACAGCTTGTACCTGATGCTCGGGTCAGTTTCTTCTTCTTAGGTTTCCGACAGGCTCCCCCAAGGCAGGACTGACAAGAGTGTGGGCAGCTGGATGGGGTGACGTGTCTCTGCCTTGCTGAGCCCACAGGGGAGTTCCGGCCCAGCCCTGCACAGGACAAAGGAGAGAGGTCATGCCCTTCCAAATCCTCCCTCCCAGACAACGCTTCCCGTTGCGGGCAGGGCGAGGTGGTCCCACGGTCCATGGGAGGAGATGAGACTGGTCTGAGGTTGCAGTCAGGCACCTAAGCTGCAGGGCAAACACTGGGGCTTCTCCAGGCCATTCTGGGCTTTGGCAGAGAGGGAAGACAGCATCAGTGCTTCCCAAATTCGCCCCCATTTTCCCCACCCCAAACCAATTCCTCCTCCTACCTTCCTCAAGACAGCGAGGGTTCCACCACCCACCCCGGGTCACCAGTCTCCCTCAGGCCTCTCAATTCTTCCTCATTAACATCTCCCAGATGTGCCCGCTTCTGTCTACACTCAGCTATTGTGCCAGATGGGGCTGCACTGTCTCCTGACCGGACCACTCCTGAGAGTCTGTTCACTGATCTCCCCGACTCCAGTTTCTCACGTAATAACCAATCCTCCACATTAGATGTTAGGGACCTTTTTCTAAAAAACAAACAAACAAAAAAAAACCCATGCAGCCCAGCCGAGTGTGGCTCAGCGGTTGAGCATCAACCCAGGAACCTAGAGGTCACTGGTTCAATTCAGGTCAGGGTACATGCCCAGGTTTTGGGCTTGATCCCCAGTAGGGGGCATGCAGGAGGCATCTGATCAATGATTCTCTCTCATCATTGGTATTTCCATCTTTCTCCCTCTCCCTTCCTCTCTGAAATCAATAAAAATATATTTAAAATATGTCAAAGATCTTCACAGAGAACATTAAACACACAAACCCACCCCTGCAAAAACCTGATCATGGCTCGCCCTGGCTGAAAGTCCTTCAGTCAGTCTCATCTTCATCTTCCTCCTCAGGCGGGTGCTCGAAGCACTTCAGGATCTTGTCTCTTTCTCTTTCCTACCCTTCTTGCCTGTGTATGTTTTACCCAGTAATGATAGCACCCAGCACGTGCAGTACTGGATGACTGGCTGTTCTAGGCATTGTGCTACAATACTCTCTACTTGTGTTAATTCATTTAATCTTCACCACAAACACAGGAGGGAAGTACTAGTCTTAATCCTGTTTTGCAGGTGAGGAAACAGAAGCACAGAGAGGTTATGGAAACAAGATGCGCTTCTGAGGCAGGATCTGCCTCAAGAGTCTGCACTTGTCCTTTCGATGCTGCATGGCCCCTCGAACCACACCCACCTGCTTGGCTGTCCCCAAACATTCCACACATGTCTTCTCATGCCTGCATGCTTGCTCCGATTGTTTCTTCCACTTGGCAGGGCTCCCCCTTCTACTGTCCTCAAAGGCCCAGCTCCAAGACCCCTCCCCTCACAGTCTTCCCAGACACCCTCCTCTGACTTTGCCCCCATGGGAGGCTGTGTGATCTTGGAGGGCCTGGAATGAAGTCACTCAGGGTCCCCGACAGTGGGACAATACTTATGTATCAGGCCCTGAGAAACAGACTTACCCCCGGCTCCAGCTTCTCCATTGGCGGTGTGGAATTTGAGCAAGGCCTTGGCCACATCGATGTTTCTCTGGAGGTACTGAATGTAGTACAGGAGGTGCTGCAGAATCTCCTTCTGCCCACAAAAGAAAGACGGGGTTATGCACAAGAGTGGGGGCCCTAGACAATGAGAGGCTGCCAGAGACCAGAGGCAGAAAGGCTCCAGGACCCCAATCCCCACCCCAACAATTCCTCCATTGACAGACATGTTACTATTTTGCTCTTTAGTTCTCAGTGTGGCCCAGCAAGGTAGCGTTACAAGTAAGGAAACTGAGGCTCAGAATGTAATGGCATTTGCTAAGGTTACAGAGAGGACATGGCCAAGCTGGGATCTAAACCCAGGTCCAGTTTTATGACACACTGTTCAGCTTCCCACCCCTGGCCCTTTGCACATGCTGTATTGTCTTTCTGCACAGCCTTCCTCTTCCCACGTACTCCCTCTCCTGGCATCTCCTCCTTTGAGCTTCCAGAAGCTTTCCCTCCTTCCCAACCCCTCTCACATCTGACCCCTCTGCTGGGTCAGATGTCCCTCCTAGGCACTCTTATAGCAGCACCCTGGGCCTGATTCCATCAAGGCACCTGCCACACTGTTTTTCAATTATCTGTTTACACATCATTCCCTTCCACTGACCTTGGATTAGCTGAGGTTAGAGACTGTAACTAGTTGATTTCTATATCTCAAGCACACAGAATCAAGAGGTGGCTTAGCCAATGACTACTAAAGCAGTGAATCTTCCCCTCAGCACCAAGTGCAAAAACTCCTGCCCACCAGGTATCACCCGTCTAGCCACCAAACACTGATTGGTATTGGTATTAGTATTGGTATTGGTATTGGTATTGGAGCTACCAATACCCGCCCTAGCCGGTTTGGCTCAGTAGATAGAGCGTCAGCCTGCGGGCCAAATGGTACTGAGTTCAATTCCGGTCAAGGGCAGTTATCTTGGGTCACACTCCTACCCTGATCAGGGCACCTGCAGGAGGCAACCAATTGATGTATTTATCTCACATTGATGTTTCTCTCTATCTTTCCCTCTCTCTTCTACTCTCCCTAAAAATAAGTGGAAAAATGTCCTCAAGGTGAGGATTAACAAAACAAACAAAAAAAAGACTACCCCTCACTAAGGGCCAAGTATGTAAGGATGACCTAGACATACTTTTGTTTGCCTTCATGGAACTTATCATATAGTGAGGACAGCAGACTTTAATAAACTCATAAACCATACAAAATTATCATTAAGCATCTATCTATATAAAAGCCTAAGTGACCATCACAACTGAACAGACGACCGAACAGGCTGCGTGGGGCGACCAAGCTGGCAGGAGGGTTAGTGAGGGGTGACCAAACAACTGAGCAGCAGGCTGTGTGGGGCGACCAGGCGCACGGGGGCGGGGGGAGGCAGTAGGGGGTGACCAGGCCAGCAGGGGGGCCATTTAGGGGCTATCAGGCAGGCAGACAGATGAGCAGTTATGAGCCAGTGGTCCCGAATTGTGAGAGGTATCCCAGATTGGAGAGGGTGCAGGCTGGGTTGAGGGAACCACCCCTCGCCCTGCACTAATTTTGTGCACTGGGCCTCTAGTCTATCCTATCTAATAAAAGAGAAAAATGCAAATTAGACTGAACATCTTTCGCATGATCTTCTAGATGTCCTTCCGGATGTCCTTCCCGACAAAGCCATGTTGGTGGGGCCAAGGCAGAGGAGGTTAGAGGCAATCAGGTAGGCAGGGTAAAGCAGTTAGGGGGACCAGGCCAGCAGGGGAGAGCAGTTATGGCAAATAGGCTGTCAGGGAAGAGCAGTTAGGGGGATCAGGCTGGCAGGCAGGTGAGTGGTTAGGAGCCAGACAACCCAGATTGGAGAGAGCAGGCCAAACTGAGGCGACCCCCTTTCCATGCACAAATTTTGTGCACCGGGCCTCTAGTATATATATAAAAGCCTAAGCAACCATTATGGCCAGTTGACTGAACTATAGGTTGACCAGTTGCTATGATTTGCAGTAACCACCAGGAGGCAGGCGCCCAACACAGGAACTGCCCCCTGGTGGTCAGTGTACTCCCACAGCCAGCCTCCTGCAGCCGGACAACTTCCTGCGGTATCCCCCGCCCCCAGGCTGGCTCTGATCGACCCTGATCAGGACTGGACAAGAAGGACCCCAGTAGGCCCCGATTGCTAGCCAGGGCGAGGGACCTATCTGTGCACGAATTCGTGCACTTGGCCTCTAGCTATGAATAAAAGAGTATAACAAGGGATTCTGCAATTAAACTTAGATGTCCAGGAAGTCCCCTTGGAAGTAGCAGCATTTAAATCGAGACCTGAAGAATGAAAGGAGTTAGCCTGGTCAAGACATGAGGGAAGAACATCAGAAGTATTTTTTGGATCATACTGGACCCCTAGAATAATAATAAAGCCATTAGTAGTAATCTTCCAAACCCAAACATGATCTCTAGAGGGGACTTATGTGAAACCGTTCCATAAAACACGATACAGTCACTGAAATTATTTAACCTGATCCACAAAAGGAAGCTATGATCCAACTAAGGAATACGTGTGACACAGCAAGGGACTATTTGGAAGGGCCTGATTCCAATCTGCCACTTCCTGGCTGTGTACTGGGAACAGTTGTTTTACTTCTTTGAGCCTCAGTTTCCTCATCTGTGCAATGGGGATGAGATGCTCATTCGTGCTCAGAGGATTATCATTAGGAGTACATAAATTAGTGTGTGTGTGAAATCGCCCAGCACAGAGCTTGATACGTTAGTTGCCTAATAAATGGTTAGTTGATGACAATAAGAGTATCTTCAGTAAGTTCTCAGGGGATTAAATGAGAACCTTTTCTAACTTTTTATAATTAGCCCAGGATTTTTTCCAGAGCAGATACTATGTTTTTAGCTTGGCATCTCCAACACCAGGCTTGGCACATGGTGGGACTCATTAAACTGAAGTCTTTGTAAACTGTAAAGTAATATAAAATGTTCCTTATTATTACTAGTATACAGGTTTTGTGCAGGAGGGTATTGGGCCTCATCTCTGATTTCAGGACAGAGGCTCCGCAATTGAAATTTCTTAGCTTGGGAACTGCACCAGAGGTTCAGATACCAGAGATCTTCAGAGGGTGAAATGGACAGGTCCTGCAACTTCCTCAACAGGTGAACTTCATTCATTCGTTCAACAAACTCCTGGTGAGCACTGAATGACAGAGTGGTTGAGGGTTGGGCCTTTGGAAAGAGACACGTCTGCCTCTCTCTCACTGCAAGCTGGCTGTGTTCCTCTGCGCAATATGACCACTCCGCGCTTCAGTTTCCTCAAACCAAAAAATAACATAAACATATGCATCTCAAAAAAAGCCTCGTGAGGAGGATTAAATAAGAAAATGTACATAAAACATTAGGCATTCAGGGTCTGACACCTAGAACTCAGTCCATTGGGATCAGTTGTTCAATTGCTACTATCTGCTTTATGCTAGGCCCTGTGGGGCACTGGGGATAGAGATGTATCTATTATAGTCCTTGCCATCTCAGAACTCTTCATGTCAAGGGGGTCAGAGATACGAAAACAATCAGTAATATGCTGAAGGAGAAGCTACAGCATCATAGAGGGCAGGGGGCACTTAATCAGCCAGAATGGTGAGTTAGGATGTCGCAGATCTAAGTTGCAGCCCGTCTCAGACGCAGGAGAGGCCACACACTGTGGCCCCCGTTAGTTCACTGAGCAGCAGACTGAGCAGTCACATAGTCCTGATGAGCTGTGATGTACTTTAAGCAGACTGGTCAGGTGGGAAGCTGGGGACTGACAGGAACTCAGGTTGTGTGTGGAGCAGGGTCCCAGGACTGAACTTAAGGAAGAATGAAGGTGTAGAAAATCAATAGTAAAGAAAACAGGCTGAGGCCTGGGGAGAATTCCATGAGGAGATGTGGCCATCTGGTCAGTGATAAAATTAGGCATGTCCCCTGACTACAAGGTCATTCCTCCAGAGCAGGGACCGTGTCCCAGACATCTCTGCCCTTCCTGCCAAGAGCTTAGGACAGTATCTGTGTACCAAATACTCAATGATTGACAGAGGACAAAACCCCTCCAGGATTTTTGAGCACCGTGGTGGTCTGTGTAATATTTCTTCCCCAAACATCCATGTCCTTGTCCCCAGAACCTGTGATTATGTTGCCTTATATGACAAAGGGGACTTGGCAGATGTGACAGAATTAGTACCTTCAGATGGGGAGGTTATTCTGGATTATCTCCCCACTGAAATCACAGGGGTTTCTTATAAGCTGGAGGGGGGAAGTTCAAAGGCAGAGAAGGTGAAATGACAACGGAAGCAGAGAGAGAGAAGACGAGATTTGAAAATGCTACTCTTCTGGCTCTGAAGGGGCTGTGAGCCAAGGAACATAGGTGACCTCTAGGAGTTGGCAAAGGAAAGAAAACACATTCTCCCCTGGAGCCTCCGAGATGAACCAAGTCTGCTGACACCCTGACTTTAGACCAGTGAAACTAATTTTGGATTTCTGACCTCCAGAACTGTAGGAGAATAAACTTGTGTTGGTTTAAACCAGTAAATTTGTGGTAATTTGTTACAGTAGCCACCAGAAACTAATATAAGGCCCTCGTCATCTTGGCTCAGAGGATAGAGCGTCGGCCTGTGGACCAAAGGGTCCCGGGTTCGATTCTGGTCAAGGGCACGTACCTGGGTTGCAGGCTCCTCCCTGGCCCAGGCCCTGGTCAGGGCACATGCAGGAGGCAGCCAATCAGTGTGTTTCTCTCACATAGATATTTCTCTTTGCCTTTCCCTCTCTCTTCCACTCTTTCTAAAAGATCAATGGAAAAATATCCTCGGGTGAGGATTAACAACAAAAATAATAATAAAATAAAATAAGCACCCATGACAGAGATATTTAGGGGGGAAATCAACATGACTGGGGACTGATGGAATGTGGCAGGCAGAGAGAAGCTTAGGGTTAGGGTCTGGCAAATCTTTCCAAAGCACCTGCTCCTCTGACTCTCTCTGGAGGCAAGTAGCACGCTCTAGCTGGGACCAGTTACTCCTGTGTTCACACCTTTATCTTCCTGCCAAATTCTGAGTTCCCAGAGGATGAGGACTGGGTCTCAAATTTCTTTCCCTCCCCTTGTCATAATCATAAAAGCTCTGACATCCAATAATCTTTCCATAAGATGGCTGATGAATGAATAAATGACTGAACCAGAGGAACTATAGCAGGAAAACATCACACCAAGCCTTCAGGATATCTGAGTCTCCCAGTAAGTTGTTCCCACCGGGAGTGAGGTGTTAGCTCAGTACTGTCTACCTTTATTGAATAGCCAATGGGGACACGCAGAGAAGCTTGGTCTGTTCCTACCGGGTGGAGATGATACCCACGGGTGACAATACAGGGAGGGAAATGACATTTATTCAGGGCCTGTCATGGCTATTATGTCATTTTGGCTTCACAATATCTCTGGGTAGGAGGAGTTATCTTTATTCATTTTATAGCTGATAAACACAAAGTGTGAGAGGCTGATAACCTGAGTGACCTGCCCAGGGTTCTACAGTAATGGAGCTGGAAGGCTCAAACCCATGGCTGGTTGACTCCCAAAGCAATGACTTCTACCTGGCTCCTTGCCTATTTTCCCTTCCCAGCTCCTCTGCCTACGGTGAGAAAGAATCTTGCAGTGTGCTCACACTCCCAGGAATTCCCAGCCCACCTCAGTGCTGTCACTAGTAGGTTTCTCAGGACAAGGGAAGTTAACCAGGTTATTGACATTTTAAAATCTATCTCCCAAATCCACCTCCACTCCTTCGGTCCACATACCTTAGTAAGCTTCTTTAGGGCCAGAGGTAGGAGCAATGCCAACTCATGGAGTTTGCTGGTGTGGTTTTTTCTTTGCTTCCTGTTTTGGGACAAAAAGATGTGGGTTTTTGTTTGTTTGTTTGTTTTATTTTTTAAAATATATTTTATTGATTTTTTACAGAGAGGGAGAGGGATAGAGTTAGAAACATCGATGAGAGAGAAACATCAGCTGCCTCCTGCACACTCCTTACTGGGTATGTGCCCACAACCAAGGTACATGCCCTTGACTGAAATCGAACCTGGAACCCTTGAGTCTGCAGATGGACGCTCTATCCACTGAGCAAAACTGGTTAGGGCCAAAAACAGGCTTTGATTAGGACACCCCAAATGGAATTTGGTATCTCAATCCCAAACTTCCTGTCTCATTGCTCCTCATCTCAGAGATGTCCCCCACCCCAGGCACCAGAGACAGTGTCCCGGGCATTATCTGGACAGCATCCCTTAGCCCCTTGCCCAATCAGTCACTTAACCTTGTCCATTCCTCCTCTGATCCCTTCTCTCCATCCCTGCAGCTCCTGGCTTAGTCCATTTACTGACATACATGAATGGGTCTCCCAGCTTCCCGCCTGGCCTCCTCCAATCCATACTGTCTAGCCCAGCGGTTCTCAACCTTCCCAATGCCTCGACCCTTTAATACGGTTCCTCATGTTGTGGTGACCCCCAACCATAAAATTATTTTTGTTGCTATTTCATAACTGTAATTTTGCTACTGTTAATGAATCATAATGTAAAATATCTGTGTTTTCCGATGGTCTTAGGCTCTACAGCAGCGTGACCCACAGGCTGAGAACCGCTAGCAGGGTCGCCTACGACCGTCAGAAAACACAGATATTTACATTACGATTCAAAACAGTAGCAAAATTACAGTTATGAAGTAGCAATGAAAATAATTTTATGGTTCGGGGTCACCACAACATGAGGAACCGTATTAAAGGGTCGAGGCATTGGGAAGGTTGAGAAACACTGGGCTAGTAGAATCAGAGTGACCTTTCTGAAATACGGATCTGACCATAGTTTTCTCATCTCCGCAATGGGAATGAGGATATTCGTTCAGGGTCAGAGAGTTAGCAATAGGACTAAATAAATTAGAGTGTGTGAAATCGCCCAGCACAGAACCTGACACATTAGTTGCCTAATGGGTGCTTCAAGCGTCTCAATGCCATCCCGTTATTAAGGATCAAATTTAAACCCTCAACATTTGGGGGGTGGGCACACAGTGCAATATACAGAACTTGTAACATAGAAACCCACGCCTGAAACTTATATGCTCATGTCGACCAATGCCACGCCAATCAATTTAATAAATATTTTAACACAAAAACTCTCAATGTGGCGTACAATACCCCTCCTGGTCTGGCCTGGCTGGCCATTCTCTTCCTTCCTTTGGTTCTCTCCCATTGTCTGCCCCTAACTCCACAGGAAGGTGAGGTATCTTTGCTACGGTCCCCCAGCCCCAGGGTTCATGATCTTCTCTGACCCCTGAACTGGGCTGAGAGCTGGCACCTAGAACAGGGTCTGGAACCTAGAACAGGACCTGGTACACTTTAGGAACTCGGTGCATGTTTGCTAAGTGAACGGATTGAAAAAAGGCATGCCCTCGCTGGTTTGGCTCAGTGGAGAGTGTCAGCCCTTTAGTGTCAGCCCAGGACTAAAGGGTCATGGGTTCAATTCCAGTCAAGGGCACGTACCTCGGTTCCAGGCCCTGGCCCCCTGGTCAGGGCGTGTTTGGAAGGCAACCAGTCTTTGTGTTTCTCTCACTCTGTCTCTACTGCTCCCTTTCACTCTCTCTAAAAATCAATGGAAAAAAATATTCTCTGGTGAGGATTAACAACAACAGAAAATGACATGAAAGCAGTTGACTCCTGGGCAGATGAAGAACTTCTAGAGTCTAATCCCTGAATTAATAATTCATAATATGCTCACACACACACACCTCCGTCCCCTCTCCTAACAGATGCAGACACGGAGACATGGGAGCCTGTCTCTTAAACTGCACACATAAGCCAGTGCTTTTGCTACTTCTTTGGGAATGCCCCAACCCCTCTGCCTCCATCAGTCTTTTTTCTCCTTCCTTCAGGGCCAAGTTCAAATGTCACCTGCCCCAACCTCCCTTGCCTTCCTGCCTGGCCCTGGGGCTGGATGGACGCTGTGGAAACTGAGAAGGATCACTCTCTGTCCTTGAGGAAATGGAGTAGTATGAACAACACATTATCCCCCTAATCAAACTCTGACATCCTGAAAATATCTTTCTCACTCATTCATTCAACAATTACTCATTGGGCACCAGCTATGTGCTAGGAACTGTGATAAGTGATAGGAATCTATATAATAAAAGCATAATATGCTAATTAGACTGGGCGTCCTTCCAGACGAAGCCAGGGCTGCGAGGGAAGCCTGGGTCCCGGGTGCCAGAGGAAAGCCAGTACAGGCAAGCCTGAGGAAGGCAGGCCTCCTCTTGCACGAATGTCGTGCATCGGCCTCTAGTAAAAATATGAAAAACAAACACAGCCCCTTCTAGAGCCACAGTATAGTCAGGGATAAAGTCATTAATCAAACTGTCACACAAACAAACATAAAATTGCAACCAAGACCAAAAACAGCTACATAAATCGCTGAAGGAGCAGTACTACAAATAAAAATGTGTGGCCCCTTGTTCAAAAACTGGTAATTTCAAGATGGTGAGAGCAGAGCACTAAACCAAGCATTGGGCTCTTCTAAGCTCAGGACCTTGTGAGTACATGAGTCACATGTCCATGAAGCGGATCTGATGGAGACAAAGTCGAGGTGTTGCTGGATGTTATGGAAGCTTGAAATAGCTTTGTGCACCTGAGGGTATTTTTTTTATTGCTTTTTAGAGAAGTGGAAGGGAGGCGGCGATACAGAGTGAGAGAATCATTGATGTGAGAGACATGGATTGGTTGCCTCCCGCACAAGCCCTAATAGGGGCCGGGGATTGAACCTGCAACCGAGGTAAATACCCTTGACCAGAATTGAACCCAGGACCTTTTAATTCACGGGCCAAAGCTCTTACCACTGAGAAAAACCAGCTAGGGCAAAATGGACTATTAATGTACCCGGAATGAATCAAATGAATTTTAGCTTTTGTTCTTCCAAAAACAAAGAAACAATTAAGAGCCTGCAACCAAGACATGCACCCTTGACCAGGAATCGTACCTGTGACCTTTCAGTCCATGGGCCAACACTATCTACTGAGCCAAAACAGCCAGGGCATAGCTTTGACTACCGGCTTTCACCTAATCAATGAGGCTTTCTTTGAAGAAGTAAACCTGGCCGGAACCTGTGCTGAAGGATTAGAGGAAATATATAGGTAAAGAGCAGAAGGAAGCATTTCAGATAGAGGGAACATGTGTCAAGGCCCTGTGGCACAAGAAAGCATGGAGAATCCAAAAGAAGTAAAGTTGTAGTGTCTGCAGCGTAGAAAACAGTTCTGCAGGGTGAGACCGGACTGCAGAAGGAGATAGAGGCCAGAAGAGGCAGGGTCTTGTAGGCGCATAGACAGTTTTGCGTTTGTTTTAAAACCAACAGGAAGCCATTAAAGGGCTTTACACAGGGGATGACATCATTTGTTCATCTCCTCAAAACCACTATGAATACATAAAATTTAACATATTAGTTGACTAAATGAAGGAATGAAAGAAAAAAATATCAGCGATTGGTCTCTAGTTACCTCCTGGTAGACATCATAACTTGGAAGAATAAGGGTGTTGGGTTCTATCTTTGGAGGCAAACTGGGTAGGCTGACCTCTAAAGCCCTGTCTAGCCCTGATATTTACTTTTTGCATATTGCTTTTCTTCCATTCTACAGGAGCTGCCAGGAGCAATACAGGAAGCAAGGACGAAAAAGTACCCAGGCTTAGTGTCAGACCTGCGGCCACGCCCAAACGAAAGGGTTTCATACTAACTGTGTCCCTGGGTGTTTCCTCTGGGCTTTGCAAAGCACCAAGAGAGCCTTCTATGCAAACTTTTTTCTTGAGGGAACAAAAGGGTGATAAGAATCACAAAATCCTGGCATCTTCTGGGCAGTAGTCCTGAACTGGTGTGACCTGAGCTCTGTTCCCAGGGGCCTCTGGGAGCCAGATACTCTCCCCCGTCCCCAGGCTGCTCCTCTCCTTGCTGATGGTTATGGTTTTAGTCAAGTTCTTTCTTCATAGTCTCTATACTTTTCACCCACTTACCCCGGCTCTGCCCTCTGGGTCTGTGGGGAACAGGTCAGCTCCAGCCACATGGATCTTTTCCGTTTTTCTAAAGTGCCCAGTTTATTTCTGCTTAGGGTCTTACTATTCCCTCCATTTAAATGTTCTTTCGCCCTGATTTTTGCACGGGCGGTTTCTTTTTCCCCATTCACTGCTGATCTTAAATGTAATCTCTTTAGCCCTGGCCAAGTGACTCGGTTGATTGGAGTGTTGTGGGTCAGGACACATACTTGGAGATTTGATCCCCAATCGGGGCGTATATGGGAAGCAAATGAACTCACAAAGATGTTTCTCTTTCTCTAAAAAATTAAACAAACAAACAAACAAATATATCCTCGGGGGAGGATTTGAAAAATATGTAACTGCCGGCTGAAACGGGTCAGTGGTTGAACCTGTGAACCAGGAGGTCACAGTTCAATTCCAAGTCGGGGCACAGGCCTGGGCTGAGGCTCAATCCCCAGCGTGGGGCGTGCAGGAGGCAGCTGGCCCATGATTCTCTCTCATCATTGATGTTTCTATTTCTCTTCCTCTCCCTGGCTTTCTGAAATCAATAAAAATATATTTTTTAAATGTAACCTCTTCAGAAAGTTCTTTCCTGACCACTCAGTCTAAATAAGCACATTTTTGTTACTTGCTATATCATTTATCAGCATACGAAATCTTGTTTATTATAAACAACCCTTCCATAACAGAAAGGATTTTTGCCTTTTTTGTTTATTGCTATGTCCCTGCCTAATATCCCGTAGGCATAGTAGGGCCCGTGATACCTTTAGGGGCTTATGAAAATGTTTTAATTTCTTTAAAATGTATATAATCCAACTTGGATTATATTCATCTTTATATCAATGCTGTCATTAACTATAATTTTTAACATGCTTTTAATAGGGGAAGGGGCCAAAGACAAAATTTCCCATGGCCATAAATGTCATAATGGGGCCCTGACTTGATCCCCAGCTCCTAGAATAATGCTCAGCACTTAGTAGGTGCTCAACACAAACCTGTTGAATTAATGAATGCTCCTTCTGCCTTGTGACAGCCTCTTGGGCTTTGAAATGACAAATGCCTCTAATTCCTGTGTTTCCTCTTCCCTGAGCAAAATAGGCTAAACACTTCCTAGTTCCTTTATTTTATGGGAGCTGGAAGGAACCTTAACCAAGAGCCAGGCCAAATTTCTATAAGGCATGGGAAAACCGAGGCCTGGTCCTTCATTTGCTCTGACATGCACAGGAACTAAGAGTGAGAGCTGCCCCAAAGCGGAACAAATCAGGGAGCAATCCCGAAAGGCAGCATAATAATGGGCTATAAGCTTCAACTTTTAAAGCAGACAGACCTAGACTGGAATCCCAACTCTGCCACTGACTGTGTGACTTTTGGCAATTGCTTTCATCTCTCTGAGCTGAAAGCAATTTTATTACTCATTTATAAAATGCAGGTGGCTAGGAAGTTTGATCTTGTCAGGAAGGTGTTCAACATAGTGCCTGGAACATAGGGAGTGCTCACAAAAGATTAGTTCAAGACAGAAGGTAAATAGTCATTTGTCAGAATGATTTAGGGGTAAAGGATATTAGAGAATGTGGTGGAGGTATTTATTGTATGACTATGACTGATAAATCTGTTGTTTTGGGGTGACCAACATCCAATCCCCCCTTTTCCTGGCAATAGTTTCCTTTAGGGGAACATCCTTCCCCTCTCTCGGTCCATGTGGTTCAAAGAGGCTAACGTCAACCTCCCCTCCCACTAGGGAGCACAGAAGCAAAGTCCAGCCAAGCAGATTGGTTCAGGATTGGGGTCGTAACCTAGGTTTGGCCAATTAGAGTCCATGGGTTCTGGGGTGAGACTGTGCTGGGGTTGTCAAGTTAGCAAGACCTGGATTTAGAGCTGCTGGAAGCCATCGTATCCTAACAAAGGGAGAGCCTGCTTGAGAAGGAAGCCAGCATGGACAGAGCTGAGCTGAGAAAGGCAGTTTCATGTCAACCATTCAACCGTTTAACCTCCACCTGGAGCCAGCAAAGCCTGATGCCTCTGAAGTTTTGGTTTAAAGAATCCAATAAATCCCCTTTTAGGCTTAAGCTGGTTTCAGTTAGGTTTCTGTTCATTGCAACTAAGAGTCTTTCTTAATACAAGGACCCCACATCTAGAAAGCGGAAAGAGAACGCATTGCTGGTGACCTCTGGGGTTCCGGGAGGAATGGGCAGCGGGACAGGCCTTCCTCCTTTTCTTCAGAGTGCTCCTTCTGAGCACGGTACCTAAGTAGAGAATTTGAACAAAGTAGACACTTATTTTTGGAGTTAATAAATGAAGAGATGAATGGAAAGTCATGGAGGGAAGTGGGAACAGTAGGGTATACGATGTGACCTCTGGCTATTTTTTCCTTTAAAAAAAAAGTTTTTATTAATTTTAGAGAGGAAGGAGAGGGAGAGAGAAACACCAAACAGCTGCAGGGAACCAAGCCCACAACCCAGGCCTGTGCCCTGAATGGGAACTGAACTGGCAACCTTCTGGTGTACAGGATGATGCTCAGCTAACTGAGCCATGCCAGCAAGGGCAGACTATGTTTTCTTTTCCTTTTTAAAATATATTTTTATTGCTGAAACCGGTTTGGCTCAGTGGATAGAGCGTTGGCCTGCAGACTGAAGGGTTCCAGGTTCGATTCCGGTCAAAGGCATGTACCTTGGTTTCGGGCAAATCCCCAGTGGGGGTTGTGCAGGAGGCAGCTGATCGATGTTTCTCTCTCATCGATGTTTCTGGCTTTTTGTCCCTCTCCCTTCCTCCCTGTAAAAACTCAATAAAATATCTATATCTATATCTATATCTATATATAATTAATTTCAGAGATGAAGGGGGAGAGAGAGAGATAGAAACATCAGTAATGAGAGCAAATCATTGGTTGGCTGCCTCCTGCATGTTCCACACTGGGGATCAAGGCTGCAAGCCAGGCATGTGCCCTGACTGGGAATCAAACTATGACCTCTCGATACATAGGTTGATGCTCAACCACTGAGCCACACCAGCCGGCCTATTTTTTCTTTAATCTGACTTTGGAGGGAAGGAGAAAAGTGACCCAACCCTCACAATCTGCTGTGAAAATCTCTTCTAGAAGATTCCTGACATTTGGTACATGCTTGATGGAAGAATGAATATGTGAATAAAAGAAAGGAAGGAAAAGCATTTAAGACACTCAGAATGCCAAAGCCTGCAAGGGCTGAGGGATGATCTTTGCCAACCACCTCAGACTTCTCTGACCTTGAAAATGGTGGTTATGCTCCTTGTGGAGCTGTTGTTAGAATTAAAGCATGTGGCCCCTAGCTGGTTTGGCCCAGGGAGAGCATAGGCCTGCGGACTGAAGGATCCCCGGTTGGATTCCAGCCAAAGGCACATGCCTGGGTTGCGGGCTCGATCCCCAGTAGAGGGTATGCAGGTGGCAGCCAATCGATGATCCTCTCTCACCATTGATGTTTCTCTCTCTCCCTCCCTCTCTGAAATCAATAAAAATATATTTTAAAAAAGAAAGCATATAAAAAGAATTAAAGCATATAAAAAAGAAAGCATATCAAAGAAACAAAAGGCTTAGCAAAGACTCTAGCAAAACAAAATGCTCAGTAAACATTATTTCTATTATTGTCCACCAGAGTGGCTGGAGCTGTAAGGAAGATGGGGAGGGGGCGTGTTTACCTGACACTGGAACTCAGGGAACTGGCTTTGGGACGTTCCGGGCAATACAAATATCTGCTGGCCCCCCGCATCTGCAAAGCGGGAAAGAGAAAGACTTGTTAGTGACCTGGGGATTCAGGAGGAAGGGGCAGCATAATGGGCAGCCTTCATTTCCCCGCGGTGCTCCTTTGAACACTAGACATCCCAAAAAGGGTGTTCCCAAGCCCCACAAATATAGCCCCCAAACCAAAGTATTACCCCAAAACTCTGCAAGGAAGCCCATGAACCCCACGTTGTAAATTGGGGGCCTCTAAGTCATGATCTAGAGCTAAAACTAAAGAGCTAATCTGCAAACGATGACTTCAGAATTTGTCTTATAGTGAGATGTCAGTCAGACCGTGAAACGGAGACAGCCAGGCCTGAAAACTGTGGCCCGAAATCCCTAGGCTGTGATACTAAGGCACTAAAACTGTATGACTCTAAACTCCCAAAGTGAGGATTTAGAACCCCAAAAGGAGCCTTTCCAAACCTAAAAACCCTACATTCCAAGACTGAGATGCCCTAGACCCATCAACTGTCAACTTCTAACCCAGAAATATGACCCAATGCTAACATTAAAATAACAGACCACAAACCTCACCCTGAGAACCAAAATCCTAAAGAAATCTAAGCCCCTCAAAGCAAACTTCAGGCCTTCCAAATTGACTTCAGATCCTAAAATAAAGACCCCAAGGCCCCCAAAGTGTCACTTCAGGCCCTCATGTTATGACCCCAACCCCAAAACGAGATCTCGCATGCGAGTCCTACTCTGAGACCCAGACTCTAAAATTGAAGCCCCCTCCCCCGCAACAAAAATAAATAAAATAAAATAAAATTGAAGCCCCATACTCCAGGGACTCCAGGCCCTAAAACGTAATTCTCAAGGTTCCAAACTGTGACTCCAAACCCTAAATCTCATACCCTGTCATCTACATTGAGATTCTGGACCCCAAATCTACACTGAGATGTCAATCCTCCCAAATCTGACCCCAGGCCCTCAAAAGGATACACCAGAACTCAAAACTACGACTTCCACACCCCAAAATTAGGATCTCCGGATCCCAACAGGGAAGCTTCCAGTCACAAAACCCAAGATCTTCAAGATTCCAAAACTAGTTACATCCAGACACAAATCCTGAGACCCCAGATCCCCAAACCTATTCAAGAGCCTTGCAGCATCTCCAACTTGCGCCTGGATCCCAAAACCGAGGCCCGGCCTCAAACGCTAACTCAGCCCTGCTATCCCAGTCCTGCCTCACCCACCACCTGCACGGCTCATGGCGCGTGGGGGCGAGCGTGGAGACCCGCCCCTCCGCCCTGGAGGCCCCAGAGGGAGGCCGCCACAATGTGCTGCTCATGACTGGAGCTAGGCCGGTAGTGGCGGTCAGTTCCCCACCCCAACTCCCCTCAGCCTCCAACACCCGCCTCAGGACATGCAAAATGGCGTGAGGCACCCCTTCTGGTTTAGCGCCAGCCCCACACTTGGGAGCCGGATCAAACTGCGTCTCCTGCGGATCCTGGAAGGCTGGCGGTGCGTGCGGGCCCTAGGCCAGCCTCTGCCACCTCGCTCCCATCCCAGGCACGGGGTAGGCACGAATACCCTGAGGAGAGCAAGCGTGCGCCCCCTGAGGCCAAGCCTCGTGCGCCCCCTGAAGCCCCGCCGCGTGCGCCCCCTGAGGCCAAGCCACGCCCCCACAGTTCCCGCCAAGAGTGCTGGGCGCGAGATTGGAAGCTGGAAAGGGCAGGGTGCACGTGGACATGCGCACGCGCGCCTGGCGAAGGACCCTGCCTTCTAGCTTGGCGCGAACTGGGCCTCGCGCCTCCTGACATTTCTTCCCTGGAGCGCGCCAAAGTGCCGACCAATCAGCGCGCAGTCAGCTGCACGCTTGTGCTGCGGGTCCCGCCCCGCCTGGCTGCGCCTCGACAGACCACGCCCCCTACGGGCGCTAGCCCCGGGATCCTAATGGAGAGGAGGCGCGGCCTTCTCATCTGCCACCTCTGGCCTGGACTGGCACCCTCAGTCCCTCCAGTATCCCATTGCCATCTTTTCTCCCTTCAGCGCCTATCCAAGAGGGCCTACTGTTCCCAAGCACCATGCGCCCGCTGGGATTTAGCCGAGATTTTGATTTTCCCAGCTCTGTCTGGAAGGCTCACAGAGCTTGAGAATACAGTGAGGCAGGGCTGATTGAAGTGCATACACTGAGAAAACCAAAGAAGGGGACCATTGGAATTGGGCCTTCGTAGCAGTTCCCTTCGTGAAGATGTATGTGCTCTGATATAGCAAATTCTCCATTTTAAAAAGCTCACTCATGGCCGTTGAGGAGGATGGCCTGGAAAGTAAATGCAGGATAGAAGCCCTAGTATCCAACACATTTCAGATCCAATCACTTTTTAAAAATATATATATTTTATTGATTTTTTACAGAGGGGAAGGGAGAGGGACAGAAAGTCAGAAACATTCATGAAAGAGAAACATCCGTCAGCTGCCTCTTGCACACCCCCTACTGGGGATGTGCCTGCAACCAAGGTATATGCCCTTGACCGGAATCGAACCTGGGACCCTTCAGGCTGCAGGCCGCCGCTCTATCCACTGAGCCAAACTGGTTTCAGCAGGTCCAATCACTTTCTCGCTGTGTTGCCATGCAGAAGACGTTTAATCTCTCTCTGCCATATTTATAATTTTGGAGTAATTCTTACTAGGGTTGTCTGCAGGGTGTCTCATATAATTAACATTCAGCAAGTTGAAAATTTACAGTTTTTACGCTTATTTACGCTGTTCCGGGTGTTAGTGCAAGATACACAAAGCTGCCTGTCCTCGTGGAGCTTGTATTCCTACTACGATGTGGACAAGTTCCTAGTGCATAGGGTATCTTCCCTTCTAAAGCTTAATTTTCTCATTTGTAAATTAGGAGGTGGTGGTAAGAAAACCACGGGGCGGGGGAATGGATGGGAAAGTGTTTGACAAAATACAGGGCACTGTTAATTATTGTGTTGATCAGTTTTAGTCAACCGACAAACTTGTCCTTTCCAAATTCTCCACCTCTCACAACCGTCCCTTTGCAATTTTCTCAATTCTCTTTTTAAGGGCCCCGGGCCAAAATGGAGGAGGCTGGACTCCATCTCCCAGAGCGCCTGGCGGGGGCGCTCTTTGCGCCTGCGCTGCCAAGTGCTCTCTGCCTCCAGGGACTTAAGAGTCATTCTTTTCCTCTGCCCGCCCAGTTTGCTTCCTTCCCCACCTCCAAGCTGACCGTGCTGCCTTCTGGGAGGTGTAGTCCGTGGCCGCACGGACTCCAATTCCCAGCGGGCTTCGGGGCGGGAACCCGGAAGGGGAGGCTGGAAAGGACCGAGTGGGGGGAAACCCGCGTAGCTGAGGGAGCTGCGGCGCGGGGAGATGGTGAGAACCCTGAGCGGGGGCTGGGGAGCGCTTTAGAGCCGAGGCGGGGGTTCGGGACCGGGTGGCGAGAGGGAAGAGGTAGGAGCTAAAGAAAAGGCTGGACGAAGGGAAATCGCTGGGGGGAGGGGGTAGAGGGGAATGGGAGCAGGAGGGAGTAGAGGAATGGGGGCTGGGGATAGGTGTTGGAGGTGGTGAGGGAGTCGAGCTTTGGGATTGATTGTAAGGGGGCTCAGAGGTAGGGAAGGGAGTCCTGAATTGGAGAAAGGACTAGGCGTCCAGGCAGAGGCCCTGATGGGGGCAGTTTTGAGAGGGTTAACCTGGGGTTATGGAAAAGCATGGGTGGTCAGGGCTTAGATGAATGAGGGGGTCCGGAGGTTTCGAGGGAGAGGCCAGTTGTGGATGTGGGCCTCTGGGTCGGATTGGGAACCAGAGAGCAAGTTTAAATAGTGGGAAAGAGAAGTCAATGGTAGAGTGGCGTGTGAGTTGGGCTCCTGGACTGGGGCTGGAATGGGAACATGAGATTGAGAGCCTGGGTGTAGCGATAGTTTTTGTAGTCCAGCCAGAGATTCCGATACACTGGACAGTCAGAACTGTAAAGTAATAGGACCAGACCGGTCATCGAGACAACCTTTTGCATTCTTGTTTCTCTAGTGGGATTTAGAAAAGTGTAGTGGTTTATGTGTGTGGGTAGTCCAGCGTTCAGATCTCTTATCCTGCCCCTCCTTTGTGGCCTGTGCAAGTCTCCCTTCTCTGAAACTCAGTGTGCCCTTATCTGTATTGTGGGAACAACTTGCCTCTGAGAAGAGGGGAGGCGCCATAAGATCATTACCCTGGCTGGCAAGGAGTCTTCAGCCTCAGAGCTGTTGGTGAGAAGTTCCCCACCCCAGGAATGTGACTGGGTCACAGGTGCTAATGGATTCCCTCCTTTTTAGTCCAGCCCCGGGGGCCTTTTCTGAAAACCTGACACTGATCTGGGCGCACCCTGGTTCAGAAGCATGCAGGGGCTGCCCTCTGTCTATTACAGCTAACACTGAGTAGATTAGAGCTAACACTTGTTTAGGAAGTGCCTGGCCCTGTTCTTAGCTGTTTGTGCACATTAAACTCATTTAATTCTGACTACACTCCTAAGATGTAGATGCTATTACTTCCATTCTACAGAAAGGCAGTAGAGGCACAGAGAGGTTAAGCAACTTTTCCAAGGCCATCCAGCATTTTAAATGGTAGATTTAGGATTCCAACCGAGGCACCCTGGCTCAGAATCTGGCTTTCACCACTGATCTAGTCCCCTCTCCTTGGACTGAAGTACAGTGTCATGAATAGTCATGAGTGGGACAGAGACTTTTCCTCCGTTTGAATTTCAGTTCTGCCATTTACTTGCTGTGTAACCTGGGGCTAGTCCTTTGGCTCCTCTTCAACTATAGAATGGGATCCGCAACCCCGGGAAGGTTAAAGTGGAGGTTCATGGAGGTACACAGTTAAAGCCCTCGGAGTAAGTGCTCAGTGCATGAGTGTCTTTTTTTTTAATGTGAAAAGGAAATACAGAAGGCAGTAGAGGGATCAGTGAGTGAGGCATCAAACCAGGCTGCCTCCTTTTCTCTCCCAGGTCCACCCATATCTTGACTTCTAATTCCCCATCCTCTCTACTCCTGGGTTCCCAGAGTGACTCCCAGAGGGGGTGCTCAGAAACTCAATCTGTCCTCATTCCCATCTCTATCCCCAGCCAAATATAAATAATTCACTTGCCAATGCCCAGCCTGGCCCCATTCCAGGTATTTCAATGAACAGGAAATATTTCTAACAACTGTGGGTTGTTGTTTTTTTACCCCTCACACTTTTGGTCATTAGGACCTCACATGGCAATTCAGCAACTTTGTAAATTCCTCTTGAAACAGTTTGGTCCTGAGTTTATCTTGAAAGCTCCCTGACTGTGATAGAAAAGCATTGACGTCAGGAGGTCCAGGTTCAGTTCCCGCCTCTGCCGCCGGGTGTGCTTAGCCGTGTTGTGTTCTCACTCTGGACTTCAGTTTTCTCACATGTCAAATGGGGCTGCATTCCAACCGGGAGGCTCTTGTAAGGAGTTGGTGAGGCTAATATCTAAAATGACTAGTCCTTAGGAAGCCCTTAATAAGTATGAAGTCTTTTAATGATTTTCATTCTTTCAAGAACAATTTATTGAGCGTGCACTCCAGAACCAGAACATCCAGATTTGAATCCTGGTTCCATCACCCGTCAATTGTGTGACTTTGGGCAAGTCACTTAACCCCTTTGGACCTCAGCTTTCTCTTCTGGGGAAATGTGGGTTTATTTCTTGGGCAGTCCACAGTGTTGATAAAGCACCTACTATGTGCTGGGGCCTGCCCTTGGGGAGCTCGTTGTTGCCATAACGCTGGGAAACTTTTGCAGCTCTGGTGGCACTTGTGCTCATTTTTCTGGTTTGGGTTTCTCTGTTACTGATTCCCTTTCAGCCCCTCATGCCAGCTTTGCCTGCTTGTCATTGTTTTCATGGATTTTTAACACTTTGTCTCCAACTCCCAGTGAATTATCTGTAATCATATAGCTTTGGGGGAAAGTTGCCAGCCTCTCATTCATCCTTGTTCCTCTGTGTCATGTCTGGGCGCCTGGGGTGATGTGACACACACACCCCCCTTCCTTTATTTGTTTGTCTTAGAAAATATGTTTACGTTCCAAGTTATTTTGCGTTTTCTTGACACCTTAAATGTGTTTTTAGCCTGTGTTAGTCTGAAGCTTACTTGTACAAAATGCTACTTTTTTTTTAAACCACTTTTAATGGCATATTTCTAGCAGCTGTGGTAATCCTATTATTCCTAAAAGCACGAGTTTTCTAAAAAGATGTGGCTACCCTAGCCAGTTTTGCTCAGTGGATAGAGCTTCAGCTGTGGACTGAAGGGTCCCGGGTTCGATTCCGGTCAAGGGCAGGTACCTCGGTTGCAGGCTCCTCCCTGGCCCGGGCTTGCCCAGGGGGTGCGCAGAAGGCAACTCATCTATGAGTTTCTCTCACATTGATATTTCTGACTTTCCCTCTCTTCCCCTCTCTCTAAAAATCAATGGAAAAATACCCTCAGGTGAGGATTAAAAAAATAATAAGTGGGGAAAAAAAGTGGCTTATTACCTGCTTTGTGATGCCATCTGACACCTTCATTAAGATCATAACTTTCCACACAGGCTGGTGTGGCTCCATGGGTGGGAGCAGCGTTCTATACACTGAAAGTTTGGGGGTTTGGTCCCCAGTCGGGCAGCATACAGGAGGCAACAAATCAATGTTTCTCTCTTCCATCAATGTATCTCTCCCTTCCCTTCTCTCTAATATCAATAAGCGTATCCTCAGGTGAGGATTAAAAAACAAATGAATAAACAAAATAGAAAAAAATCTGACCTCCTTCCTTCCTGTGCATCCTGATTCCTCTTTCTGTGTTTGTTTCTCATAGCGCTCGCCACCTTGCAACTTCCTGTGTATTTATTGTCCCTCTCTCCAGAACAGCGCCGGGCACACAGTAGCTGCTCTGTAATTATCTGTTCAATTAATAAGTGAGATCCAGCACCCAACAATAACAAAGGAATGGCTATATCTTGGTTATTTTGAGGGACTAGGATCAGTTTAATTTCAGAATGTGAAATAAAGAGGGAAGAAGTCTTTGGCTCCCATCAGTGATTTCCAAACTCTTAGGTAGTCTTGCTTTTTCTTAATAATTCCAGCACCTGAATAATGAGGCTCCCCTCAGTGCCAAGCTGGCACTGAATGGTTATCTCAGTGAATCATCAACTAGCCCGTGAGTGGGTGCTGTTATTATCTGCATTTTGCAGTGGGGGAAACTGTAAGGCATGGAGGGTTAAGCATCCTGCCTGAGGTCACGCCCCCAGAAGTGGGGAGCACTGGGGCACTGACAGGCCTGTCCTGAATTCTGTCTCTAGACCCTGGATTTATATGATTCCTACTGTTAGCGAGCTTATTAACTAGTCAGAAAGGAAAACTTGGATGTGAAGGTGATCCGGCTGCCACATCTGTCACCCCATTGATTGCCTGGGTTGATTCGGCTGATCTGGCGGGCTAGGCGGGTGTCCCCCTCCTCCCTCACCTATCCGTGTGCATCCCTGCTGAAGCTGTGCTCGGTCTAAGAGCAGGACTGTCCCCCAGAGGAGGACCGGTGTTCGGTCAAGAGTGTACGAGTGGCTGCGCTTCCCTGCAGAACCTTCAAACAAGCTCTCCGGGTCCATTTGTAGGAGAATGTAGGGTAGTCAAGCTTCCAAACTCCGGACACATCCGAATGAGGCGCTGCCTGTGGCAGTCTGCCTTTAAACAGAGAGAAAGAAGAAGAATAAAAAGAAAAGAAAACTTGCCAGAGAGAGAGAGAGAGGTCAGCAGATCCTGAAGCTTAAAAGCCAAGGCAGGTATGGATGGATCAAGATCATGGACAGAGTGGTGGCGGGGTGGGTGGCAGGTCTAGAGAGTTGGGGATAGAAGGAGCAGGACCAGGAACGGGGCCATGGCGCCCTGCTGCTCATTCCGGTGTGAGTGAGCCAGTGTATACCCTGAGCACCTGCTCTGTGCTCATGACCCTGACTGACGGCCCTGATGCTGGGATGGAGGCACCCCAAGGTGAGGGAAGGGGAGTCAGCATGGGGGAAAGGGGAGCAGGCATCTGTTTTTTATCATTTCTTTTTTCTTTGGTGTGCTGTTGATAGTTGCACACTTAGCTCCTTAATTGTCGGCCTTTCTTCTTCTGTGCATTTCTGGAGCCCTCCCTCCACCTGCTGCCCAGCTGTCCCGGTCTCTCCCTGGGGTTCCTGTTGCCTCTTTTCTGGGCTGGATCATATTTATCTAATCTGATCGCTTCCTTTTCTTGGTTACGTTACCCCTTCATTTTTGGAGAAGCAAATTCTCCAGTAGCTTCCTGAGCAAGGGTTTATGGACATGTTTTTTTGTTTTTGTTTTTATGAGTTTGCGCCTCTCGTGGAAGGGTTTTCAGCAGGGGAGTGCTCTGGCCCGATTTGTGTCTGGAAAGCGCTCTCTGGCTAGGATGGGGTGGGAAGAGCCGGACTATCCCAGTGAGCCAAGTGTACAGGCGGGGCTGCACCTTTGAGGAGCGGTCCCAGCCTTTCAGAACCCACAGGCGGAGGGGAGGCCGTTGTCATTCAGCTGTGCCGGGTGCTGCAAGAGGAAGAGAGTCCATGTAGCTTGGGAGGGCATTCGACACCTTTGTCCTGGGCACAGGATTTGCACAGGTGGACGTGGCTGGAACCAGATTTTTTTCTGCCAGGGTCCCAAATAGATGATGTCCTGATGCGTGGCAGTGTTAGGAGTTTGTTTATTCGCTCACACTGATATGCTGCACACCTATGACGGGGGCCATTGTTTCTCAAACTCAGATGTCCATACCACAGCGCTGGAGATCTTGTTGAAGATCATGCTCTTACTCAGCAGGGGTAGGCTGCAGGATTTTAACACACTCCCAGGGGCTGCTGCCCTGGGACCACACTTAGAGTAGCCAGTTGCTCAGTGTTGCTCTAGAAGCTGGGGATATAGCAGACAAAACTAGACCGAAATAGTGCCCTGGCGGCGGGGGTGGGGGAGAAGGGCCTGTATTTTAGTGAGGGGAAGCTGACAAACTTTATAAGTGAAGTTCATAGTATATTACGCTGAGTGGCCAGATTATTATGATCTCTGAACGCATAATAATCTGGCCACTCAGTATATATATATATATTTTGGGGGGAGGTGGGGGGCGGTGCATGAATTCGTGCTTGGGTGGGGTCTGGCCAGCGTGGCCAGGGGGAAGAAGCATGGGCGGTTGGCCTGCCTGCCTGCTGGTGGAACTCCTGGTCAAGGGGACAATTTACATATTAGCTTTTTGTTATATAGGACTAGAGGCCCGAGCATGCAGAGATTCCTGCAATAGGCCTTCCTGCCCTTGGCTTCCAGCACCGGTTTTCCTCCGGCATCTGGGACCCAGGCCTTTGCTCTGGCCGGAGTCTGCCATCTTCGTCTTCGTTGCAGATTCTGGAGTCTGCAGGCTTCTCTTCGCTGTGGCACTCCGCTCCTATGGATCCCCAACATAGCGGGCCTTCTAGTTTGCATACTCACTCTGATTGGCTGTGGGCTTAGTGAAGGTACCGGTCAATTTACATGTTTGTCTATTATTAGGTAAGGTATACACTGAGTGGCCAGATTATTATGCATTCGGAAATCATAATCTGGCCACGCAGTGTAGATAGTAATGCATGCTAAGGAGGAAATAAATCAGGGAAGGGGTATATGTCGGTGGGGTTGGGGTGGGGGATGTGCTGCGGTTTTAAATCAAGGAAGGTCTCATGAAGGTGATCTGAGCCAAACCTGGAGGAGTAAGGGGGAAAGCCTTGTGGATTCTAGGGAAGAGCATCCTGTGCAGGGGGAGCAGAGAGTGCAAAGGTACTGAGGACTGAACAAGATGATCCTTGCAAAGTTTTCCGTATACTCAGTGAATGAAACCATGAACTTGTGCTCTGGAGACAGCCAAGTTCATTTGATTCAAAGCTCTTGCCACAAAGCTGTGTCCAAAGCCAATTATTTAGCCATTCTGTGTCTCCGTTTCCTAATCTGGCATGAGATTAAAAACAGTGAGAGATGAGGACTGAATGAGTTAATGTTTATAGAGCACTGAGAGCAAAGCTTGGCTCCCGGTGAGTGCTCAACTGATAACTGCTGTGTTTTCTCTCTGATATATTCATGGTGGTCCTGACGGCTCATCTGGATGTCTGCCCCTTCCCCATGAGCTCTTCCTGGTGAGCTCAGTGTCATCTCTCTGCCGAGCACCCAGCCCAGGGCCGGCAGGAGAACCTCTGACTGTCAGGCCAGGGCTGTAAAATGTCGATTCTCCAATTGTTGGGGGCAACCCGTTAAGGGCATTCATTATGTGGTTCGGATCTTTACTAATTTTATCTTTTCAACGATAATGGAGAGAGATGTTAAGGTTTCTCATTATAATTGTGCATGTGTCAAACTCTTTGTTTTCTTGTATTTTGCTGTATATATTTTGAGGTTATAGTATTAGGAGCATTTATTATTATTGTCATTTTGCAGTTAAACTTTTATTGAAGACTATCCAGTGGCAAGAATACCTGGTGTATTATACCATGTTTTAGACATATATTAAGGAATTCATTAAGACTGATTTTCACAGGGAGTTCATCCAAACAGCCTTAAGTGTACATATATATTTTTTGTTAATCCTCACCCAAGGATATTTTTCCCCCCATTAATTTTTAGAGAGAGTGGAAGGAAGAGGGAGAAACATTGATGTGAGAGAGACACATTGATTGGTTGCCTCCCAAACACATGCTAATCCAGGCCAGGAAGCAGGCCTGCAACCGAGGGACGTGCCTTTGACTCAAATGGAACCTGAGACCTTCCGACCAAGGGCTGATGCTCTAATCACCGAGCCTAACCGAGGGCAGAACAGCCTTAAATATTGTTAAAAGCATATTCTAGCTCCTGTCTTGAGCTTTCAGTTTAGATTGTTGACTATTTTTATCTTATTTTACTATCAAGGAATTAAGCTACATAGTTGTTTTTTTTTTTTTTTTTAATCAAGACTCTATTTTGAAGCCAAATTATGACGTGATACTTATTTACTTAAGGTTTCTGCCTTAGGAGCACTTATGTTGAGTTGTGTTTTTTTTTTTTGTATAATGGGTCGGTTTGTTTTATCACCATCTTTGTCCCTAATAATACCTTTTGCATTTGTCAAAAAAAAATTTTTAAGGGGTAATGTCACTCTACTTGTCTCTTGGTTCATAGTTGCTTGGTCAGTCTTTTTTCATCTCTTTCCTTTGCTTTTCTGGGTTGTGATCATTTTCTGGAAGCTGATCTAGCGTAAGGGCCTTTTCCTGGCTCAGTGTGAGGATTTAGCAAATTCTGTCCCAGTGATCCCTCCAGCTAGGACACAGACAGACCGGGGTGTGAAACGGAGTTGAGACTGCCAAGGCCTCATGAAGGAAGGACATGGAGTGGCGCTGCAGGGAAGGGAGTTTGAGTCGTCTGGTCTCATGCTGGGCAGTGCTGCTGGGGACACCACGACGGCTGTCATAGTCTGGCTCTTCTTCCCCTCCCCCAGGGGTTTCCAGTCCAGAGGAAGAGACTAATCCATCTTTAGGCAGTGATGACCCAGAGTGTGCAGGGCTGGGACAAGGGAACCCAAAGGTCCCCCTCTGGGCAGGTAGGTAGTTTCCAGGAAGAGGGCTGAGAGAAGGCCTCTCTGTTAAAGTGACATTTGAGCAAAGACTGGAATGAAATAAGGAATTGAGCTATGTGGAGATTTTGGCGCGTGAAGGGGGGGGGGGCATTCTAAGTTAGCGGGAACAGCAAAAGCAAAGACTGTAGAGGGAAAGCCGCTAAGGAATATAACAAGGCCAAGAGTGGGAGCCAGAGGTGGAGCCTGACCCAGCCTCAGGGGGGTTAGCATTGTGGAAGGGGGAATGGTGAGCAGAGATCCCAGCAATTATATAGTGAAAGAATAGAGCACAGTAATATGGAATCAGATTCCCGGGTTTCGCATCCCTCCCTGTTGGTCACACCAGGTCTGTATGACCTTGGGCTGGTTAGTCTGCCTATTCTACCTCAGTTTCTTCATATAGTGCAGACGATAATAGCTCCTACTGAGCAAGGAAAAGGCTATTATAACTACTCTCTATGCTGATTAGGTGCCCATTGCGGGTGTGGAGGACTAGGGAGGGATGAGGCTGGATTGGTCAGGTACCTGGGCTTTTCCCCAAGAGCACTGAGGAGGCTTGGCATGTTTTGAACTGGGTAGGGGCCGGGGCAGGTTTGTGCCAGACCCTTCTAGCTGCGATGTGTGCGATGGCTGGGAGCAGGTAAGGCTGGAGCAGTGTGGTGGGGGAATAAGTGATGCCTGGACAGGCGCCTGCAGTGGAGGCACCTTTGGGTGCCTCTTCAATCAGCCTGGCATTAAAAGGCTCTATACTAGCGCTGTTCAATAGAAATACTAGTATAATGCAAGCCATATGTGTAATTAAAAAATATTCTATTAGCCACATTAAAAAGGTCAAAAAAGAGATTTAGTATTTTATTTAGCTAAATTATATAAGTATTTTAACAGGTAAACATTATTTAAAAGTCATTGCTGAGGTGTTCAATATTCTTTTTATTACTAAGTCTGAGTCAGATTTGGGGTGCCTCGTTGGAAAGGCTGGAAGGAAAGGTTCTTTTGGATACAGGGCGTGAACCTTGAATGCCAAACCCAGGGGGTTAGACTGGATGTGGCCATCGCAGAGTTCTGTTATTTGGTTTTCAGGGTGAGGTGATCCTGCTGTCCCAAGTCTTGGCCCCCATGGTTTCCAACCAAAGCTGGACACTCTCAGATCTTCCTGCTTGCCTGCTTCCGCCCCGGAGTCTCAATCTGAGAGCTGTTTGGCCCTTTAAATCTCAGTTGTCAATCAGGGATCCTGTTTAAAGGGAGCGTCTGGAAATAAGCCTCTCCTTGAATGCGGTGGCTTAAGTCCCGGCCTCGTTCCTCCGTTTAGCAGGAAGTTAGGAATTGTTCCTCGTTCTCTTACGAGCCGCTGTTTCCACACCTATTTCGTCACCCCTTCTATACTCCTCCCTCTTTCGAAGTTGGGCCCTTTGGCCAAGGCCTTCCTTATATGGGCACGGCCCCGAACGGCGGCCGCTCATTGGCTGGGGACGTCACGCGCGATTCTGTCAACAAAGGGGCGGAGGGAAACGGGTGCTCCCAGCCGCGGGACTGTCCGAGGAAAGGAGTGAGTGGGCGGGCCCGTTTCTTCCAGTACGCATGCGTGTGCTTCCACCTTCTCCCGCCGCAGGGGGCGGGGCTCGCGGGTGAGGGTGCCTTGGGGGCGTGTCCAGCTTTTGAGGGTCATCTCAGGGGGTTGGCGGGTTGGGGGGGGGGGCAGTTAAAAAATTGGGAGATTCCCTTTATTGAAGCGATATTTTGGGCCTTGGGCAAGTGTATGCTGGGTTTAGGGAATACTTGGGGTTCCCTTGAGCTTAAGAAGGTGTTTGGGTTTCTTTTATAATGTGACAGTTTCGGTGTGTTGTAGGGGGGCCTCTTTTGTGGTTTGGGATGTTTGGTGGATATATGATTTGAGGAGCTCATGGAGAGACTTAGAAGCAAAGTAAAGAATATAGGAGTTCCAATTCTGGAGCAAGAACGCCTGGGCGTTTGCCTATTTGACCCTACTTCTTCCTGCCTATCTGGCTTCAGATTTGGGGTTTATCCTTTCTGTGCCTCATCTGGACACAGGGACTAATGCACTGCCTGCTTCTTGGGGACCAGGGGGATTAGCAGGAATTGTTAGAACAGTACCTAATTAGCTCCCAGTGACATGCAGTAAGCACATGTCTGCTGTTAAAACATTTGTAGGGTTTCTTGGAGGGCGGGGGATGTTCCTTTGATGAGAAATGTGTGATTTGGTTACTTTTATGTATTAGGGAGCGTTTATGTGTTATTTTGTGATTTTGGAGGCTTCTGTATAATTAGAGAATATCGTGACGGTTTAGAAAGAGTTTGAGGTGAGTATGGGATTTCAGAAAACTGGACTTTTTGGGCATCTGTGAGTTTGGGAAATTACTGTGTAAGAGTTCTTGGTAGTCTGGGATTATTGAGGGGTTCCTTGAAATTGGGGTCTTCCTGCCTGGAGGGGATATTTATAGGTTTGGAAGTTTAAAGTAGAGTTTGGAAGGGTCTGGCCATTTGGGGGGGCATTGATATTCTGGAGATGACGATAGGAACTGATTGGAGGATTTCGGGGGTCATAGATAGAGATAGCACCTTTGCTGTGTTAATGTCCATTCCTGGGCATTTAGATGTATTGGTGGTTAGTAAACTTATGCATCTATAGGTCTTAGGGGCTCTGTGTAATTTTTTTTTTTTTTTTAAGTAAGGAACTGGAATTTCAGCAGGGCTGTGAGAATTTTTTGGTAGTGGGATTAGGGATAACAGCGGTAAAGATTTTTAGGATTGGAACGGTCTTTGTGACTGGCGTCTATAGGTGATATTGAATGGATCATGAAAGATGGGGTTTTAGTGGTATTTGTGGAATTGCCTGTATTTACAAGGATAGTCTATACTTCAAGGGTCAGCAAACTTCTTCCAGTAAAGCCCAGATAATGAATGTCGTAGGCTTTGCGAGATCGTGTTCTCTGTTACAATTACTCAACTCTTCCATTGTAGCAGGAAAGCAGCCATAAACAAATAAGCATGTTTCAATAAAACTATTTGCAAAGACAGGCTGTTGGCCAGCCTTGACCCACGGGCCATACGTAGTTTGATGACCTCTGGTCTACAGACATGTGGATGGTTTGAGGTTTGGAAGGTATTTTGGTTTTGAAATGTCTGGAGAGATGGGTCAGGGAAAGATTGAGAAGGGATATGCCACCTGCAGTGAAAAGTTGTTCCTGCAGTGAAAAGTTGTCATGTCTGACTCATAAGCAGATTTGCCTTGAGATTAGGTCATGCACACAAAATTGTTGCAAAAGAAAATGGTCATTATTAAGAGAGCCTGGCCTTAGCTGGTTTGGCTCAGTGGATAGAGCATCCCTGTGCAGATTGAAGGGTCCCAGGCTCCATTCTGGTCAAGGGCACATGCCCGGGTTTTGGGCTCAATCCCCAGTAGGAGGTGTGCAGGAGGCAGCCAATCAATGATTCTCATCAATGATGTGTCTTTCTCTCCCTCTCTCTTCCTCTCTGAAATCAACAAAAGTATATATTTTAAAAGGGGGGAGGGTGGGGAGGAAGAGAGCCTGAACTGAAAAATCCTGAAAGCAAGTTTGAGGGTCTGGTCTCACTCTGACCCTCAACTTACCTGTGCAACTTGGAGAGGCTAGACTAGAACAGGCTTTTTTTTTTCTTTTTTCTTAATATATGTTTATTATTTTAGAGAGGAAGAGGGAGAGAAACATCAATGACTTAGAATCATTGATTGGCTGTCTCCTGCTCACCCCACACCAGGGATCAAGTCTGCAACTCAGGCATATGTCCTGTCTGGGAATTGAACTGAGATCTTCGGGTTCATAGGTCAACACTCAACCACTGAGCCATGCTGGCTGGGCTAGAGCAGGCTTTCTCATCCCAGGGGTCTGTGGATATGCCTCAGGGGATTACCTGCACAGTATTGTGCAAGTGTATGCATTTTGGGGGGAGGATACACGGCTTTAAGAAATCCTTAAAAGGCCCCATGAGCTGAACAAAGGGAGGAGCCAGTTTCTTTTCTTTTCTTTTTTTTAATATATTTTATTGTTTTTTTTACAGAAAGGAAGTAAGAGGGATAGAAAGAAACATCGATGAGAGAGAAACATTGATCAGCTGCCTCCTGCACACTCCCTACTGGGGATGTGCCCGCAACCAAGGTACATGCCCTTGACCGGAATCGAATCCGGGACCCTTCAGTCCGCAGGCCGACGCTCTATCTACTGAGCCAAACCGGTTTCGGCAAGGAGCCAGTTTCTTAAGAGCCTTTTAGGCTTGGCCTCAGATTCCCCCTTCCTAACCCAGCTCGCTCCTTGTGTGGGTTTGAGTGGATGGCTGTGGGCAGGGCTGGGGATTCTTGTCTTTTCAGGAACTGGCTACTGGATGAGCAAATAGGAAAAGGAGGAGCTGTCTGCCAGGTGGTATTTTCTTTCTTTTTTTTTTTTAATATATTTTATTGATTTTTTACAGAGAGAAAGGGAGAGGGATAGAAAGTCAGAAACATCGATGAGAGAGAAACGTCGATCATCTGCCTCCTGCACACCCCCAAGCGGGATGTGCCCGCAGCCAAGGTACATGCCCTTGGCCGGAATCGAACCTGGGACCTTTCGGTCCGCAAGCCGACGCTCTATGCACTGAGCCAAACCGGTTTCGGCCTGCCAGCTGGTATTTTCACTGAAGTGTAAGCATGGGGGCAGGACGCCTCTATAGGGTTGGAGCAAGCTGCCTTCTCCGTTCGAGCTCATGGTGTTAAAAGAGAGGTCCATTCCCCCGGCGGCCTTCCATTTGCTCCCCTGTGCAGCGGGCAGGAACAGAGTTCTTGGTGGCCTCATTTGGTCAGTTTCAATGGGACGGGTTGAGGTCGGGGTGGCACTGGGAGAGCAGGCACTTCCAGCTTCCCAACCTCCTCTTTCCCGCGTCCAGGTGGCTTGTGGAGGCCGCCACCACCGTCCGGGTCCTGAGATGCAGTGATCCCCGCCTGTCTGCCAGCGTTCCCCAGAATGGACCGCGGCGGGCTCCTGCCCTTCCAGCTGTGGTGCCCTCGGCCCTTTGGCACCTACTCACAGAACCAGCCGCGCCCACCTTCTGCAGCCCTCAAGCCGCCAGCCTGCTCCGAGTCAGGCGGCAGGGCTGAGCCAGACCATGGGCCTGCCCACTCAGAGAACACACCACCCGCCTTGGCCCCGGAGGCCCCTTCCTCCCAGCCCGGCCCTCTCCTCTCGGCAGCAGCTGCTGGTGATGAGGGTCGAGTCCTGCTGGACACGTGGTATGTCATCAAGCCTGGGAATACAAAGGAGAAGGTGGCTTTCTTTGTGGCCCACCAGTGTGGTGGCGGCGGCAGCCGGGCCAGCTCCATGAAGGTCAAGGGGCACTGGGGCAGTGACAGCTCCAAGGCCAAGCGGAGGAGGCGCTGTCTTGAGCCGACGAAAGCTCCACCGGACCCAGGGGGCCGGGAGGGGCCCCCGGCGGCTCAGGGGCCCCCAGCCGCAGCGGGTGAGGATGTGGACCTGCTCTCTGTGGCTGAGATGGTGGCCCTGGTGGAACAGCGGGCCGCCCTGGCCCTGCAGAACTATCCACACCCCGGCACCCCGGCGCCTGTGGTCTTTGTGTCAGCAGAGCAGGGTGGTTCTGCCAAGGGGCTGGGGTCTGAGCGGCGCACTGGTGGCGGGGACTGCAGCCGAGTGGCTGAGGCGGTGGCGCATTTCGAGGCCCAGCGGGACAACCCTCCAGCCAAGGGCCTCCGCAAGGAGGAGAGGCCCGGGCCAGGCCCCGGGGAGGTACGCATCGCCTTCCGTATCTCCAATGGCCGAGAGCCCCGTGCACCAGACGGCAGCTTGCCCAACGGGAGTGGGGGCCGGCCAAGCTGTGCCTATCCGGGCAGCCCAGGACCAGGGGCCCGAGCCAAGGACAAGATTACATGTGACCTGTACCAGCTCATCAGTCCCTCTCGGGATGCCCTCCCTAGCAACGTGGAGTTCCTCCTGGCCAGGGCAGATGAAGCCAGCGAGGGGGAGGCCCCAGCCCCTGCCAGGCCCGAGGACACTCCCCCAGCACCCCCTCCACCCCCTTCCCGGGACTGCGGAGCATCCGGCTTCCACGTGGATGTGGTGGTGACAGGCGTGGTGGATGAGTGCATCTTCTTTGGCAAGGATGGTACCAAGAATGTGAAGGAGGAGACAGTGTGCCTGACAGTCAGTCCTGAGGAGCCACCCCCACCTGGCCAGCTCTTCTTCCTCCAGTCCCGGGGGCCGGACGGGCCTCCCGAGCCACCCCCAGCGGACTCGCCAGCCTCTGCACCGGGCCCAGATGATGCCGAGGGCACAGCAGACACCTCCCTGTGCCGCCTGTACCGGCACGTGTCCCACGACTTCCTGGAGATCCGCTTTAAGATCCAGAGGCTGCTGGAGCCACGGCAGTACATGCTTCTGCTTCCCGAGCACGTGCTGGTCAAGATCTTCAGCTTCCTGCCCACCCGGGCCCTGGCCGCCCTCAAGTGCACCTGCCACCACTTCAAGGGTATCATCGAAGCGTTTGGTGTTCGGGCCACAGACTCGCGCTGGAGCCGAGATCCCCTCTACCGCGATGACCCTTGTAAGCAGTGCCGCAAGAGATACGAGAAGGGCGATGTGTCACTCTGCCGCTGGCACCCCAAGCCCTACCACCACGACCTGCCTTACGGACGCTCCTACTGGATGTGCTGCCGCCGAGCCGATCGCGAGACGCCTGGCTGCCGGCTGGGTCTGCACGATAACAACTGGGTGCTGCCCTGCAATGGGCCTGGCGGGGGCGGGGGCCGGGCTGGCCGGGAGGAGGGGAGGTGAGGCAGGGGAGGGAGGGAGCCCACCATGCCCGCCCCTCTCCGTGGGTGCCGAGCACCAGGACTTGGTCACCAGCCCTACCTACCCCCAGTGTCCGGGCAGTGTCATCCCCCTCCAGACTGAGCTGGGGTGCAGGGGGGTGACCTAAGAAAGCACTCTGACTGACTGACCCCTATTGGTTTTGTATTCTAAGACCCAGGGCCAGGGACCCTCGTGGAGGGTGTTTTTTACTAGCATCTCAATTTCTTCTCCGTTCAGCCCAGCACCCTTCCTGCCACTCTACACCCCAGGGACCCACCAGCAGGAAGCAGACGGCAGCTAATTTTGGTACTACTTAAGGGTTCCCCCATCCTGGCCCCCCTTCTGCTCCCCCCCCAGCCATCCCCATTCTGTCTCTGGAGCTGTGTTCTCTCTCCCAAGAGGCTGCAGCACCCAAGGCTGGTACCTCTCCTAACCTGTGCCAGGGCTTACCTCCTCTTCAGGAATTGGGGGCCATTCGATCACAGATCAAATTGGGTACGTTTCATGGCAGCCTGCCATTTCTACATTTTCCCCATTAAAACAATAAAAATCAGTTTTCTCCTTAACCTAGTCTCTCCATTTCCCTCAAAGGGGAAGGAAAAAGAAAGTTGAACTATAAAAATTTCCCTCCTTCCATTATTTAAGCTATTTACCATCACCACCGCTTAAAAAAAAATAGTAAAAGCTGTGAAGCCCTTTGCCTCGCTCTTGACAGCGTGGGGGGCCAGTGGGCAGGGACTGTGGGTTTGAATTTGGTTGTTTTTCTTCTGCTCTGGGTACTTGTTCAGGCTTTAGGGTCTCCACCATGAGTCATGTGTTTCTTTAGAAAAAGCCTTGGTTAACTGAGACCTTGATTTTTCAGGCATTTGGGTCTGGGGTGTTTTTGTTCTGTTTGGGCTTTGTTTTTTGTTCTTGTTTTTTCATCCCTGTAGTTCTGGAAGCCTCTGGCGTGTGGCATCTGACCAATTTGAATTGGTCCTTTCTATAAAATCCATATTTATAAGGCCGAGCACAGACTGGTTTGTATGTTGTTCAGTGAGGGGGTTTGGGAGAGAAGGGAGTCCTGGGTCCAAGCATGGTGAGATGGAAAAAGCTGAGAAAGGATCCTTAGCCAAGTCCCTTAGCATGAAATTATTTTTGACTCTTCATCTGTGTCAGTTTGGACTCAAACCTCAAAATAGTAGTAGCTGAAACAAGATAGCTTTTATTTCTTTAGAAATCCAGTGTTGGGCAGGCGTGGTGGCCCTGAAGTCATCAGGAACCCAGGGTCCAACGTGACTGCTAGAACTCTAGCTGGCACCACTTTGCAGGAAGGGAAACCCCCTTCCCTCCGGGAGCACTACCTTGTACAGTAGGTCCTCAAATTAACATTTCATTCAACATCATTTTCTCCTCACTGGTCAGAACTTAGCCAAATGGAAGGGCTGCAAAGGAGACTGGGAAATGTACTCTAATTTTAGCTGGATGCATTATGCCCAACAAAAGAACTCTTACTAAAGAACCCTATAATGAAAGTTTTAAAATATTTACTTGCTTACTAAATAAAAAGGGATTAAGACATTTAAGAAATTAAAGTATAAAAGAAGAGGGGAAATGGATTTTGAGAGGAGAGGCAGCTGACATTCTTTGATATTCTTATCAGGGAATCGAAATGTCCAGAGAAACTAGGATAGATCCACAGTAGTTATTCAATGCTTAGGTTTCAGAATAAGAGACCTGGGTTTGAATCTTGCCTTGGTTTTATGGGACTTTTCCTGTGGAGGGAAGACCAGACTATTGGGACTCTGCTGCTGAAAATATAAGTTAAATATCTTTAAAGTATCAAATAGCCAATAAAATATGGTTAAGGATACACTGAGCCAATGGTCGGCAAACTCATTAGTCAACAGAGCTGCAAACCGAGCTGCAGTTTGACAACCACTGCACCAAGCCATAAATTTAAAGGAAAGTACCTGGGGCCCTGAAGCCACTTTTTGCTCTGAGGGCATTTGCTGATGTGGACAAACGGGACAAACAGGTTTCCTATTTGTCGCCTTATTGGGTCGGGCTGAAGTCCAGGCCAAAGCCTGCCCAAGGTGACCAATCTAATGGGTGAGATCCCACTGGACCACAGGCTGAGGGAGGATGGCCCAGAAGACTGGAGGGGTTCTGAACACTGAGGGGAGCAAGACCAAAGAAAGAAAAAGGTGGGCCTGAAAACTGGCTGTCGTAGGCTGGCTCTGCCTTGGGTTTGCAGGTAGGTTTGCATCAGTGATGTTTCCTAGGATACTTCTAGCCGAGATGTCTGGTGGAAACAAACACAAATCCCCTGGTGTAAGGGACTGTCACCTAGAGTCTCCCACACATAATTTTCAGGCAATGAGTGGGTAGAGTCAAATAACCAAATATGCATGGAAAATATACCACCGTGAACAACCAGCAGAAACAACAGTAAAAACAGGCTTCGGATGATGCGGCTCCATCACAGATGAGAATACAAGAGCTTGCCAATATCTGCAGGGAACTCAGAATTAAATAATAGTCTAGCACCGTGGTCGGCAAACTGCGGCTCGCGAGCCACATGCAGCTCTTTTGCCTTTGAGTGTGGCTCTTCCACAAAACACCACAGCCTGGGCGAGTCTATTTTGAAGCAGTGGTATTAGAAGTTTAAAAAATTTGGCTCTCAAAAGAAATTTCAATCGTTGTACTATTGATATTTGGCTCTGCTGACTAATGAGTTTGCCAACCACTGGCCTGGCAGATATGAAAAGTCCACAAACGTAATAACCAAAAGTAAAAATTCAAGTGTGGCTAAACAGCAAATTAGACACTACTTAAGATTTATTAAACCAAAAATAAGTCCACAAAGTAGTAGACAAAGAAAAGTTTATATAGCAGGGCTGGTGTGCCTCAGTGGTTGGGTGTTGACCTATGAACCAGGAAGTTGTAGGTTGATTCCTACATGTTCCCAGGTTGCAGGCTTGATCCCCATAGATGTTTCTATCTCCCTCTCCTTTCCCTCTGAAATCAATATATTATATTTTATTTTGAAGAAAAGTTTTAAGAGTATAGAGTGAAAAAATATTTAATTGACATTATAGAATCAGAAGCAAGGTTAGTGCAAAGATATTAAAGATGTTCTTTACTCCAGGCTGGTAAAAAACCAATAAGCCCAACCAGTCAAGCAGGATGAATAAAAGAAATGTTCCCTAGACATACTGCAGTGATCTTCGGCAAAGGATTTTTCTGAATCTCTGTATCTTAAAATGAAAAATGAGAATCCTGATAGGTCCTCAAAAGATGGAGGCTAAGGGGACATGGTGGCCCACAAGAAATGAGCAAACAGGAATCTCCATGTGGTTTGAGACCCTCTGGCTGATGTTTATCAATTTCCCTTCCTGAACTCTGGACTTTTGCCAGTTCCACTTCTAAGAGGTTATTAGTCTGTCCATCCACCCACCCCAACCCCACTCTAACTTGCACCCAATTAAAAGCCTCAGGAGGAGCTACTTTTTGTTAACAATCTGTTGGTCCCAAATGGGTGACTTGGGAGGTAGGACATGGGGTTAGGAGCACGACCCTGTGTAAGAATCTGTAAACTGGTTCATAAACTTCAGATCCAACCCCTTCATTTGCAAAATGAGAACCGAAATCATACCTACCTCAGGGTTTGGGGGGAAACTGAGTTGCTATATATAAAGTGCTCATGGTGCCCGGCCTGTGGTAGGTACCTGATAAATGTCAGCGACTGTGGCAGAATGAGAGTTGAGAAACTTCTCTTTATCCTTGCGTTGATTCAGGCCAATCAATGCTCACCTTCACTACATAATAGCCGTCCACACTGGCCGGGTGTCCCCGCTACCTACCGGGTCTGCGTCAGTCACAAAACTAGGCCCTGGCTTGTGTGGCTTGGTCGGGCGGCGTCCTGTACACTGAAGGGTTTCTGGTATGTGCCCTTGACCAGGAATTGAACCTAAGACCCTTTGGTGTGCAGGCCGATGCTAACCACTGAGCAATACCAGCCAGGGTGTGGTCTGCACTTTTAATAAGTACTCGAGTGGAGTCTGAAATTTTGGTATGGTTGGGAAATACTTCCTCAGGCCATCACTGGAGTTGGAGTTACACCCGCCATCTCGCACTCCTGTACTCATAAAAAAGACAGGATGGTTTGGTATAACTAGTTTGCAGTGACTCCTGGCCTGTCTTATTCCTTCCATAAACATACCAGTGTTTCCCAAAGTATCTTCTGAGGTACCTAGTTCCGTGAGGTGCTTCCCACAAAAGGGGTTCCATGGTGAAATACTTGGGAAACAATGCATTGTCTTACCATTGAAAATTCACATTGTGCAATGAATTCATTTAATGTCTCACCCTTCCTCCTTGATCCTTTTCATGCAACACCTATTATGGTCGTTCTGCAGAATGTTTTGCAGAAACACTAGACCATTGCCTCTTGGGTCTGCAGAACTGGAGTTCCCAAGTACTGGCTTCCAATTCCACCTCCAGCTCTTGCTCGCGAGCACGTCCTCTGTGGGCCCCATGTGCCACATCCACGGGGGCGCTGGCTTTGGACCAGTGCAATGGCAAGGCTGACACTCTGGAGGATGAACTGCCATAAAAACAGCAGCTCCAGAGAATCCACTGGTGTTGCTGGTCCACACGCCAGTCCATGGTTTGCTGACTAAAACCAAGAATGGCAGTTGCCCTTGCGGATTTTTTCAGCCCAATGTCTCCCTCAGAGCAGGACCCAGGCTCTTATTCCTTTGGCTCTCTCTCACGCACAGCGGTCTCTTCCATGTCTTTGAAGAGTGGCAGCTTGAGATACTCAAAAGGAGGGAGGGTCTTCCAGTAACAGCACAAGCAGAGCCAAAGGCATTCTTTTAGGACGAGCCAGTACACCTGAGGTGGGCCTGGCCAGAGTTCCACTGGCGCCCGGTGCCCCTGCCACCTTCCCTGCTGGGTCTTTCTCCTTCACAGTCAACCCTGCAGGCTAGAGCCCCAAGTATTCAGCCAGGAACACGGCGAGGATGCGGCTCAGGTTGTGCACCGTAGGTGGGTGCAGATTGGCCTCCGAGTCGTCGGCGGTGTGCCAGACGGAGGGGAAGGGTGTGGAGATGAGGTGGAGCACCGGGACCCCTGAGGGACAGAGACAGCACTCAGGCCCAGGCTGACCCGGGAGCCCAGGCCCAGGCCTCTACTCCCCTGGAAGGTAACCCTGTTCTGGCGCTTGAACTCTGAACAGTCACTTTAAGTGCATGAGGGTACGTGTTAAGTTTAAAAACATGTATCCAGTATGTTTTCATAGCAGAAATCGAGAGAAACTCAAAATGTAACGTATTATGGAAAGACAAGGAGAAAGAGCAGATGTCTGACTATCCTCACCAGGTTTACTTGACCAGGCTCTTTTCCCTTCTTTACCAATAGTTAGCACTTACTTGTTCCATTCCAGGCCCTAGTCTAAGGCCATATATCACAAATACACACCATTTTATCCTGGTGATAACCTTTAAGGTGGCACCATAACTCCCGCCATTTTACAGATGTGCTCACTGAGGCACAGAGGTAGTCAGAGTGATTTGCCCAAGATCCCGCCTCTAGTAGTAAACAGTCAGAACCTGAATCCAGGCCATATGTCCCCAGAGTCCGTGCTCTTCCCCCCAATTTTGAAAATATTTTTATTGATTTCAGAGGGGAAGAGGGAGAGAAACATCAATGATGAGAGAGAGTCATTGATCGGCTGCCTCCTGCCTGCCCCCCCTCTGGGGATTGAGCCCACCACCCAGGCATGTCCCTGACTGGGAATCAAACCGTGACCTCCTGGTTTACAGATCGACGCTCAACCACTGAGCCTCGCTGGCTGGGCCAGAGTCTGTGCTCTTAATCACTGTTTTGCATTGGCTTCCTGTCCTCAGAGCACTTCTCTCTGCATTTTTCTGGATTTGCTAAATATCGGTCCCACCACGAGACAGGAGGCAGGTGTATTCTGGTGCATCACTGTATCCCTGATACCTCGCTCAGTACCTGCCTTGGGGAGTATACGTTGAACGAATCAGTAAGAAAGATGTGACAGTCCAGCTGGCATGGTTCAGAGGTTGAGCACTGACCTATGAACCCGGAGGTCACGGTTTGATTCCCCGTCAAGGCGTGTGCCCAGGTTGTGAGCTCGATTCCCAATGCGGGTCGTGCAGGAAGCCGCCAATCAATGATTCTCTCTCATCATACGTGTTTATATCTCTCCCTCTCCCTTCCTCCCTGAAATCAATAAGAATATATATTTTTAAAAAAGAAGGTGTTGTAAAGAATGCATATTTGTTGAATGAGTAAATTACAGAGTAAAAATTTTACAAGCAGTTTTTAGCACTTACTATATGCCAAGCACTGTGGAAGCAGGCATTTCATATACCTAATCTTAACTCATCCTACCAACACTGTGATTATGAATATACACATAGATGTGCTTTTTATGTGTAAATCTTGTCATTTTCCCAGAAGAAAAGGGGGCTCAGAGAGGCCACATAATTTGCCTTAGGTCAACAGTGGTAAGTGGCAGAACCCAGAGCTCAGACCAATTCTGAAACTACTATTTGAAACCCTCAACCACATGTCTTCCACCCCGGCTGTGCATCATCACCACCTGGGAGTTTTGCAAAACCAGGGCAGAGACCCCAGATGGTGGCTCAGTGGGCCTAAAATGTGATTGGGTGTCCTCCTAAGCTCCTCCGGTGATTCTGCTGAGCTGCCAGGGCATAGAAAGTCAAGAGCTACCCCCTAACCGTTCGGCTCAGTGGATAGAGCCAATGCCTGCGGCTGAAGGACCCCAGGTTCGATTCCAGTGAAGGGCATGTACCTCACTTGTGGGCACATCCCCAGTAGGGGTGTACAGGAGGCAGCTGATGGATGTTTCTCTCTCATTGATGTTTCTAGCTCTCTATCCCTCTCCCTTCTTCCTGTAAAAAATCAATAAAATATATTTTTTTAAAAAGAAAGTAAAGAGCTGGAAGAAACTGCAATTGCTAAGGCACAAACAGTAACAGCTCACATATCTCAAATGCTTGTTATGTGCCAGGCACTTGCCCAAGAAATGCTTTTACATTTTGTATTAGCACCTTCAACCCCCTCAACGAGAGAGGAACTGAGATGGGGGCTATTACCCCCATTTTAAAGATGAGGAAATCAAGGCACAAATAGGTTTAGCAACTTGCCAGCAGTCCCCCACTCTGGGAAGGGGTCAAGGCCAGGTCCCATCTGTGGCTCCCAGGGAGGCCTTCCCCCCACGCCTCCCGCAACAAGTACCTCTGCGGAGGAAGGGGATGTGGTCGTCTTCCACAGAGCCAGGGGGCTCCCCGGGCTGGAAGTACATCACTTCCTGGGGATGTGACTGTAGCAGGTTCAAACGGTGCAGGCGCCTCTCTGGAGGGAGTGGGGATTAGGGAGCAAAAGTCAGTCCCCTCGGGGTCAAAGGTTCTGCTCAGAAATCAGGGCAGGGGGTCTAAAGGTAAAGCACTGGTCATCCCAGTGTAAGAATGAATGCTAGTCACCCCTTCCTGCAGCTATCCCTATTATCAGCATCATGCCCACTTTACAGACAGGAAATTCTCAGGGATGGATCCACCTGCCCAAGTTCACACAGCTGGTAAGAAGAGCCAAGATTCGAACCCAGGGCTGCCTGGCCCCATGCCCTGTTTATAATCACGACTGCTGTGGGGTCTGTTTGTGTCTTGCTCTTTGTATTATGCCTCAGAGAGAAGGACTGATGACCTCTCAGAGGACAGGCGCCTGCCTCACCCCGACCCTCCCACCCGCATCCCAGGCTGGGGCCTGCCTCCACCGTCACCCTTACCGATGCTCCTCAGCCGATGGAACCAGCGGGCTGTGCGGGGGAAGTGACTGTAGAAGGTTGGATGGGGGGCTCCCAGGAGATCAAGAAGCATAAAGAGCTCCTACAGAGAGAGCCAGGACTGGAGAGGCAGGTGGGATGCTGCCAACCTTACCTTACCCTCTTCCCTCCCTCACCGAACCCAGTGGGGCCCTGGTCTTACAATAGCCTGGATCCTGGTGGGGCCAGGACTGTGGGGTGCAGACTCCATGAGTTGGGCCAGGTGCCGGGAGCCGTAGAGGGAGTCCTTGGGTCCCCACTCCTTCAGTGCCTCTTCGCCGTCCAAGAAGAGCAGCTGCAGGGTCACTGGGGCTGCCTGTGGGAGCTGGTGCTCAGTGTCAGCCCCGATCTTGACCCACCCCCATTTCCGGCCCCTTGAAAAGCTGAATGGGACAAACTAGGTCTCCTCACTCCTGAAGCTTAGACTCTGAGCCAGACTGCCTGGGTTCAAATCCCGACTCAGCTGCTTCCTGGCAGTCATGGGTAAGTTACTAACTTCTCAAAGCATTAGTAACCTCATGAAGAAATGGGGTTTAAAAAAAAAAACAGAGAGAGCCCTAATCGGTTTGGCTCAGTGGACAGAGTGTCGGCCTGCAGACTGAAAGGTCCTGGGTTCGATTCTGGTCAAGGGCATGTACCTTGGTTGCAGTCACATCCCCAGTAGAGGGTGTGCAGGAGGCAGCTGATCAATGTTACTCTCTCATCGATGTTTCTAATTCTCTATCCCTCTCCCCTCCTCTCTGTAAAACATCAATAAAATATTTTTTTTTAGAAAAAGAGAAAATAAAAAGAAATAAATAGGGTTAACAACAGTTGTATTTATAGGGTAGGTTTCGAACCAGGTCCTATAATAGTAACTGGCACACAGTAACTAAAGGGTTAGCTCTGATTATCATTATTCCTCTATCCCATTTAGCAAGAGACACACACCCAGAAATTAAAAATTATACAAACAGTGAAATTTGGTTCAGCCAAATGCTCCCAAAAATTATAGGGTCCTAAAGAACACAGGAAGGGCATGGAGGATAATTGGCCTGGGGGCCTGTCAGGTCTGTTGGGAAGGAATGTTTGTACTGAGGGTAAGTGGGAGCTGGCCTGGCAAAATGGGTCAGAGGGAAGAGTATTTTTTTATTTTTTTCAGAGGGAAGAGTTTAGTTCTCAGGCAAGGAAGCAATATGAACCAGGGCTGGCCAGAAAAGGGGTCAGAGTAAGCTTGAGAAGAGGCCCGAGGGGTCAGCAAGGGCCGGGGAGCTTGGGCTTTGGGGCACTGGGAAGGGGGTCTAAGTAGGGGAGGAGCATGAGGAAACTAGTGTTTCCATTCATTCATTCCACTCATCTTATTTTTTATTTATTTTTCCTATTTCCACTCATTTTAATTGACATCCTACTTCATTCCAGGCAATACTCTGGGCCCAGGGAATAGAGGAGAAACAAAAGCAGCCAGAGCCCTGACTGGATGGAGCTCATTCTAGTGTGAGACAAACAAATCAACATAAGCACCACAGATCACGGGAAGGCCTCAATGAAGAGGTAACGTCGGAATGGACACCTGCATGAAGGATGGGAGCCAGCTAGGAAGATAACTGAGAAAAGCACATTCCAGCCAGAGCAAGTACAAATGCTCCTCAGGAAGTGATTCTTGTGGATTTGAGGTGCACAAGGAGTAGGCAGCTAGGGGGGATGAGTGAGGGGAAGGTAGCAGATGAGACTAGATGGTGGGATGGGGCCCATCCCATGGGCCACTATAAGAACCCTCTGGCTTATGCATGGAATGAGGTAGGAGCCCTGGGAGAATTTGGGGCAGAGAAAGGACAGGTTCTGACATTCAGGAATGGAAAAAATCCCAGTGGCTTTGTATGTGTAGTGGTGACAGGAAAACAAGACCAGGCAAGGGAGTGTGGTGGCTTCAACCAAGGGAGAGGCTGCCCCTGCCCTCCCCCCCTCCCCTACCCCCACTCCTTACCTGATCCTTGGTTCTGCTCAGTTCCTGGTCCAGGGCCTGGGCCAGCTCCAGTAGCAGGGCACAAGGCACAGCTGAGTCCGTGGCCCCCACAAACGGAGCTGACTCGGATGGGAAGAGCTTGGAGTCATAATGGCAGGCGAGGGTGAGGTGACGGGCAGCCCCTGGGTCCAGTGTGGCCACCACATTGGCAAAGTCCAGTGGTCCCAGGGGTGTTGAGGCTGTGAAGGGGTCCAGCTCCACATGCCAGCCTGCCGTCAGGGTCCGCAAAGCGGCCTCCAGGAACTAGTGGTGAGAGAGGTGGGTGGGGGTACTGGGGAGCATACAGGGAAAAGGGCCATGTGATCTGAGCCATGCAGAGCAGTGGGGTTGATTCACAAGTCCCACTTTAGTTTTCATCATTCCTGTCCCGCTGCTGCTAAGCACCTACTAAGTGCCATGGTATGACCCCACCTCCTGATGCCAAGACTGACCACAGCTCACTCATCAAAGGCACTCACTGTGTGCCAGGCCCTGCTGTAGGAACTCTGTGGGGTAGGGACCATCAGTGGCTCAATTCCAAGCTGAGGAAACTGAGGCTCAGAGAGCTCAGGAAACTACTCCCGGCTCACACTCCAGGGGCTGAAGTGGGATTTGAAGTCGGGTGGTATTCAAATGACTCTGGGTGCTTTCTGGGAGGCGATATAGAGATGTTACAGCAACAGCTCTGGAGCCTACCTGTTCGGACTGAACCATTTACTAGCTGTGGGATTTGGGCAAAAAAATGCCCAATTGCTCTGGGCCTCAGTTTCCCCATCTGCATAATGAAGGTCACATTGGTACCCACTTCATAAGGCTGTTGTTACTTGTGCCAAGCACATAGCAGGCTTTTAGTGGGGGCAGTACAGAGGGCAGTACAGCCTGGAAGTCACGCAGTGGTTCTCAACCTTTCTAAAGCCGCGACCTACATACCTGTGTTTTATTTCTAACTATCTCTATTCCCTGGGCCCAGAGTATTGCCTATGACTCAGGCGACCCTGCTAGGGTTCTCAATCTGGGCATGTCGCCACCCACAGATTGAGAACAGCTGCTGTAGAGCCTAAGACCATTGGAAAACACAGATATTTACATTATGATTCATACAGTAGCAAAATTACAGTTATAAAGTAGCAACAACAAAAATTTATGGTTGGGGGTCACCACAATCGGAGGAACTGTATTAAAGGGTCGCAGCATTAGAAAGGTTGAGAACCACTGCCTAAAGTAAGATTAGCTCCACTCGCTTTGGGTCTTGGGCAGAATGCCTATTTCCCATTTCCTAGCGGTCTGAGGGGTCAGGTGTGACCCTTTACCTTTCTGACTTGGAGGCTGCCCGGGCTGCCCGGCGACCGCACAACCAGCAGGGGGCGCAGATAAGTGTTCCAGAGACGCTGTGGGTCCAGTTGCCCCACCACCTTCCGCATTCGGTCTTCGGGAAGGCTCGCGATCAAGGGGCCCTTGGGTAGGGGGTGGGATGGGGAAAAGATGAGCGGAGCGTGAGGGCAACCCCCATCCTGATTCTACTCCGGGCGCCATCGCCCCTAAGAAGCTCCGGTTCCTTTTCCTAATTGCAGGTTCCAACATCAGAAATTTCTATGATAAACCCTAGTCACAGGAAAAGCCCCTCCAAGCCCATCCCGTCCATTTTACCCAAATCTTGATAGGGAAATCGAGGCCCAGCCAGAGGAAGGGACTCTTCCAAATAGATGACTTTAGGATTAGAGCTCAGGAATCCCAGTTTCACCACTCCAGACCCTTCCTCTTAAACGGGAGCCACTATTACAGAACAAGCCTGAAGCCTTATTCCATTAACAAGGGGCATGCAAAAAAATAATAATAATAACCAGAAAACAAGGGGCATGCATCCTAAGGACCACAATAGCAGCACCTGTAGCTGGGACGTGATAAAGCGACGTCCACCCCAAACCTTAGGTAGAAGGAGGGCCCCCGTGGTGCCCCCGCCGGGCCTCACCCGCAGCTCCCGGCCGGGCGGCAGCTCAGTCCCGCGGTGCCAACCGCACCAGATGATGTAGAACGCCGAGGCCACGGCCAGCGCCAGCAGCAGCAACGGTAGCTGCTGCGCCCGCGGTAGCAGGCGGCGATTGGGCGGTGAAGGTGGCTGCAAGAGGCCGCGTTCTCCGAGCCGTAGCCGGGGCCGCCCGCGGCCTCCAGGACTCATGGTAGCTTAGCCCAGAAGCCGGTCGCGGACCGCGGATCGAATTTAGGCCCAGCCAAGTCCCACCCCATGGAATTACCGGACCAATGAACGACAAGAGCGGCTGCAACATCCCACCCTCCCGCGAGCAGTGAAGCCAATAGGGACTCTCGTTCTGAGGACACGCCCCCCCCAGCCTCTCAGCGGCTTAGGCGACGATTCCCCAGAACGTTACACAACCCTAAAGGGAGCGCAGAGGGGGGGTAGGCTCCGCCTTAGAGTGAGAGAGGAAGCCAATGAGAAGCGGTGGATCTTGGAAAATCTTCGACCTCCGGGGCGCAGCTCCACGCCCCTCCCGGATGTAGCCAAAGCTTTGGTTTCGTGGAGTCGGAAAGATCAATAGACACGTAAACGAACCGTCCCCCAAGAGAAAGGGGCGGAGTCTATCCTTGAAAGAGAAGAGCGGATTGGCTTATCAGAGACCGCGCCTCCGAAGAGAGGGCCGGCGGGCAATTAAAACTGACGCGTCCTTTCCCTCCTGCCACCAGAGCCGTTCTACAACAAAATGGTTTAAGTCGGAACCGCTTTCCTTTTCTCTCCATTGTCGTGAACATATAGCCCGTATGGTCCTGAATGACCATGAACCACTAAGCGATGCTTTTACCCCAACGCCTCTGCCAAGGAACTGAATAGAACCGAGGCGGGCTCGCTGCACCAACAGGCCACACCCACAGCGCTGGTTGAGTTTGCGCAGGCGCCCACGGAAGTGAGCTGCAGGAAGCGGAAGTCCCGCCTTGCTCGCGCTTTCTCTTCGGAGGCCGTCGCAACGCGGAGGACAAGAGCGTTTTGAGAGCGCAACCACCGCCACCATGTGAGGCCGGAGACGCTTAAACGGCGGGAGTGGGTGGAGGGCGTAAATGTGGCCACTTACCGGTGGAAGGGGGAGGGCAGCGAGGCGCGGAGACGGAGATTTTAGGGGTCGAGTGGAGTACTGTTGTGTTGAGTTTGAGAACGCGCGTGGGGCTTTTGACGGCTCCTGTGTTCCGGAGAGGGAACAGCTTTATCAGATAACGGGCCGGCGGCTTTCCCAAATAACTAGTCTTCCTGAAATGAATTTTAAGCGGGAGCGATTTTACGAATACAGAACCTCGAGGGGAAAATGCGGAATTGTAGGAATAACGATTTGAGTTGGGGATTTTTCCGGATAATTTGAGCTGTAGACCTAATTCGTGACACTTTCTAATAATGAAACACAGGAATGATTTTTAGTTATTTATCCGTTAAGCAGTTACTTAAGTTGCTCATATATCAAGCACTACCTTACCTACCTGGGTCTATCAGTGAATTCCCCTCCCCAAGAAAAGTTCTCTTGCTGCAGCTTATGGGGAGGGGTAAATGTAATAAAAATAAACAGGTAAAGTATATGGTGTGTTTGGTGACCAGGGCTATGAATAAAGAAACAAGAGAGCAAAGTAAAAACAATGCTCATGTCCATTTTGAGAGACAGTAACTTAACTGCAACAGAAGAATACATGTAAAGAAAGAGAACGAACCACGGAGATACCTGGGGAGGTATCCAGGCGGAGGGGAAAGCAAATGCAGAGAGGCCCAGGATGAAAATTTGCCTAATATCTTAACCACCCAGGAGGCCACTGTGGCTGAAACAGTGTGAAAGAGGGGTAGATGCAGGGCCTGGTAAAAACCTTGGATTTTGCTTTTTACACTGAGTTAGGAGCGCTGAGAGGATTTTGAAGACCGAGATGACATGCCTTAGGTCTTAGGTCCATAGAGCACTGTCGGGCAGTGTAGGGAGACCAGTAAGAGTCTAGGAGAGAGATGGTGGAGGTTCAGGACGCGGTAAGAGATGGTTGGATTCAGGATGTATTTTAGAGGCAGATGACAGGATTTGCTGACAGTTTGAATGTAGGATGTGAATAGAATAGAATCCAGTTTTGCTTGAAGAGCTGGGAGGATGGTGTTACCATTGATGGAGGTGAGGAAGGCTGTGGATAGAGTAAGTTGAAGTGATTGTGCATTGTGAAGCTCAATCTAGGGTGTGCAGGATTGGAAATCTGTTAGGCATCCAAATGATGATGCCATGCGGCCTGAGGAGGATGGGTGCGTGGGGGAGGGTTAGGAAGACGTGGGAGCGTTCACACCCAGGCTCCTGCTCCCAACTCTGACCTTGCCCACCCAGGAGCCTCCTCAACAAGCCCAAGAGTGAGATGACCCCGGAGGAGCTGCAGAAGCGGGAGGAGGAGGAGTTTAACACGGGCCCGCTCTCTGTGCTCACGCAGTCAGTCAAGAACAACACCCAGGTGCTCATCAACTGTCGCAACAACAAGAAGCTCCTGGGCCGGGTGAAGGCTTTTGACAGGTGAAGGCTTTTGGATGGGGCTTGGGAGGGGTTCTGTCCAGGCCTGGAGAGTCAGTCCCAGCTGCAGGCCGAGGAGCCTGCATTCCAGGTTCCTCAAAAGCCAGGAGAGTACACACCTTAAAACCCGCGGTGTGACTGTCTCTTGCTGCGCCTCCAGCCGTACAATACAGTGGTTATGGGCATCTGCTTAGGAGCCACCGTGCTCATGGATTCATGTCCCAACTCTCGCTTAGCAGCCACGTGACCTTTGGCAAGTGACTGTCTTGTCTCTACAGTGGCAGTAATGGTGGTTTGCAAAGGTTCAGTGGCTTAATACACGTAAAGTGTGCACTGTACCAGGCACTGTTTTAGGCTCTGGAGACACAGCAACGACTGAAACAAACATGATTCCTAAACTAGGAAAGCCAACGGGAATTGGTAAGTTCTACAGAGGAAAGTAAAGCTAGGTAAGAATATGGAGCACTGGAGCAGGGGATGCTGTCTTCTTTTTTATATATATATTTTATTGATTTTTTACAAAGGGATAGGGAAAGGGATAGAAAGTCAGAAACATCAGCTGCCTCTTGCACGCCCCCTACTGGGGATGTGCCCGCAGCCAAGGTACATGCCCTTGACCGGAATCGAACCCGGGATCTCCTGGTGGTTACTCCATAGCACGGCACAGAGCTTCCTCATCTTTTTTTCCTCTACATTTTCTTTTCTTTTTTTTTTATTTTATTTTTTTTAAATTTCTGAGAGGAAGGGAGAGGGAGAAAGGGATAGAAACATTATTTCTGTGATGAGAGAAAATCATGGGTTGGCTGCCTCCTGCATGCCCCACAGTGGGGATGGAGCCCATAACCCAGGTGTGTGCCCTGACCAGGAATTGAACCGTGACCTCTTGGTTCATAGGTCAACTCTCAACCATTGAGCCACGGCAGTGGGGCTTTCCCTACATTTTTTTTAAATGTATTTTTATTGATTTCAGAGAGGAAGGAAGAAAAAGAAACATCAGTGATGACAAAGAATCATTGATCAGCTGCCTTGTGTATGCCCCCTACTGGGGATCGAGCCCGCAACTGGGCCATGTGACCTTGACTGGAATCGAACCTGGGACCCACTGAGCCAAACCAGTTAGAACTTCCTACATTTTTTTTAAAGTTTACTTTTTATTTTTATTATTTTTAAAAAATATATTTTGTTGATTTTTTTTACAGAGTGGAAGGGAGAGGGATAGAAAGTCAGAAACATCGATGAGAGAGAAACATCCACCAGCTGCCTCCTGCACGCCCCCCACCGGGGATGTGACCGCAGCCAAGGTACATGCCCCCGACCGGAATCGAACCCGGGACCCCTCAGTCCGCAGTCCGACGCTCTGTCCACTGAGCCAAACCGGTCTCGGCTTAAAGATTATTTTTTAATGATTTTCAGAGAGAGAAAGAAAACATTGATGTGATAATGTAACATCTGTCGGTTGCCTCCCGCATGCACTCCCACCAGGGATCCACTCCACACCCTGGGCAGGTGCCCTGACCGGGAATTGAACTGGCAACCTCTCATTCTTCTTAATTTTTTTCCTTAGCATTTGAAGATATTTCCGTATATCCTCTTATCCCTTTACCTTGCTTTAGCTTTTCTTCATAGCAGTTATTACATGACAGCATGTTACAGGTCCAGCCTCTGTTCACCTGCTGAGCATCCGCTCCTCACTAGAACGGACACCCCATCGGTACAGGGTAATGTCTGTTTTGATCATTGCAAGCGTTTGTTGAGTGAGGTAATGCACACTGTCTTCACACGAGCCTACCCAGGCCCCAGGGGCCTCTGATTCTCCAAAGAGAAGCAGTTCCTTTGTTGGTGCCTCCAGAAGTGGTGGGAGTTAAAAAGCAGAAGCAGCCCTCTCTGGTTTGGCTCAGTGGAAAGAGCATCGGCCCTTGGACTGAAGGGTCCCAGGTTTGATTCCAGTCAAGGACACCTACCTCGGTTTTCAGGCTCAATCCCCGGCCTGGTAGAATGCAGGAGGCAAGGAATCGATGTGTCTATTTCACATCGATGTTTCTCTGTCTCCCTTCCACTCTAAAAATCAGTGGGGAAATATCCTGGAGTAAGGATTAACAACAAAAAAACACGAGAGGTACCATTTTCTTTGCCTTCATTCTGTGCTAGGCCCTGTTCTAAGTATTTGACGAGAATGCTGTGTTGGTTCATTTAATCTTTACAGCAGCCCCATGAGGTGGGCACCGTGAATGTCTCCATTGCAGAGAGGAGGAAAGTGGGCACAGAGGGCTGATGTGCTCTGTCCAGCCTGTACCTGGGGGTGGCAGTGCTGCTGCAGGAGGGAGGCAGCACCTCAAAGAGGAGGGCCGGTCAGCAGGCTGCCCCCTCACCGGTGCCTTCCCACTCCCTGTCCCCACCAGGCACTGCAACATGGTGCTGGAGAATGTGAAGGAGATGTGGACCGAAGTCCCTAAGAGTGGCAAGGGCAAGAAGAAGTCCAAGCCAGTCAACAAGGACCGCTACATCTCCAAGATGTTCCTGCGCGGGGATTCTGTCATTGTGGTCCTGCGGAACCCACTCATCGCCGGCAAGTAGGGACTTGCTCCCTGCTGTCAAAACTCACTCCCCAGTCCTGCAAAGACCGCCCTTTCGTGGAGAACAATAAAATCCCGCTTTGTTTTGTTTTTTTCCTAGTGGCATCTGTCTGTTCCCGGGGCCTGGTGAGTGGGACGGGCTTGGGGGATGGGCATGGGGCCAAGCACTGGGATCAGGACTTCTCTGAGCAGACGAAGAGGCCTTGTCTCTGCCCCTTCTGTGCCTCGGTTTCCCTATCTGTGAAGTGAATTGGTTGGACAGAAAAAGCTTTTGCTCTTCCCTATTTAATCTTTTCTAGCTTCTCGTTACCCCATCTCCTTTCTTCCTCTGGATGAGTCAGCCTTGCTTGAAATTTCTTCTAGTCTTTTCTTCTGTTTGTTCAGTCAGGTCAACATCCTCCACTGTTTACTTTCTCTGTGTCCAGCCTTGTGTTGCAATCTTGGGGACAGCAGTGCCTGAAACAGCCAGGGACCTGCCCTCACTGATGGGAGGAGATAAATTTTTACAGCAGTTGGTACTCAAGGGGGCTCAGGTGGTGGAGTATCATCCCGGTGTGCCAAGGTTGTGGGTCCCATCTATAATTGGGTCTCATATAAGAAGCAACCAATGAATGCACAACAACAAATCTGTTTCTCTTTCCTCCCCCTCTCGCCCTCTCCCTTCTCTCTAACATCAGTAAGTACAGATTTTTTTTATGTGTCCAGTAACCTGAAGCAATTGGTTCTATGTATCTACCTTTCCCTGGCCACTCACTATTTCATGTTTTCTCTCAATGTTTCTCCCTCTCTCTAAATAAGTAAATTTTAAAAATGTTTATAAGAAAAAGCAATCATGCTCTCACCTGCTGCACTCAGGCTCCCAGCCTAGGCTCTGTGCCGATGAGACTTCGGACCGCTCCCAGCAGGCAGTTACCTATTCCCTCCAGTGCCCAGGAGAGGGAGCCGCGGCACAGAAGTGGTGTCACTTGTCCAGGGACAGCCAGCCAGGAAGTGGTGCTGATTCAAACCCACTCTGCTCCTGAACCTGTGGCTTCACCCCTCCGCCCTGCTGTCCTTTAAATTACAACTTAATTACCATCAAGGGAAAGTCTCTGACAAATAGAGGGGTTTAGAGCCGAGAAAGGAGGTGATGTCTACACATTACTCCCTTCCCCCAGTGAGATCTGTTCTGTCTCTGCCTGCATCTCTGTCTGCTCTCAGGGCCTCATGCCAAGTGGTGCAGGATTTTGCAGAACAGGTCAGGATGGATGTCTGACACAGCTGTGGAAAGCACAGCCTGGCTTACCCTGTGAGCTGCAGAGCCCGGGATCCTGCAGCAGAGAGGATCCTGGAGACGTGTGGGGTTATAACGTTGGGTGTTTACTGGGTGGTGTAATTGGAACAACCCTCTGTGAAGGTAGATGCTGGAACCATCCCGATTCACAGAAGAGACAGCTGAGGCTTTTGGGTACTGATTTGCCCAGCTCCCTCAGGGAAGCAATGGGACATGTTCCGACTCAGAGGGCAGACCCTCAGGAGCAGCTTTACTGTACGGGAACAGGTCAGAGCCACAGTGCCCTAATCTGAGGTGGGGTCAGTGGTTGGAGCATTGTCCTGAACACCCACCGATGGTATTTTGATTGCGATTTTGGTATGTATGGGAGGCAACCAATCATTTCTCTTGCTCTTTTCCAATAAAATCGTGTCCTATAAAAATAAAATAATGAAGTGGGGACGGTGGTACTGCTGCAGGAAACTTCCTTGGGAATTTGGTTCTTTTGCAGAAGTAAGGACGGCACAAAGCCTGGAGCCCCAATCTTCAAATTGTTCAAATCTGCCCGGCCCCCCTCTGGTTGACTTGTCTCCCTGGGGGATGGGACTTAATTACCCTGCCTTGCAGGCTTGGGCAAGATTCCAGCCCAGCGCCCAGCTTGGCATCAGTTTGAGTTTCGGCCACCATCACCTCCCAAATGGTTCCTAACTCACCTCTGCCTTCAGTGGTGAGAACAAAAGCGGAGGCTGCAGGAACAGCCCAGGCGCACTGGCCCAGCATCCACATGCACTAGGCATTATATGGGCAAGGTACTGTCATAACCATTTTCCAGAACTGGAAAGAGGCATTGAGAGGCTGAGAGTTTGCTCCAAGCCACACAGCAATTAAGTAGCCAAACTAAGATCTGAACCAGGGTGTTTCCTACAACTGTATTCTGGCTTTTTTGTTGTTAAAATGGCGACATTTGTATATATTTTATCACAGTAAAAAAAACGTGGTTATATATATAACCTTCCTTCAACTCAATAACCAAATAAACACTTGCTTTTAAGAGGAGGTTCATTTAAATGCTTGCAGCTTTACTCTTTTTAAATAGAGTTGGAATCGCTAATTTAAAAAAAATTTTTTTTAATTGATTTTAGAGAGGAAGGGAGGGGCTAGAGAGAGAAACATCAATGATGAAGAGAATCATTGACCAGATGCCTCCTGCACGCCTCACACTGGGGACTGAGCCCACAACCAGGCATGTGCCCTTGACAGGAATCCAGCGAGGGACCTTTCAGTCCACAGGCTCTATTCCACGGAGCCAAGCCAGCTAGGGCTTTACGCTGTTGTTTTTTGTTGGTTTGTTTTGTTTTTTAGATTTTTTTATTGATTTTTAGAGAGGAAGGGAGAGGAAAGAGAGAAACATTGATGTAAGAGAGAAACATGAATGTGAGAGCAAAACATCAATCAGCTGCTTCCTGCATGTCCCCTCCTCGGGATCAAGCCCGCAACCTGAGCATGTGCCCTGACTGGGAATCGAGCCAGCAGCCTTTTTGGTACTTGGGATGATTCAGCCAACTGAGCCGCATCGGCTAGCGCAAGCTTTACTTTTAATACTGCCTTTCTGGAGAAACACCCTTAGGAAGTGTTTGGTGCACGTACACACACATAATTTTAATTGTATACGTTGTAAATAGTTGAGGATCACATGAACATTCCCAGTTGGGGCTTCTCTTAGGCGGTGGGGACTCTGGCAGCACAATGTACATATTGATGTCCATGTTACCATGGCAACATATGACTGAAGATGAACGGTGCTACCCTCTGGGGGTGTGTGGCCACCACAGGCTCCCAGCCTCAGTCATTTCCCTTTATGGCCTGGCCAAAAAGAGTCTCGTTCTCTTTCAACAGACACACCAAAAAACACAACTGTTTCTCGTGCTTTATTTACATTTCAGGGGTGGGGAGCATTTTTTCTGCCAAGGGTCATTTGGATATTTATAACCTCATTCGCAGACCATAAAAAAATTATCAACTTAAAAATTAGCCTGCTATATTTGGACATACACTTAATTAACTCATCCCTAATGCTTTGGCAGGGCCAGACCACAAGGGCCTTATATGGCCCAAGGGCCGGATGTTCCCCATCATGATTTATAAGGACCCTGCCCTAGGGCCCCTACCCTTCCAGAATCCACAAGGGTCCCTCCTGCCCCCCCCCCCCGCCCCCGCAAGGCCACCTCACGTTAAAATGACTCTGTTTATCCAGGGAGCTGGAGACTCAAGGAAAGTAATTGACAACACCCAGGTTCTAATTGAATCTAACTGTATCTGTGGGGGAAGGATTAGAAGTGAGGGCTTGCGTTTGTACAAGTAAGTGGTCCAGCCACAGTGTGGCTGTTGGCTTCCCCCAGTTCTCCCAGTGCCCAGGGGGCCCTCAGCTAGCGGTGGTCCTGGCCTCTCTGGATGCAAGGTTTCAGCCGGGGCCTGCCCTGAATTGCCCGTGTTTGTGTCTACACCTCCTCTCTGGATCCCAGTGGGCTCACACTTCTGTCTCCAGCTCTAGCCTCTGCCTTTAGTCCCAGCTTAACCTGTCCAAAGAGCACTCTCTCGGTTCACCCCACCCCAAAGCCCATCTCCCTCTTTCCCTTCTCCACAGTCTCAAACCTACAAGTCTTCCTGGCTTCTTTCCCTTCTCGCTGAACTCTCTCATGCAATTCACTGCCAGATCCTCGGTTCTACCTTTAAAACAGCTCCAGAGTCCAACAGCTCCACTCCTCCATGGCTACCGCCTGGTTCCGCCTCCTTCCCCTCCCACCTGCAGTCTCCTCACTGGGCTCCCAGTTTCCATCCCTAGTAACGGGGCAGACAGAAGGCTCTGTTTAAAACATGAGCCTATGAACTCTGGCTGGGTAGCAGGTAGCTCGGTTGATTGGAGCATTGTCCCAAATCACAGCGGTGGGGAACCTTTCTTATGCCAAAGGCCATGTGGATATTTGTAACATCATTCCCAAGCCATGCAACATTATCAACTTAAAAATTATCCTGCTATATTTGGTCAAACATTGGATTAACTCATCCCTAATGCCTTGGCAGGGCCAGACCAAATGACTTTTCGGACCTTATAGAGCCCATAAACCAGATGTTCTGTACGGCTGTGATACACCCAGGTTTCAAGTCTGGCCCCCTGTGAGAGCACATACAACAAGTGACCAATAGACAGCCCTGGCCTGTGTAGCTCTGTTGGCTGAGTGTTGCCCCGTGCACTGAAGAATCGCTGGCTCCATTTCCAGCCAGGGCATATGCCCAGGTGGCAGGTTCGGTCCCAGATCGGGGTATGTACAGGAGGCAACAGATAAACCAAAAGATGTTGCTCACATTGATGTTTCTCTCTCCCTCTCCCTTCCTCTCTCTCTCTAAAGTAGCAATAAAAACATATTTTGTTTAAATAAAAGCAACCAGTGAATGCATAAATATGTGGAACAACAAACTGATGTTTCTCTCTCAATAAAACACACACACACACACATTAACTCATGAGATGCTTCTGCTAAGAGTTTTCAATGCACCTGGAATAAAATCCCAACTCTTTGCCCCTGCTCACTTCCCTCTCCATTCGGCTCTGAATCATCCCAGCTCCAGCCATGCAGGCCACCTGTCTGCTCCTAAGACATGGCCAGTTCCTTCCTGCCCAGCACCTCTGCAGATGCTGTTCCTTCTGCCTAGAATCTTGCCTATCAGTTCTTCCCAAAGCTGTCTCCTGCACCTCTGGTGGGTATGGCTTAAATGTTACCTCCTCAGAGATGCCCTCTCTGACCACTGTAGACTCCCTTCTAATGTTTCTTCATAAGCCATTCCACCCCTTAGCCTATATATAACTATGTATTGTCTTAAGAGTCTGTTTCTCCCACTCAATTTTGAACTCTAGGACAGGGGCCTTTCTCTGTTTCCTTCCACCCCCTTTCCCCAGTGCCCTCCCTCCGCAAGGGGCCTGGTACACAGAAGGCGCTCAATAAACACATGCTAACAGAATGATTACAGGAATCCCTCTGCCTAGCAGTAATTTTCCAAGACCCGGCTGGCCTCATCCCCGGGCCCTGGGAGGTTCCCCGAGGACAGGGCACGGCCAGTGGCGACCTGTCTGAGTCCGGAGCCCGTCTGCAGGGTCAGAGAGGCACGCTGTGAGGGCTGGTGCGGCTCCTCTCCAAGGCTGCGGCGCAGGCGGCAGCGGTGCCAGCCTCGGCGGATCTCCGACTGCACCTGCAACGGGTAGCGCTGAGTCGGTGCCAGGCACGCCGTTCGCTGTGCTGCCGCCAGAGGGCGCGGGCGGCAGGCTGGGCTCTCCCTACCTCCTTGTTGATGAAGCAGTAGAGGAAGCTGACCAGCAAGCCCTGTCAAACAAGGCATTATGTCGGGGATTGGGGACAGGCTTATGGACACCTTTTTAAGAGCTCGGACCCTTACCAGGCCCCAGACTACCTCGGCTGCCACTCTCCCGGTTCTAGACTTTTGCAGGAACCTCCCCGGCTCCCTCTTCCCTGCTTGTCCTCCCCAGTTTGCTGAACAATAAAGAGGACCCTGAATGTAATAACCGCTTCCCTAGTTTCCGTCCCTCTTGGGCAAACTGCTTAACCCCTTTGGGCCTCAGTTTCTTCATCTGGAAAATGGGGTAATACAACGGTGGTTGTGAGAATTGAGATATTCGTATGCAAGAAGCTGTAGTGTCTGGTACATAGTGTTAAACCTTTTACTTAGCCTTATGATTTACCTTACCATTATTATATATTACACAATCATTAGTAAATATTAATAAACCAAGTTTATTATGATTAATAATTTCTGACTTTTAATTATTAATGATTATTCTAAATTATTGGTAAATTAATTTTAATCATTAGTTTTATATTTGTTTTACATATAAATTAAAATAAATACAAAATCCATTTATATTAATAATTAACAATAAGTTACTTGATAAATTAATACAAGCCAACCATATTTTCAGGCGTATAAGACTTTTTAACCCAGGAAAATCTTCTCAAAAGTCGGGGGTCATCTTATACGCCAGGTGTAACAAATACCGTAGCTTGCAGTTATGATGGGCTTTGCTAATTCGCTATGGACTTGCTCTCTCTCTATTGTTTGTTATCTTCCTCCTATCATCATCCGTTCCAGTTGTCTTATACGCCGGAAAATACGAATGTGTTATTGATAAAATATTACTGTCTTATCTCCCCTTGCTCCACTGGCTCCCCTGCTTCAGGCCTGCCAGCCCTCCTCCATCGTGACCGATCTTACATGTGGGGTGTCTCTTACTCGCCTCGCTCATTCCCTCACCTTCCGTCTTTGCTCCAATATCTTATTCTCAGGGAGGCTTTCCTTGACCCCCTGCCTGTAACTCTATCTTTTGTCTAATCTTCGCCTCTATTTTCTTGCTTTTTTCCCCCTCTATTCACCTTACCATCTGCCATTCTGTATATTTTACTTATATACCGTGTGTGTGTATAACATCCATCTCTCCTACAAGAATGTAGAGACCATTTTGGTTCTTGGCAATATCCCCACAGTAAGCTAGGAAAATTGTATGCAATAAATGTTTGCTGAATTTAATGAAAGAAACAGGCATGTGAGGGGAGACAAGTATTGTCCCCACTTTAGAGATGAGAAACCAAGGCCCAGGCAGGTAAAACAGGGTGGGGACTAGGCTCAGGGAAAGCACATGAAGGGCTAGCCTTACATTTTGGAGTGAGTGCCTTTAGATATTGTGCGTTTTGAGCATCTCTTTTGTCACCCTAGCTCTGACGGATCTGATTTTGGCCCCAGCCCTGTCCAGTCTCAAAGCCCTATATCTTCATCAGAGGCCTCCCCTCTCCTGTCTGGGCCCTGCCTCTTCCTCAGCTGGGAACAGCACCAGCTCAGCATTCTGTGTGGAATGAATGAACTCGCACAGTCACACCCAACCCAGTGGCTGCGCCAAGGGATGGCTGTCGCCCTTCTGCCTCTCCGGGGAGAAGGGCCCCCGGTGGAAGGGTGCAAGCCCCGCACCAGCCTGAGCACCTGGAAGGAGCTGAGGAAGATCTCAAAGCCGAGCTTGGCGAAGCGCAGCTGGCCCCGGGCCTGTTCCTCTGTCACAGGTGCGAACACCACCTCGTGGACGCCCAGCAGAGGCACCAGCGTCAGCGTGGAGCGAGCCAGCCTGGGAGCAGAGGGCAGCTGTGGTCCAGCGGCCAGGTTCCCCATCTCACGTCCAGGCCTCCTCCCTCTGCCGCCCCCCGCCCTCCCCCACCTGAGCCGGTAGTCCGGGCAGCGCATCTGCCGGGTCTTCAGCTTGGACACGAGGATGCCAAGGATTCGGAGAAAGATGAAGAAATTAATCTGCGGGGGAAGATAGAAGCTGAGCCAGTCCGACCCCATCCTGGAAAACAGCGTGGCACCCCGTCCCCAGGAGGAGAAATCCCCGAGGACGGCCTGGAGGAGGTGGGGCCCGGCCGTACCAAAATGGTCATGAGAATAGGGGTGCGTATGATCCACCAAATGGCCTTGACTTCGTTCCGCTCCCAGCACCTGGAATAGGGGTGCAGAGCTAAGAGATTGAAAACCGCTGGAGCACCACCGGTCACGCACATTCACTCGCCGGGTCCCGCCCACCTTCCTTAGCGCCACACCCACATTCCTCCGAAGCCCCGCCTCCCCTGCCCTGGCCCCGCCCCTTCCCGTCGTCCCCGAGCACAATCTTTCCAGGCTGCTGTTCCTTTAGCCCCCACCCGCGTTCCCTCCCTCCCAGCCCCCAGGTGCCATCGGGACCGCCCCACGCTGCCACCACACCCGCCCGCGGGCCTCAACGCCCCGCCCACCCCCAGGCCCCGCCCAGGCCCCCCGCAACTCACTGCGTGTTCTCGTACAGGTACCTGACGATCACCCAGGGAATGACGAAAAGCGCGGGGGCCCCTGTGCAGACCCCGACCCCCGCCCCCCACCCCGCCGCAGCCGTCAGCACGCGCACGGGCCTCGCCCGGCCCGAGACCCGCGGAGTTCCCCCGCTGAGATGGGGAGGCAAAAGCCTAGAGAGGAAGAGACCCCCGAAGCGGACCAGCAGGGCAGTCGGGGAGCGGTGGTGCGCGAGGCGGGGCAGGGAACAGCGTCGGGGCTCACCCCAGCCGAAGAGCAGGTAGCCGCGGAAGGGGCCCCCCTCGGAGCCTCCCACGAGCACCAGGAGGCTGTGCAGGTAGATGCCCTCCACCAGCAGCCACGTGTAGTTGGCGCCCACGCAGTACTGGGTCACGATCTGGGCCGTCCTGCAGGTGGCGAGCGCCTGGAGGGTGGCCAGACGGGGGGGGGGGGGGGGGGGAGGGTACCCCAAGCTTTCCTCCAGCTGGTCGTCCTTTCACCCCCATCTCTTGTCATCAAATATTCTCCCACTCTGTCACTGAAGGGTGGGACCTCTAACCTCTTAGACTGATACCTTCCGTCTCACTATCAAACTCCCCCCAAGACGCCCCAACTATGGCTTCTCCCACCCCATCTCCTGAGAATTCTCTCAACGACTCCACCTCTCCAAAAGTTTCTCCCACCCCGCCACTCCTCTCCACAGCACGGCCCCTCCCACCCCCATGCTTCCTGACCATCGGCATGGCCCACGTTGCCACCAGGTAGTTTCCCCCCCTCTGTTCCTAGCCTCAGGTCTCAGCTCACCTTGTTTCTCAGCAACAACCTGGTACCTACCAAATCCTCCCACCAGCTGGTCCCCCATCCTGTCTCCTCACCTCCAGCAGAAAGCTCTCTCAGGGGTGGGAAAGGCCCATGGTTGGTAATATGAGAAAGAGAATGGAAAATTGCGACAAAGGAGGTGACAGAGAGAACGAGGCAGAAGGCTGAGTTGGGAATCCCTCCCTGAAAGCATCTGGCGTGGTCAAGAGAGAGGAAGCTGTCGCTCCTGCCCTGGAAGTGAGCAGCGTGGGAGCCGCCTGCCCACCAAGGAGGCAGAGTCCGACTGGAGGGGAATGGGGCGGTGCTCACCTGGTTCCACAGGATGGGGGCCTGCTCCCCGGGTGCCGGGCCCGGCGGAGGCAGCAGCCGGTCTCGGGTGAGGATGGCTGCTGCCCGGAGCATGAAAGACGTGAACAGGTTGATGTGAATGTAGTTGCGAGTGCAGTGCAGCCGCCTGGGGATTTGGGAGGCAGTGGGGACCCATGCAGACCTGTCCGTGGCCACATGGAGCCCCTTTAACCGCCCCCCAGCCCTTCTTCTCACAGAACCGCCACTGGGTGCCTGTTGTCGGTGGAGCCGACCACCCTATCTTAGTGGGCAAACAGGCCCAGCTCTGCCTCTGCCACTCACAGTTGGGGGGTCCCACCTGAAGGAACTCAAGATGAGCAGGGCTAGCAGCAACGCGGCCAGGGACAGGGAGTAGCCCACGGTGTACACAACCTGTAGCCGCTCCAAGATCAGCTTCTGGTTCTGGGGGTGCAGGGCAGGACACAGGAACAGAGCTCAGCTCTTCCCCAGGGTCAGACGGGCTGGACAGACATCTGTCTGCTCCTTGTTTCTGCCAAGCACCCCCATTTTCTCTTGAGGATCCAACTTCCCTTATTTCAGTGGGGCTATCTCCACCCTTCTGCTCCAGGCTGGACATGTGACCAGCCAATCAGAGCATTCTAACACCCTCAACCCCGCTTCCTCACACACACACACACACACACACACACACACATAGTGATTAGTCCAGGGGGGACAGAGGACCCAAACCAGGGCCATGAGAGTCCATCCTGAAAGTTTGGTGCCTGGTTGGTACTTGAAATATCAGGGGGATCATTTTGTAAATTATGATTGTTTAATCACTATGTGGTACAGCTGAAACTAATCCTATAAAATGAAGAGCTAATATGCTGCCGAAACCGGGTTGGCTCAGTGGATAGAGCATCGGCCTGCGGACTGAAGGGTCCCGGGTTCGATTCCAGGCAAGGTCACATGCCCGGGTTGTAGGCTCGATCCCCAATAGGGTGCATGCCGGAGGCAGCTGATCAATGGTTCTCTCTCATCATTTGTCTCTGTCTCTTGCTCCCTTTTCCTTCCTCTCTGAAATCAATAAAAATACATTTTTTAAAAAAAGAAAAAGACAGGGAGGTGGGTGCAATGGGAGGATAAGGACACATATGTAATACCTTAATAAAGAGAAAAAAAAGACACATTTTACAAAGAGTTAGTCCTGTGACGTCATGCAGGAACTATTGAGAACAAAGCTCGGTCTCCCCACAGTGTTGCTTGGTTGGGGGGATGTGAGCCTGGTGCTAATGGAGAAAACAAGTCTGTTCACCCCACAGAGAAGATGAGACCAGCACCGAGAAAAACACAGGCACGCGATGGTGAGCAAGAGAGCACCCCAACATTACTTGAGCACCTAGATGCAGCTGTGCCTGAAGCTGTGTTTGGCCATGTATGTTTCAGTCACAGAAGTAGAGACTTTCTTTTTTCTGCATCAAGCACATTTACTTGGAATTTCTATCACTTGGAACCCAGCACCCTGAACAGTACAAGGGATTTCAGGCACAGTCTGAGGCTGCTGCCTTTTCCCCTCTCCCTGCACATCCAACCTGAATCCCTTGCCTCTCCTTACCTGGAAGGTCCCATTCTTCTCTGGGTTCTCACATTGGGAATGGTCTCTCCAAGGTCCCCATTGGCCATCACTGCCACACTGGCGGAGGACAAAGCCTGCAGCCACTGGGGGAATCGAGGGGGCGGGTTAGAGGCACCGAGAGAGATGGAGACAGAGAGACCAGCTGGGAGGAAAGGCAGAGAGAGAGAGCCGATGTGATGATGATGATGGTGATGATGATGAGCCCTTCTATGGAATTTTACACGTATTAATTTAATATTCATAAGATAGCTCTGAAGCTGGTGCTATCATCAATCCCATTCCACAGATGAGGGGGTTGAGGTATAAAAAAATTAAATAAACTGCCCTGGACCACATAGCTAGTTAGGACAAGAAGACCAGGATGCCCAGAGACAGACTCAGATAAAGGAGAGAAAACAAGGACCCTGTAGTCCTAAGAGACACAGACAGAGAAGGGGCATTATGTGACAGAGCCAGGACCAGAGTGACCCAGCCAGGGTTGGACAGACAGAGGAGACACCCAGCGGACAGAGAGGAGCAGGAGATGGGGTGTAGGTGAGTTTGGGAGAAGTGGTGTCTGGGGCAAGGGTCAGGAACTGTTTGTGTCCAGAAAGGCCCACAGTCCAGGGGCACCTCACCGTGGCGGTGCCAGGGCAGGTACCAGGGGCACGAAGCGCGGGCGGTGGTGTTGGGTGCAGCGTAGTCCCAGCAGACGTACATATCGAAGGACCCATTACAGGCGAGGCCTGGAGTGGCACAGGGGGATCTACTGCAGCCTCCGCCCAGAGCCCTCCTCCTCACACCCACAGCCCTGCCCTGGGCCCACCCACCTGGAGCGGTCCAACGCCGCTGCGCCCAACTCCGCCCATCGGACCCCAAGACCCGCCTATTCTCGGAGCCCCACTCTGGGCTCCCCACTAAGCAAGTTCCAGGAGCACGAGGTTCCCGCTGCTCGAGGCTCTTTCTAGGCTCCACCCAGGCCACGCCCCTTTCTGGACATTTCAGGCCCCACCCACCCAGTGCAGCTCCGCCCAAGACCCCGCCCATTTCAAGCTTCTTCCTAGACTCCCCCCTGAATCCGAGTAGCATCCCACTCAGATCCAGGCCCTTCCCACGGGGCCAAGCCCCCATCCACCCCCCGGACAACTCTCTCAGGCGCAGCCCCTGGTCCCAGCCCACCCCGCTCAACCGCAGCCCTGACCGTCCTCCCAGCCCACCCCCTCCCCAGTCACACCTGCCGGGGGCTCGGCGGCCTGCAGGGCCCCCTGGCACTCCCGGCGGTAGCGCTCCCAGCGCTGGTACAGCTCCCGCGCCGTCTGCCGCTCGGAGCCCGTCTGCGGAGAGAGAGAAGGGAGGACGCCCCCAGCTGGGAGGTGCCCCGCTCCCAGGCAGCCTGGTGCGTGCGGGCCAGAGACCCTCGAGGGACCTGTTTGCCCAGAAGGCTTGGGTGGCCGAGAAACTTCTTCTAACTCCCGAGGGGAGCCTAGAAACCTCCAGGGGAGCTGCTTGGGGGGCCTGGAAACCTTCAGGAAAATTGCGGGACGTGGGGGCCGGAAACCGACAGGAAGATGTGCGAGGGCGAGGAGACGGGCTGGAAACAACCATCAAATCTCGAATCTGCGCGCGCGGGGCCGTCTCAGCACCTCTGCAGCGGGGGCGACATAACCGGCCCAGACCTCCCTCCCAGCCCGCACCCCCGGCGGCTCCCGGTCCTCACCTCCGCCCGCGGCAGCAGCGGCCCCCACAGCCAGAGCAGCAGCAGCAGCAGCAGCTTCCGAGGCGCACGGGGCGCCATGGCGGGGGCGGCGGGGCCCGGGGACGGGGGCAGCCGGCCTGGAGGGTCCGAGGGCAGGGTCAGGAGCCTCGGCCTTCCGCCCCCAGCCCCAGCCTCGCCGCCACCGAGCTCCCGGGATGATACCCGCGAACTCCGAGACAGCGCCCCCTCCCCCCGCCCCACAAGTGATGATTTGTGGTGGGGAGATGCGTGAGAAGGAGCCGAGGCTGGGGTCCGACCAGTGATCCCCGGGCTCACCCCCAGCTGTTGCGGGAGCCGCGGCGGGGAGGGGGGGCGGTGTTTGCTGAGGGCGTGGTTGCCCTAGAGCCGCGCCGGGCGGAAGTGCTAATGTCACCCGGAGTCTAGACGTGGAGTGAACCTGGGGACCGCCCGCCCTGGAGCTGCAGATGGCCTCCGGAGTTCCCGCTCCCAGAGCCCAAAGGGTTTTCAGATCCAAATCGGGGATAAAAACCGGAGCTTGTGGAACTTATCCCGCGGAGGACCAAGCCCGGCATCCATGGGACATGCCCTCCTTAGGGGCTAGAGAGGCGTCAGAGCCTGGGCTTAGGTGTGCAGGGGCCACCTGCCTGGAAATCCGTCTCTCCCTCTGAACACCCCCCACGCAGCACCACGGAGGGAACGAGAGGCAGGGAGGACCTCAGACCAGACCGCAGACTCGGGTCAGAGGTGCACGAGACGGAAATAGAGAAACGGAGACAGCTAGGAGAGGCGCAGCAGAGACCAGAGACCACAAGGCAGAGAGAGACAGAATGTTGGCTGGGCGGCAGAGGAGACAGAGGCGCAGAGCTACTGAAGGTTAGATAGAGCCTGGGACAAAGATAAGACTCCGAGGGGAGGTTAGAGACTGTGGCCACAGAGACAGAGAGAGACAAAGACTCAGAAACACAGAGAGAGGGACCCACAGACTCGAGGGGCCAGCGGGGCAGGGGAGCCCTCACCTGTCCTGCTGCCTCTGCTGCGGCCTCCGGAGCTCTGGAGGAGGTGACAGCCTGCGCTGGTGGGAGGGGCGGGGCCAGGGTGCAGGAGGGGGAGCTCCAGGGGAGCAGGGGCCGGCCTGTGAGCATCACAGTCACTCCAGGTCACATGGGGAGTAGTCACCCCCCCAGTGCAGTCTCTCATCGCCCACAGACTCAGGCAGTCACGCAGTCACACGCAGTGTCGCACACAGTCCCATTAAGAGAGACACGGGCTCAGCACGCAATGTCACATGCTGTTCCTCAGAGAGCGTGTTCCTGGTGCTCGCTCGTTCAGCTGTACAATCTACAGTCACACCCAGAGCCTGGTCCACACCACCAGGACACACGGGCACACAGCCTCGGGGTGCACGCCTGGCTCACAGTGACACAGCCACTGCTCCCCACAGTCCCAGTGTCACCGTGTCACTCACACACTCACCAGGTCACGTCACAAACACCATCTGTCTCCCCTGGCCTGTGTGCCCCATGAGGCAGGGCCAGGGGAGTCTCTGGGCCCCCAGCATCACTCAGCGCGGATTTGGGCGCAGAGGCTCGAAGAACGATTTGATTAAATAAATGCACAGCCTGACTGGTGTCCCTCAGGGGTTGAACCAGGAGTTCGTGGTTGGATTCTCGGTCAGGGCACGTGCCCAGGTTACGGCTCAGTCCCCAACAGGGGCTGTGTAGGCGGCCACTGATCAATGGTTCTCTCTCATCATGGATGTTTCTATCCCTCTCTTCCTCTCCCTTCCTTCTCTCTAAAATCAATAAAAACATATTAAAAATAAAATAACTGGAGTGGAGGGGAGGCAGATGCTGGGGGAGATCAACCGAAGGACTTGTATGCATACATATGAGCATAACCAATGAATGAAAGACACTGGGGCGGGGAGGGGGGTGGGTGGGGACATGTGCTGGGGGGTAGGGGAGGCTGGGGGGAGGATATTGGGGGGGGAGGAAAACATATGTACTACTATTAAATATAAGTTATATTGTAAATAAAATTAAAAAAAATAATAAAATAAAATAAATGCACAGTTATGTGGCTCCTCACATGATCGTATAACCCTTTAATGCCACAATCTGAAGGTCTCTCACAGCGTTACACAGCCAGACCCATTAACACTCTCACACATCATTTCACACTCACATCATCACCACCGACAGGGCCCACAGCCGCACCCCAACAACACGCATTCCCAACCGCCCGCGGCACACACCCTCACAGGCTCCCAACGTCCATCATCACACTGTCACCCTCCCAGTCACAGCCCGCGCCAAGGCTGTACAGATACAGTTCTCTCCTCACAGCCTCACCTGCACTCGCAAATCACACTGGGTCGCACACCGTCACCTCACAATCACACAGGAGCCCACAGCCTCGCACGGTCTCAGGCTCACGATCACCACTGACCCTCACATCTGAAAATCTCCACTCTCAGTCTCTTCTTGAACATGAACAATGCTAATGCCTTGGCTGGTGTGCTCAGCGGAGAGCATCCGCCCCGGCACCCAGGGGTCCTAAGTTCCATTCTCAGTCAAGGGCACAGACGTGGGTTGAAGCCTTAGAAACAGAGCCCCAGCTCTCCGCACGCTCATCCCCCTTTAATGCTAATTACCAATGCATGCACATTAATCATACTATTAACATTCAGACTAACACTCCCCTGGGACCTATGGGGTAAGTGGGTCAGAGGCAAGTTTGCCCATTTTGCGGAGGAGAAACTGAGGCTCAGAGGCCCCAATAGAGGCAGGGAGTAAGGGGTGGCGTGAGGTCCAGCACCAGAGGCCGGAAGGAGAAGGAGGCAAGTTTGGGGGAGGGGAGTGGCGTGGGGAGGGGGGGGTCCTGACTTCCTGGCCTCCAGCTGGCCTCCCTGCTCTCTGCCCCACATTCCTGGCGCCCTCTGGGTCCTGGGAAAAGCTCAGTCCACGGGGTGGGAGGAGAAGGGGTCTGAGATGGCCCAGCACCTCAGG